>JACAXG010000024.1:6537253-7018878 GCA_018881555.1 Amblyornis subalaris
GCCCCCGCTGCGCGGGCCCGGCCCGGCCCCGTCTGTAATTCCCCGTAGGGCTGCGGCGGTGCGGGGCACGGCGCTCCGCCACCGCCACACGCAACCCCGGCCGCGGGGGAGGACGAAGCGCTCCCCCGTCGCCCTGAGCGAGGGGGCGCGGGGCGGGTCCGAGCCTCGGCCGCCCTGCCCCCCTCGCTCCGGGTGGGGCAACGGGGGATGCCCCCCCCCTCGCCTGCGGCCCCGCGCATCCCCCGGGGGTCACCGGAGGAGGCGAGGGCGGGCGCCGGCGCTCTCCCCGGARTGCTGCGATAGCGGCGGCCCTCGGCGGCCACGCAGGGACAGAAGCCCCATCGATCGGCCGCGGCAACAACMACCGCAGCAACAAGAAAGAAAAAATTTTTTAAAATAATAGCGGCGGAGGGGGGGGCGGTCGCAGGGCACATCCAAACCCTACGTGACGGAGAAGCGGCCTGGACCCCGCCCGTCTCCTCCTTCCACGGCCCAGGAGCTGCAGGGCCGACCTCCCCCCCCGCCCCCGGCCCCCCCTCCCCGAGGGGGGGTTTGGCTTGCGCCGGCCGCGGGGATAGGCCGGCTCGAGGAGGGGCCGCTATTTATTTTCCATCGAGATCACTTTGTTCGGGCTGAAGGAAAAAAAAAAAAACAACACACAAAAAAAGCAAAAAAACACGTAACTTTTTTTTTTTTTTTTTTTTTTTTTATATTCGCGAGTGTTTTCCACGTTTGCCGGCCGGAGCGGCGCACACGCCCCGCACCCCCGCCGGGGCGGCCTGGAGTCACACCGCGGGGGGCAGCAGGGGCGGGCCGCGGAGCGCGCTGGGGGCGGAGGGCAGCGTGTCCAGCGATGCCTCGCAGCCGGCAGAGGAGAGAAAGTCCATCGCCAGCGCCGGGTGTGYCAGCTCCGGCCCCTCGCCCCGCTCTGCCCGGGTCGGGCACCGACACTGAAGTGGGGCGGCGGGCCGGGGGCTCGCCCCCCTCTCCCCCGTCCCTCCCCAGCGCCAGGCCGGCACAGTCCCGCGTTCTCGGGGAGGTTTGGGAGCGAGGGCGAGCCCGGGCGCGGCCGGGATAAACAACAGGATCGCGTTGCACCAGGGAGGGGGGGAGAACCCGGGTGAGCCTCGCACAGGGCTGTGCTCCCCCTCCGCCCCCGTTTTGTTAATTTACGTGTTTATTTATTTCTCGCAAGCCCTGGGGATGAGGACGCCTCTCCCAAGCATCGCCCAGGCAGGCGGGGGCGGAGGGGGCCGCTCGTACCTTGCCGGGCAGGGCGCGGGGCCGGGCAGCCCCCGCCATCCCCCCCGCACCACGGCGAGCCCTCTCCTCCACCGTCCGGTGCCATCCGTCGCCTCTGTCCGGCGGTGCCCGGCCCTGCGCTGGYGGTGCGGGCCCCGGCGCGGGGCCGGGGCAGCGGGGGCGGCCGCTGCCGCGCCGGTGCCTCCGCCAGCATCGGCGGGACAGGGGCGTGCGAGGCGCCATCTTTGATAGCCACGAGCGGCCGCCGGGGAAGATGCCCCGGGGCTCCGGTTACCGGCGCGGGCCCCGGGAGCTCCCCGGGAGCGCGGCACGGAGGGGCAAGCCCGGGGATGCGCTGGCTTTCTGGTCCCGGCCCGGAAGGTGCTCATTTGGGCTCGAGTTCGAAGCCTTGAGAATCAGCCGATTAAGTGCAAGAAATACCGAAGTAACCTTTTCTCGCTCAAAAAAACCCCAACAAAACAACCCAAAACCAAGAAAACATTATGACACAGGAAATTCCACTCTTTTGCATTAAGAGGGCCCATCATTCCCAGTTATCACAGAGGAGACTCGGAAACATTTAGGTTGGAAAAGCCCKCTTTTGAGTCCCAAGTGTTAACCCAGCCCTGCCAAGCCGACCACTACACCATGTCCCCAAGTGCCACATCTACATGTCTTTGAACTCCCTCCCGGGATGGCGACTCCACCGCTGCCCTGGGCCGTTCGTTCCAATGCCTGACCACCCTTCCATGAAGAAACGGCATCGTTGCACTAACGGTGCTGCATCCCTTACTGTCACCTGCGCCAGAAACACGTGAAGAGAGAGATACCCGAAGGAAAACTGCTGCTATTTCTTGCAGTCTTATTTCCTCCTGTGCCAGGCTGAGGGAGGTGGAGACACACATTAATGAAGACCATATTTCTTAGATATGGCAGTTTTCTTTATTGATTGCTTGATGTGAAACAATATCAATCCGGATTTTTTTTCCCCACACATTACAAAAAAAAATTAAATTGGCTCAGTCTGCAATCTTTTAAGCACAGCCACATTAATTATCAGGAAAAGGAACAAAAAAAAAACCGAACAAAAAAAAAAAAAAAAAGGGAAAAAAAAACCCAAACGAAAAAACCCTCTAAAAAGTCTACCAAATAGAGCATTTACAAATGCACAAAAACATGCCACTTTGGCTTTATGGGGAAAAATATTGTCTTCTAGATTAAAAAAAATCTTTTAACATAAATAAGTTAGTATAATTTCTCAGTGTCTTTACAGAGTTATGTACACAGGTACACTTCAAACTTTTTTTTTATTTTTACATACAGGTACACAGGCAACGTAGAAATACTGTTTAAAGATGTAGTATCCCTTTTCCCCTCACACACAAACACTTCGGGAAGTGGGTCAGATCAGAAAGCAACAATATTCAAGATTCAGAGCAAAAGCCTTCCAGATTAAGTTAAAAAAAAAAAAAAAGAAAATCAGGCAATGTAATCAGGTGGGATGATTTTACACAACTTTTTACAGGCATTCAATTTTGGCATATGGATTTGAGGTGGGGGAGAGAGGAGGAACTTTTGCTACTACATAACGGAATCATCACAGCTCCCACCTCTTCAGCTTAATGCCAGAGAAAGAAAATTCACAAGCGACCTATAATAATCTGCTCTGAACAGGGTTACCACGATGATACAGTAAAAAAAAAAAAAAGAAAAAAAAAGAGAAAAACACTGAGGACCCACTTTAAGGGACAATACATCTTTAAGTAATAAAAAAACCTACACTGCTTCTCTTCATAGATTTGCTTGCTAGATTGTGAAAGCAAGTTCCAATCGGTCACCCTCTTCCAGTCCCTCCCCCCTCCCAACAAGTTTTATGTGCTACATAACGTAAAAACTATATACACAGGTAGTACAATGAAGCAAATAAGGAAACACCTAATTGCACAATGCTACATCCAATGCTTTTAGAGGCAGGTCTTTTAAGAGTGCCTAAAATTTAGTGTTATTGTTTGCTTTTTGTTGTTTTGTTTTGTTGCTGTTCCTTTTTTTTTTTTTTTTTTTTCAGTGCTTGTACAGGACCTCCATCCCCCGGAGATCGGCGATATGTATTTTTCATTTCCACTACAACTTTACATCTTCCTCGCTTCATCGCACCCGACGAACGAGGACGCGCACATCCTCCGCTCTGTAACGGGAATAAAAAAAAATAAAAAAAATAAAAAAAAAATAAAAAAAAAAAAGACGAGGAGGAGAGGGAAAGCGGTTAGAAAACATCGAAAAGAAACGCGATCCGCGGCGCAACCGGTTCAAACCGACACCGCATCCCCGGGGCGGGCGGGCCCAGCCCGGGCGGGGCCCCCGCCGCCCCCCTCCGTCGGGCCGCCCCGGGGCCGCGCTCCCCGCCCCGCCGCCAGCGGCCCCGGCCCTTCCATCCCTCGCCGGGGAACGCGGGGGGACCCCTCCCGTGCCCCCACCCCCCGAGAGCGGGCGGGAGTAGCGGCATTCGCATGGCCGCGCTCCGCCACGGCTCGCCCCAGCGGGACTAATTTGTTGCAACTTCTGCTTTACAGCTTAATCTCTTTCTGCACAATCGCAAATCGTTTTTGTAAACCTCGTTGCTAACCTCGGCTCCCAAACCGCCGGCGCAATTTACCAATTCTGCCCGCCCCAGCCCTCGCCTTAAAACAAAACAACAAGAAGGGGGTAGGGGAAGAAAAAAAAAAAGGAAAAAAAAAAAAAAAAAAAAAGGAGCACAACCCTGCCTCCCATTAACCCGCTCCTCTCCCTCTGCCAGCCTCTAAAACCAAACCAAAACAACAGGAACAAAAACGGGGGGGGGGGGGGGGGGAACAACAACAAAACAAAAACAAAACAAGCTTGCATTGCTCGGATTTTGAGACAGTGCCCGGATTCTCCTTAGACCCGACTTCTTGACTTATTTGTCCCGAAGTGGGAGGTGGCCGCGACATGCGACGGCAAGGTTTACACTGGAAGCGAAAAAGCCTCGGGGGCGGGGGCACGGGAAGCCCCCCAAAATCCCCTGGCATCTGACATGATGCAGCATTCGCGTTTCAAACTCGGTCCCTTCACCCGCACGGTCCTTGGGAAAGGGCCCTCTCTGCCCGCGGTCCCAAGCCCGAAGGAGGCAGGAAGGGAGGGAGGGAAGCTGGGTCGGTCCCACCGCGACCGGGGCTCCCACAGCTCCTGCCCCAGCCCCGCGACGCTGCCGAGCCCAACTCTGCGCTTCGCTCCTTGTTTTGTTCTTTTCAAGCCCTGCGCCTCCCACTCCCCACCCTCCGACACACACCCATTCCCGAGCGCTTGGGGAAAGCCACCCTTCCTCGCAGAAAACACCCCTCAGCGAGCCCACAGGGGCACGAAGCCCCTCTCCCCACCCCCTTACAGACGCGGGATAGACACTCGGTTACCCTTTCTTTCCCTTATTTGCATCGTAATGCCAGACCCTAAAGGGAACCTACCTAAACGCTTTACGTTTGATGTCTTCTCGGGCTTGATTTCTTGGGTGTTTGCTCCACTGAACTGGCACTGGGGGAGTCTTCTGAAACCTCTTCTTCTGTTGTGTTGGCTCTTTTATTTTGAGGAGAGGAATCTAGGAGGGGAAGATTAAAAACGGGGGTGGGGGGAGGGATATTAAAATATTTTCCTTCCAGACGTTTGCTCGGCATCCAGGGGAGGAATAGATGGAGCCGAGGGGGAATATTCCCGGATCCCCATGTCAGGTATCGACTACGTGAAGCGAGCAAGGGGAGGGGAAATGGGCTTCTCTCTAGGTAGGAGATCCAAGTTCCCTCTTTTCGGCTAAAATCCATATTCGTCTTTTGCTGAGCGCTGTGAACCTCCTCCCACCTGGGCAAGAGGCCGGGTCCCCGCAGAGGGGCGGCGAGGGGTCGGGGGGGATGACCCGCGTCTAAAGGCTCTTCCTTGCAAATCATCTACCGGCTCCCACTCTACGCGGGACCCCCCCGGGGCTGCGAACACTAGCCGGGCTTTTTTAGGGGGCAAGGGGCGGGGGGGGCACGGCGAGCCGGTGCCCAGCGGGACACAGCCCGCTGCGGCCGGGCCACGCGTGGCAGGGGCGGAGGGGCCGGAGCCCCGGCGCTGACACGAGTGGGGCGCGGAGCAGAGCGATGCCGCTTTCGCGGGGGTACGTTACCATCGGCCGCGGGTCTTTTCCTCTGCCCAGTGCACTGCTCTGCTAAGTCCGTCTGATTTTCTGAAACATCAGTCTTTTGAGCTACACAGTGAGTGTCCTCTGAGATTCCCTGAGAACCGACAAAAACCACGGTTTGGCAATTCCCGTTAACATCCAAACTCTGGCGGCCGGCGGACTTGCAGACGGCTTTCCGTAGCCGGGGGGGTCTGAAGTAGAAGTCGGGCGAGCTCCCCTTGTCCACGGCTTGCCACTCGTACCTGCCTTCCAGCGGCCTGTGATTCTGGAAATCGAAATTCCACTTCCTCTGGTATGCCTCCTCCATCTCCTGCAGGTGTTTCTTCAACTCCCTGTTTAACTCTTCGTGATTCACCGGCCCGAAGAGGTTCCTGCAGGCAGACGGCTTCGGGTAGTCCGACTGCCTGGCCTCCATGCGCTCCAGGGTAGGGCTCCCATTAGAAATGCGGACGTTTGACATCTCCCCGCACCCTCTGGCTCCAGGCGGCGGTTGTTGTGCTCGCTGCTCTCGCCTCTCCGCCGCCCTTTATCTCCCGGCGCCCGGCGGCTCCTCTCCGCGGCTCCTCTCCGCGCTGCTGCCCCGCCTCGGCCCCGCTCGCCCTCGGCCGCGGAGAAGGGGCGAGGAGGCGCCCTTGCATAAGCGCCGGCCCGGGGATGAGCCCCGAGAGCCGCCGCTGCCGCCGCCGGGGAGCCCCGGGCGGGTGAGGAGCGGAGCGCGGGCGGAGCGCGGGCGGAGCGCGGCGCTGCCCTCCGCGGTCCCGGCCCGCCGGCGATGGCGATGGCGCTGGCGGTGTTGGTGGTGACGATGCCCCTGCCGCTCGCACCGCCGCCGCGTAGTAAAAGCGAGACGGAAAAAAACAAGGGGAGACGAGCCCTTTTCTCGGTTGCCCAATATGGCGATTGAAGGGAGGCTGACGAAGAAGAAAGTGATTGACAGGACGAGTCTATTTAAACAGCCCTGCCGAGCCATTGGTTACTCCTCGGGTGCCGCCCCGTCGCCCGGCCCTGCCCCGCCGCCGCCGCCGGCTCTAAAGGTGGGACGGGACGAACCCGCTGCTGCCCAGCCGGGCCGAGCCCTACCGGGCACRGCGGAGAAAGCGAGAAGCGGGAGAAGGCACCGCGGGTCCCGCACTCCTCACCTCTTCGCAAAGCTCGGGCCCGGCGGGGTTTGTGTCACCCCACAAAAACGCCCGCCCCATCGCGCTGCTCGCCGCAGCGGCCTGAGGAATGGTGGCGGCTGGGTGCGTTTCGATGCAGTGCTGTGACAGCACTGTCCCACCGCTCTGGTGTGCCTGGGTTGAGCTCTGGCGAGACATTCTCGCCGAGGTCCGGGGTTGTGGGCAAGCTCGGGGCTAGTGGGTGAGCTGCCCACCCCGGGACATGCAGGGGAGACCAGCACCCTGACCCGCAGCACCCTGACCCCACTGGCTGTGGAGACAGACTGGGCCGGTGGCTCCCAGAGTGCAGAGGATTCACCTCTTTCTGCCTTCTCGGCAGAGAAAGGACTAGGCGAAGAAATGTCTCTAAAATAACCTCTGCTGGGATTTCAGATATCAGCAAAACTGGGAAAGAAAAAAAGAAAAAAAAGCATTGAGGTTTGTCCTGTTTGTGTGCTCAAAAGTTTAGACCAGCCAGAAGTCACAGCCTGGGATTTTCTAAGCAACTTCCTGGGATAGTCAGAGCAGGTGTGGTGGAGATAAGAGCAACCCTGTCCTCCTCTGTGCCCACCTTTTCTCCAGCCCCTTCCACAGCCATCTTCCCTCACCAGGCAGGGTAGCCCCCCCAGCGTGTTGTGAGACACTGCAGATTCTCTCAGGCACTAAAGTTTTTGATGATTCCAGGTGCCCAGGCCTGTGCCTGAATCTTTGGAGGGCCCTGAAGGCTCATCACACCAGTCCATCTGGCCAGCTCTCCTTTGCAAGCAGAGCTACCCTGTCCAAATTTTGCTTCAGGGGCAGGGGGGACACCAGTGACAAGCTATCTCAGCAAGGCAGGGGTCAACACAATTGGGTTTAACTGGCTGAGATGAGAGTCAACGGGTTTGGCCTTGAAGACACAGAGCTTTTACCCTGTGCTCTACTTACAGACTTGGTCTGGTTTGGGGTCTACTGTTTTGAAGGCCCACTGAAACCTTTGCTGCAGTTCCTCTTGTGAACTGATACACTAGACTGAACACACTGGAGAGAGGACACAACCATAACACAGCGATCAGGCCCAGCCCATGCAGTCTGCTGGCCTTCATCGGGCTTGAGGTAGCTACCTCCAGCTTCTACTCACACCACTCACCAGGGTAATCTCAGTATCATCAGACCCAAGTTCAAAAAAATGGTGTGTACAGGCAAAAAAAAACCCAAATGAGATTAGTTTAAAAACCACAAGGTTGAAATACAATATTAGCCATGTTATTTTTATTTATATGCTGGGGGTTTTAGTACTTGGAAGTTGTTTTCCAACTTCTCTCAGAAACCACAAGTTCTAGCAATTCACTTGCAGAAAATTAAAGCTGACATTCACATGTCTGCAGGACCTGAGACCTTTTTTTGAAGTTGCAAGTCCATGGTAAAACTGCATCAGCTGGAATAAGTGGTGCCTACATCTGCTGTATTTGCCGGATTTCATCTTCATTCCTCTAGGCTTTCCTGTCTTTGACTTCCATTGCCACCAGCAAGGAATTTCCATTTTAAACTTCGTTTCAGGTGTTGGGACACTGAGCTTTGTTGATCTACACAAGAGAGTTGTAAAAAAGTGATCTGCAGAGTATGTCTGGGTGCTCCCTGAGGATGCCCAGGGCTCACCTTGCTGATGGGGGCTCGCCTGCTGGTAACCTGCTGTGTCCTACTCCTTAGGTGAGGAGTTCCCAGTCTCTGCTCCCTGTGAGTCTCTGCTTGTCTCCCTAGTCCACAAGGGAAAGGCAACTCTCTTGTCTGTCGGATTATGACATTGTACCAGAGTATAAACACATACTAGGAAAAATTAAAAAAAATTAAAAAGTGGGGTGGGTTTCCAAGTACTGGAAAGAACTCCGTGCCCCACAAGTAAACCACCAGGAACACGACAGCAGTGCAACAGAGCACTGATTTAGCTGAAGCTTTGGAAAAGAAAAAAAACCAAGCTACTAYAGGACAAGAACCTTCTGGGGATTTTTTTGTTGTTGATCCGTTTATACCTCTCTTAGCACAAGGGCCTGAGTCCCTGGATGGTGTACAAGTATATTGAGCACGAATAATTAAATCCAAAGCGGAGGAGGAGGGGGTTGGGGGGGAAAGGAAGAGGGGGCGCGAATAATTTAAGCCACTGATGGAAGCAACGGAGAAAATGAAAGAGAAGGGGTCTGCCCCCTGGTTTATCCCTCTATCCCTTCTCCTCTGTCACCCTCCCTTGCTCTCCGAGGGGCTGGGAAGAGAGAAAAGCGGACGGGAGTACCCCCGCAGCCGCGGTAGCCGCGCGTCTTTCCGCGGGCAGCGCAGCCCCAACCCGCCCGGCCGAAAACGCTGGGGTCGCGCTGGGACAAATGMTCAGGAAAGGGAGTAAAATTAAGGAGAAAAATATATTTTAAAAAATCAGAGTGGCTCCCCCGGGGTGGGAGCATCCGCATCCCTGGAGGAGCCGCGGCCATGCTCGGGGATCGGGGATGGTCCCCGCGGCACTTTCTGCTCGTCCCCCCTTCGCTTCCATGCGGTCTCGGCAATCCACCTTAAATCGCTGCGGCTGCAAAAAAAAAAAGAGAAGGCTGTGTCTGCAGCGACCTTGCCATGATCTAAAGTGTTTTGTTTACAGTCAGGCACCCCCGATGGCTGCAGCAAATCGGGAGAGAGGCAGGCGCCCGCCCGTAGTAGCAGTGAAGCGTGGAAAAAAAAAATACAGGAAAAAAATATACTCGAAAGTCCCGGCGTAAAGCTGTGGAAAGATCAGAGCGCCATCGTCTTGCAAAAGAGGGGCACAGCAGTGGGGCTGCGGGGGAGGCGGTGCGGGGTGGGGATGGGGGCGAGAGCCGAGCCTCCCCCGCAAAGCTCCAGCCTCCTACCGCCGGGTTGGCCTCGCTCTGGGGCGGTTTCAGCTGAAGATGCAGCCAAAGATCGGAGAGGATTAGAGAAAGAAAGGAAAACAAACAACAACGACAACAACAAAAAAACCAAACCCCAAACAAAACTTGGAGGAGTGAACYAGGAAGGAGAGAGGAGTGTTTATAGGGAGGTCTGGGCGAAAAATGTCCTGGCTCCTCTAACGGGCTCTGAACACCCTGTCCCGTCTCTTCCCACTACCCCTCTCCTCTCTCTTGTTTAGGCTTTTCCAGTGGCAGAGCTGCTCGCTGTTTTTCTTTCCTCCAGAACCAAGGCAAGCGTCCCAGCTTCTTTTGGGCCACCCTCCTTCCCCAGCACTTCATAAGGCTGTCGAGAACCAGCAAAGCACATCCGAACTGCACACATAAAGCATCCGGGTTGCTTGGGATTCGAAATATTCCCTTGCAAATAGCGGGGAAATTGGGAATTATACCTGAGCTCCTCCACGGGTTGTATCTTCCAGAGTTGAGGATGAAGAAGGCAGGGACATGCTACAACCCATTTGGAGTTTTGAGGAGGTTTGCTCCTAAGCCACCTCAGCTGTTACTGAGCCAGTGCTGTTTCCCCAGCTCTCCAGTTTTTCAGGCAAAGTGCTAATTTCTTGAAGAGATGTGGGGCCAGGCTGCCATGAGATTTGAGGTGCAGGCCCCAAGTATTCACAATATCCACACTGTGGATATGCTTAACAGGAGCCCTTACCTTCTGGGCGGGATTAGGGCCCAGTGAGGTTCAGCAGCAGGGACTGTCAGGAAGAAAAGAGCCATTTCGGTGTACAAAGGCCCTGGGACATAATCCAGCAGTATCCAGGACCAGAGCAGTGCTAAGGGGGGCTGCACCCTCCTCTGCAAGTGGCGTTTGAGACCTTTTGCTCATTTGATGTAAACTCTAGAGGGAGCCTAAGGACAGAGATCAGGCCAGTGCCAGGACCTGGCCTCCCTCCTGGCAGCATCACCACTGCCCGCCTGGCTGTCCCCGGGGCAGGTCTCTGCTCTCATCCCTGCTGCTGGCCCTTCTGGGGGGCTCTGCTCCCTGCTCCCCTCACTGCGGGTGGGGAGCAGTTGTTCGCAGGGGTATAGGCCCTGTCGCACACCTGCAGAAACCTTGGATGGGCTCAGGGTGTGAGGATCGGCTCGGGATTTTGAGCCCTTGAGAGGATGCTGGCTGCAGGTACAGCTTGGGGTGTCCTTAATGGGATTTGTTTTAAAAGGCAGGTAATGTGTCAGAAATGCCTTCTCTGTGCTGTAACCTTGGGGCAGGTTATACAAACAGTTATGTCTGTGGAAGACACAGGTTAAATTATTAGCAGTGAAAGTACTCGTTCTTTTCTCTTTGGAGCTCTTTGCTTGTAACCAACCTCCCCTTGACTTGCTAAATGAGCAGACCTTCTAAAATACCCTGATTTTATCTCAGGGAAGACTCTCCTGATGTGGGTCAGACATTTTTTTTTTTTTTCCATTTTGTTTGAAGTGCAAAATAGGAGTGAGCTTAAACTGTTCTCAAAGCAGGTGAAGCCAGGAGTGTCCTACAGCCAGCAGTGATGGCTCCACCCTTCTGGGTAGTCAACTTTTCCTTTTTCACACCAGGGACAAGAAAATGTTAATATACAGTCCCTAAAAATAAATACACACACACACACACACACACACACACAACTGTGTTGAGTTATCCCAGCAAACACTACTGTTGTAGAGGTGGGACTTAAATCAGTAAATTGATTACTTGCTGTAAACTGACCTAATTTCTCTGAAGAAAACACACCATATGAAAAAAAAAAAGCATTTTCAATCCAGTCTAACTCCATGTGTGTAAGACTTCCCATGTAATTCATCACATAACCCTTGCCACTTTGTTAGAATAGCAAATTTTTGACATAAGAATCTTAACTAGAGGCTTCTCATGGCAGCTAGACTTCCTTTCTCCTTCTCCTTCCTCTTTTTCTTCCCCTTTCCTTTCCCCTTCTGCTCCCCATTCGCCTTCCCCTTTCCTTTCCTTTTCCTTCTCCGTCTCCCTCTCCTTCTCTCCCTCTCCCTCTCCCTCTCTCTCTCCCTCTTCCTCTCCCTGTCCCTTTTCAGGTCATGGAGAGGATTAACCTGCTCCATGTTTGTAAAATCCACCGAGTATAGAAAGCACAAAGCAAGAGCTGAGTAGCAACAATAACCGTGAACTATTATTGTCACTACAAGATTAAACAGTTTTCCAGMCCCTTGCTCTGCCACCTACGCCTTTAAGAAAATTTCCCAACAGAAGAATTATGTGCAGTGGAAATGAGTTGTCCTGTTTTTCTACAAAGCCTGAAGTGAACCTTTCTGGGAAGGGGATGATATTTTGTAGCAATGTTTTCTCAAGTRCAATTCTTTAGGTTCCTGAGTGATGACACATTGTACAGCAACGCTCTTGGCACCAGGCGTTCATCTGTGAGAAGGGATGCTGGCCCCATTTCTTACAGCCATTCATTAAATAAAAACACCCTGTGTCATATGTTATGTTCCTCTGAAATGTTTAAAGTTTTTAGTGCATGAAATTATATGGTGCCTGGATAATTTTTTTTTCCAGAACACGGCATTAACCTCCAAGTCAGTTACTGAATATTGTTGGAAGAGCTTGTTACTTTTCATTGGTGTTGTGTTTTGTTTTCATTTGGTAGGATCCCAACTTCATGCAATAGGCTTTTTCAGAAATACAGAACTATGTAAATGTGATGCTTACAGCTGACCACAAAGACGCCGCTCACCAAAAAAATAAGCCGACATAAAAACATCTGCATCTGTTAGAATTTTAGGCATTCTGGGTGCCATTTACGTGAGAATCTAGCCCAGCTCTCTTTTTTCCCTTTTCTTTTTCTCTTTTTCTTTTTCTTTTTCTTTTTCTTTTTCTTTTTCTTTTTCTTTTTCTTTTTCTTTTTCTTTTTCTTTTTCTTTTTCTGCTTCTTTCTCCTTTTCTGTTTCTTTCTCCTTTTCTGTTTCTTTCTCCTTTTCTGTTTCTTTCTCCTTTTCTCTTTCTTCTTTCTTTCTTTTTTTCTCTTTTTTTTCTTTTTTTTTCTTTCCCCAATGGGCTGTATTAATTGCCTTAGGATCAAGAGGTCTACAAACATCTTCCTTATATAAACAAAGGAACTGGTCTGGCTACTTTCTAAACCCTTTAAGGAAGATGACCCATCTCACATACCAAAATGATGGCATTAAGTAACAGATTACTATCAGGGCTTGAGATCTGAGTTCTGGTTCTGGCTTCCCTTGGYCGTGTCACTGCACATTGCTGCAACTCTTGGCACCTACATTTCTTCCCTCACCCTTTTCCTAATCTGTTTAGACTTTTAGCTGTTGGAAATGCTCTGTTTGTGCAGTACTACATCTTGTTTGTCTTAACCAACCTAGCAAGGGAATTGTACAGCTCTGGGATGCAAAAGCCAGGGCATTAACCTACAGTAATGGGATGTTATTACAAAGAAAAASTGAAAGTGGATTCTGCAAGCATCCACTTGACATGACTAGAAAATTGTTATGAGGTGGGTGACAGGCATTTCATAGAATCATAGAATCACAGAATGGCTTGGGTTGGAAGGGACCTTAAAGATAATCTCTTTCCAACCCCCCATCCGTGAGCAGTGACACCTTTGCCTGGATCAGGTTGCTCCAAACTCTGTTCAACCTGGCCTTGAACACTTCCAGGGATGGGGCAGCCACAGCTTCTTYGGGCAACCTGTGCCAGGGCCTCACTACATTTACGGTAAAGAATTTCTTCCTAATATCTAACCTAAACCTACTGCTTTTCAGTGTGAAGCCATTCCCSCTTGCCCTGTCACTACATGTCCTTGTAAGAAGGTGCTCTACCACCATCCATCCAGCTGTGCCCACCAGAGATGGTCCAGCCAGGGCATGAGCCTCCTGAGCCCATTCACCAATGGGCTGCATCAGTGCTCCTAACCCTCCCTGTGTTCRTGTTCTAAACCAGCCAAGCCTAAAAAAGTAGAGCAAGCTGGCAAGTCCAAAGGCAAAAATTATTTCACTGAAGCCAGTCTATTGCAAAATGCACTGTGGCTGTGATTTCAGTGACTTATGAGAAAGATGGAGAAAGAGAGGCCTTTTATTTACCAGCACGTGTTCTGGGTTTCCCTCATAAGGAGTTAAACATTTCTCGGAGCAGAGGCCTAATCTGCTGTGGTTTTTGACTCTCACAAGCTGCCTGGTTACTCCCTTTGTTCTGGCTGCCAGCAGCTAAACTGGGACATCTATTCAAAGAGGAGTACCTGAAAGCATCACTTTAAAGGATTTGTCACCTTGCTATCTCTAGTTTGAAAGGCTTTTTGAGAACAACTCCCACTCCAAATGTTTGCAAAGGACAAAGTTAGCATTGCAAATGTCACGGTTTATATTTAATAACTTACTTGAATGACAATGACAAAACATAGCTAATACTATGAGAGGCCCAGGCAATTCTCCTTTTTTTCCTGTTGTCACCCACCCCAAGCCTGCAAAAGACAGGTGAGAAATCACAGAAGCAGCAAAAGGTATGGACTGACTCAAAAATTGCTCCTTGGATCTCTGTAGCAAGGCCCTAAAATAAATTCTTCTGTTCGTGGTGGTCTCCAGCACTCTCAAGCCAAGTGCAACCTCTCAGAGTTTCTTTGCCCTTTTAAAATAATGAAAAGTACCAAAAATTAACCSAAGCCCTCATCTGGCCTTGTGTCTTTTTGTGCCTGCAGCACCTTCTTGTTTCAAGAGGGGCTGAAGAACCTGACAGCAGCCAGAGCTTCTCAGGCCAGCAGGGAGCCCTTTCTAACGCGCTCCTTGCAAGGCTTCAGAGCAAACTATCAGACCTTGCTAGGCTCTGCCTTGGGATTGCTTCACTCTGGGGTGGTTGGTTTGCTGAGCCCCAGAGTTAGAAACAAAAACCCCAACTCTCAGCACCCGGAAGAGGCCGGTCAGCTGCCCAACGGGCCAAGTTAAGCCTGCTGAGAACTCAGGGCCAGCTCCTCAGAGGCATTCAGGTGTCTGAGTACCTTTGAAAGCCTGTCTCTAATGCTCTAGAAGATGGTTGGCAAGAAGCCTTCTCAGGGTGCCTGGTGGGAAGGTGGAGGTTGGGATCTAATGGCTCTGAGGGTGCGAAGCCGCTTCAGGGTTTTCATAATGCTGAGTTTTCGAAAAAATAAATGTTGGGGTTTGTTATAATTTCTTCTGCTTTTTGAGGTCTTCTCCTTACCCACAGGAATCAGAAGCTCATTCTGCTGTGAAGGAAAGATTCAAAGCTCTCTAGCAGCAGCGTGGCTTCAGGACCACAGGCTTTAAGACCAAAAACTAATTGACACAGCAAAAGAGTGAGAAGTGCTCACACCAGGAGCCAAGGTCCACTTTGGCTACGCAAGTGAAAAGTTGACTTCAGCTCTGGACGTATGATCTGGAGAGGTATTTGGGAAAASTTCACAAAGCCTACTAGGTTTGGTTCAAAGCTATTGAAGTCCTGTTTTCAAGTGTGACTTTAGCACTAGGGCACCTCAACTTCATGACAGTCATGCAGATTTCAGGGTCACATTCTCAATAATAGTTACATCAAGATCATGTAACTACATCRTTTTTCTGCCTGTGAAAAATGTTTTGATTTAATTGAATCTGTCCTACCCCTCCTGTGAATTTTCCTAACAATGTTTTACAATAGCCATTTATTTCTTTTTACAAATTGCTGATTTTTTTAAGGGTGATTTAGTGGAATCTTTCAGTAAGAACAGCAGCATCCTCTACAGCTTTTTTGTCTCCCTGCAAATTCTTGGTAGAAAAAGCTGATGATAMTAGTAATAAACTGTTTTTCTTTTGTGTATTCAAATATTGGGCATCTGTAGCTTGGTCCCCGGGCACTAGTTACTTCTAGACAATTTTACAGAGTTTGTATTTAATTAATAAATAATTTGATTCTTTTTCTTTCCAACCTCTAACAAGCGATAACAGCCTATCTTTCAGAAAGTCAAGTACGAGGCTTTCTTTTCCCCAGCAAGTACTGAGCTCTAGGTCTGGAAAAGGGCCAGAGCACGCAGGGACAATGTTCCACAGTAACATTTTGTAYCTCATTAAAAAAATAACAACAACAACAGCCGACTCGCACATGAAATAAAACGTCTTTCTTTTCCTCCTCCTCTTATTTTACAAATATTCGTTTATTCATTATACTTCCTGTAGAAATGCCTGCACACATACACATTCACACTGGATTTTTCTGCTGAACAAATGATGTGTTAAGATGTCTTGTATTATTTTTATGAATTTAGCTTGGCTTACATCAAGCTACTGTGAAAGATCTCCCATCTCAAGGTCTCTGTGGCAAGGGGTTTCTGGGTGATTGATGGTTTGGATTACTTCAGTTTGGGGGTGTTTCTCTTAAAAAATCCTGCAGAAACGCGTTGCTTCTAAGGTCTCTCGTAATGAGTATCTTAAAGCTGAGAGACTGCTAAGTCACTGTGGAAAATATTGGCCTGGAAGACTTCGCCCATCTGTGCAAATACACCACAATCCAATTAAACTGGCAGACTGTGCAATTATTTGCAGATTTCCACAATCTGGCAGCAGCGAGCAGATACTGCCCATATTGCATAAGCGAGCTGTCGCAAGCCCCTGTGCCCCACAGCCTGGCAGAGCTCCCCAAAATCCTGGAGGAGGAGTGGGCAGCGTGGTGTGTTCTGCAGATGGGCACACGCCAAAGGGATGGTCTCCAGTCCCAAAAGCCCAGCAACCCACAGCTGAGCTCCTGGCCCCAGCCCTAGCAGGGCAGGGTTAAACATTACAGTTTGCTGCACCATCCCTTTCACAAGTACAACGTCACAAAGCCAGTTGGAGAGGTTTCTGTCCTTTGCCACCCTTGACCACTTATTCCAACCTCAACTTTAGCAAGGCCTTTAAAATGAAACTGAAAAGTAAGAAAACAAATTAACGAAAAAAAAAGATTGTGTGGGAGGAATAATCCAGATGATTTTGCAGCACTGCTACAAACTGTTGCACTTTCACTACTGAAGAAGAGGGAAACAGAGGTCAAAAAGGGGTCTTTTCTAATGGAGGAAAGAAGATGCTAAATGCRGTAGAAGCCACAGGATTGTTTCCCAACCTGTCTTAGCCCACAGCCACACTAATGTTTGTGGTAGCAAAGGGAATGAGGGTTTGGAGAAGAGGGAAGGTGCACAGGATGATTTCTGTGGCAGTGCCCCATCAAAGTGTTTGTAGGGGCCTGGATTCCCTCTGCCAGGCAGATTGGGGTACTCAGAGGCTCAAAAGTACTTTAAGTACTCAAAGATACGTTCAATTCAAAGAAGCAGTGTGTTTGTCCCTGACAGCTGATTTGAAACTAAACACATTAGTCCAAGCTTCAGGCTAGCTTCTTAGACTCTAGGCCTAGACTCTTAAAAAAAACCCTCAAACACCAAAATAAAACTCCTGAGATCTGCCTCGAAGTTGTATTTTCTCCACCATCACCATTTCCAGTTGCACATTTTCACCCTGGTTTCACCTTCTCCCTCAGTGGGATGGATGCCGCTCTTTGGCAAGATGTGGTTTGAGTTTGGTCTCAGAAGTGCCTCGGTTAAATTGGTAACAAAAGAGGGACAGAGAGGGGTTTTTTTAATACTCAGTGTAACTCCCAGATCTAGTTCAGAGCACAACCCCACCAAAAGCTGTGTTGGCAGGACCCACAGGTCAGTAGGTGGTAGAGCCAGGGAAGGAACTGAATCTTTTGGCCACTGTAGTGGCTACGCATGGCCCCAGGTGCTCAGCCATGGAGGGAATTCCCAGTCCTCAGCTGGTCCCTGCCAGCTGGTATTTCCATGCAATATGAGAGGGAGATCCTCCAAAGCAAATGAGATGTTTTCACAAGCTGGATCCCACTGCCCCCCACAATGTGAGTAGATGTGTGAGGAGCTGAAGCATCCCTTTGAGCAAGGATCCAAGTGGGTAATTAATAGGAAAGGCTGAGATGGGAAGCTCTGGCCTGAGACCCGCTGCTTTTGGGAGCTGTGACAATCACCACCCATGGCTGCTGCAGGCTCTTCTGGAAACCACGGAACTGCAAGGAGCACCCAAATCTTCACAAGCCTCCAAACCCACTGGAGGAGGAGATGAGGAAGGTGAAACCTCACTAAATTGCGGTACCCGGCCTGGTCGGGAGACCCATCTCAGTCAGGTGAGTCTGCACCATTTCAGCAGCCTCTCCTCCCAAGACCCACAGCCATGAAGATGGCCAGACTCTTGCTTTCCAGAAATGAGAAGGAATCAACAGTTTTAAATTCCAGCTGTATCTTGTCCCACAGCACAGAGCTCATCCAGCACCCCCATTTCGGATCCCACCTGCACCGCAACCAGCAAGCTCTCCCAGGTCACCCAGCCTGGGGCTTCCTCATTGGCTTTTGGGGTTGTTTCATGTTCAGGGCCTGAAACATAGGTGGTTTTAAAATGGATATATATGTTATTAATTCTCTCTATTTCTTTGTTTTCATATTTAATTATGTCAGGCAAAATGAAAGTATTTTTCCAGAGAACTAACAGGCTCTAAGATAAGCAGTCTAGTGGTCTTGTCTGAATGTCCATTTAAAAATGGGTTCAACTAGGATGATGCTCTAGCCATGTGGTGTAGGCATCTCCGTAGAAATAAGGGAGAAAATGGGCAAGAAAATTAATGAAAAAGCATCAAAGTTAAAGGAAATAGTTCCTAGAGCATCATTCTTTACTTGGATAATACAGTTGAGGCTTTTCATCTTGAGGCTGGGATTTGTTTCCATTACTGCCAATACATCCCCTTTCTTCTTATTCCCATAGAGTATCTTCTTGCCAGCTCCCACATCACTTTCTGGGAAGCTGAACTCTTCTGGCAAACAGAAGATCTCRTAGTTTGTCAGCTTACGGTCCATGGAGGTGAAATTAGCATTGGCTCATCATTTCTGGGGCAGTTTCCGGTGGTCTATGAAAATCACAGTGATCACAGAAGACAGGATTCAAGTCCCCTAATATTAGCTGCCTAATATGGGGTTTCTTGTCTAAACCGCCTACTTTCCCAAAGCACCATCAGAAGACAAGTCATCCCTCTTCTCTGGGACACCAGCTGRGATAGGTGAATCACGCTCTGGATTTGCCTGTGTTCACTGGCTGCAGAGAGTACCTGTATGTCTAGTTCGGACTGGATGTGAACTTTCAGTCAGCCAAATTTAAGCAAGTCTTACCCATAGTGCTGGCATCTCCCCGTGGTTTCCATTTGCAGCAGCACTGTAACAGATGCTGAGAATACATTAAATGCTTTCCTAATGTCACATTCCCATGTCTGCAATCATGGTAATTGCCTCTGTGAAGTTTTGCAATTGCAAACGAGCAGGAAGCCATCTGCAAAGGAATCTGTCTATTAAGATGTGGCCCCTACTCTGAAAGTGCTTGAAAAGCCCCAGCACATTTTTTGGGCTAAAGATATTAAAAAAAAAAAAAAAGGTCAGACTCCTGCAGCAATGTGGAAAGTATCCAGAATGCACTCCAGTGATCCAAGGAATAGACTGACTTTTGCTTCAGGACTGTGCTAATTAAATACTGCTAACTACATCTGAATAGAATTAAGTCTAATTTAAGGCCCTTTCTGAGCTCCAGGGCAGTGTAGGCTTGTCCTAAAAAAAGAAATTACCGACTGCTGACAACAGGTGTCAGCAACAGGAGCGGCTGCACCAGGGCTGAATGTGAATTAGCTGCAAGTGTAGACAAGGACAGGCTAAGTTCAGCACTGTTCCTGCAGCCACACTGGGGACCTCGCTGCAGGCAGGGATAAAGCTGGGGAGCAGGACAGGTATGAACCACAGCAGTCCCGAGTGCAGCTGCCGTCAGTGTGTGCAGATAACCAGGGCAGCTCTCATTTTCTGTGCTGTAGATAAGGTTTTTTCAGCACCACACATGTCAAAGGTACCTTAGGTTCCCGTAGAATTCTTGGGTGGCAGCCAAGGGGAATATTTTGCAACGAGTACTCCCCTCCCTTCCTCTTGCTTCTACCCCCTGCCCTGCAGTCCACAGGGATTCCCCAAACGAGGGGTCAGGTGTTTTACTTCTTTTTTCCATGCACACCACACTGTGCATCCATGTTAAATGGAGCAGGAAAGATGCTACAAAGGCCTTGGACAAGCCAGGGTAGCAGAGCACCATTGGCCCCACCAGTCCTTTCGCTGGCAGCTATTTTGCTACCATTTCCTGCTGGCTCCTGCACTGTCTTTCTCATTGTGTTTCTTTAGCAACATCCCGTGTCTCTTTTTCTCCCCCTTTGCTCCTTTGCTTTTAAATATACATTTAAGATGGTTTTTTTTCCATGCCCTTTCTCAGTAATTTATCCCATATGTGTATATGACTCTTCCCATAAAAAGCTTTTGCCCAAGTCTGTCTTTGCAGCCAGTTTTTTCATGTTTTGGCTTTTTTTTAATATTTTTTGCTGTCATGCTCTTTTTCTCCACTGCATTCAGAACCAGACCTGTTTAACCCTTCCAGCCTTCCTCACCTTCACAAGCACAAACATCAATTCCCTCTCCATATACTGTCATTCCCTCTCCCTCAAGAAAGCAAGAAAAACAGGTTTGTGGTTTGTAGTTGTTAACAGAACAAAAACAGCAGGTTGAAATTCCTCTGGGCTTGTTTTTGATTTGTTAAAGAGATGGGGTAAGGACGGGACTGACAGCTGAGGACACCCACCGAGGCTCCCAGCCTGAGCTGAGTGGGACACCTGCTCTTCCACAGGAATGGGGAGGGGAAAGGCGGCAAATCCGGACTCGGTGAAAGGAAGGGCAGTTTCGTCCATTTCAAAGGAGTCACACCCACTCCAGATTAATATCCCTATTTTAATTTACCTTTGTACCTCCTTCTAGAGCAATTTATCTTCCAAGTCACATTACGAAATTAAAGTTTTGCCAGCGGTTAAGGGTGTTGGACCAAGCTCACAGGCTCTCCCCATCCAGCACTTTCACATAGGTTAGATTTCCTGTAAAGGAAGAAAAGACAGTTTCTTCTCCTGATTTGTGACTAGGCTGTATACTGGGCTATGATCCACGCTTGTGCCCCAAATAAAAACCTTCAGTTCTGTATCAAGAAAGACAATTGTGCATATGCCGAGCTTTCCACTGACAGCAGGTAGACTTAATATGTTTGAAGGATGCATGGGCTTAACACTGACTTCAGAAAGCTTAAAAGAGTAAATGAGACTTGTTGGCAATGGGCAGGAACGGGGACAATCGTTGGTGTCATCGTGGGACTGCTGCAGCCATCTTTTTTGGACATCCCACCTCAGGAAATCTTAACTCACCTATTGGATCTTTTGCATCTCCACTTTTAGGAGTTAGGAGTTCTCTAGCTAAGGAGAAATCAGGAAGATTCACTGAGGGAACAAGGATCTTGCTACAAGACCACTAGATTCTCCTGCTTTCCAATAGGATATGCCAGGGTATGCAGATGGAAAGCCCTCATGTGGAAAGACAGGTCTGAACTCATTTGGGTCTGAACTCATTTGGGTCTGAACTCATGCAAATTGACCCAATGTGTTTGTTGACTCTAAGTCCAACAGCAGAAAACTTTTCTAAGGGTGGATGATTCACTTGGACCTGAGAGATCACCTTCCATACCATATTTTACTCTCTTTATGTTGTTGCTTTTTTTTTGGTTTTGTTAGGGTTTTTTTAAAAAAAAATTACCTCAGATAAATGAGGGTGTTTATCAGAGGGAATTTCACTGGAAACGTTGTGGCTTTGGGAACTGGGATCATACCGGCAAATCCCCTTGTATGCTATAGGGAACCAGTTAAACAAACACTAAATGTGCAAAGGAATAATTGTCCATTTGCTTTTATAGCCACTGCCAGCTCTGCCATTCACCTTCTGCCACAATTCCACTCAGGCTAAGCACTTGGGGTGGTGAAGACTGCAGAGACCATCTACACCAGATTCACAGGGCACTCTGGTTTTTAAAGGATAGTGGAGTTTTCTATGATAAATGTTCCCATTCCTAGCAAATGCTGATACACCAGCATGCTGGTGGTGACTGTAGAGAGGCTCAGAGTGAAAGGTCCATCCAACCCAATTTCCTGTCCCTGACACTGGCTAAAAGCAGATGCTTAGAGAAGAATGTATGAACAGGCCAAGCCTATAATGCTGTTTCCCAAGAGTATTCTCCCAAGCTCTAATGGTTTGAGACTCAGGAATTTCCTGATGGTTTTGTGTTTAATAGCCCAGGATGGATTTCCCTTCTGCAGACTTGTTCAATCACCACTTGAGCCCATTTATACTCTTAAGACCCATGTCTGCTGACGAGTCTTCACTACACCTGATGGAAAAAGCTGCTCACTTTTGGTTACTCTGAACTGTCACCTTGACAGCTTTGCTTTGCTTTGTCCTGCAAGAGACAGTGAACGGTCACTCCCTCCAAGACATTCATGAGTTTATAGGCATCTATCATAGATGTCCTCAATCAATCCTCTCCCAGGCTGAGGAATTAGGGAAGGTTCAAAGTACAAGCTGAATTAATGCTTGCATATACATATAAGCAAGTTATTCCATACTTCGGATCACATTTTTTATCCTTCTCTGAACATTTTCCGTTTCCACATGTCTCTTCCAAGGCGAGAATAGCAGAACTGCTCATGGATGTGGGCATGCCACAGATTTGTAGAGGGGCAGAGTGAAGATTGCTGATTTCTGAAAAGGTTTCATTTCCAAAACGATTCAAGGTCTTTGACCCCTGCCGATCCCTGTTCCCACRTTACAGCCCACGGCTGTGTTCCTCCGTGACAGCGGTGAGCACTCAGCCCGGTGTTTTCCATGGGAGGCTTTTTCCCATATGCATCACTGTGTGTTTATCCACAGCGACTCTAATAACGTATCCGTGGTGCACGTTCACCCTGAGCTGCTCCTTGCTGCTCTGCAGCTTGTTCATAGCCTGTTCTGAGCCCGGTGCTCTGCACAGCTCCCTCTCCCTCTGGCCACGGAGCATACGGCAGAGCTGCAGCTTCAAGGGCTGGCTTTCAGCCAGCTACCAAGCCGGAGGCAAGGAGGTGACATGCCCAGCCTGGGGGATGACTGTGGGGATAATTATCAAGTACAGGGCAGAACCTTGGGCTCAGACACCCGCTTACTTTATGGTTGCTTTGCGCCCATCCCTGTTCCTCACAGCCAAGCCAGAATGAACCACTTCTGACCCAAGCCTGGGCTCTTGATTGTAAAGGCAACTGGCTRCTCATGGACTTTTCTTTCTGACAGATGCTCTGTGAAACAAACAGCAGTGGTTAGAAACCTTATATTTCAACCTTTATCCTATTACTCTGCCTACTTGATTCACCAATTTACTTAAATGATTCTTATTACACACTAATAACTTTTCTTGCGATTTGCACTTCTTATTGTTTCCTTGGGTCAAATCCATGAAAATCAGACTGACTGGCTCCTGGTAGTGTCCTGTAACCCCTGCTCAGCTGCKGCTGTACTCCTTAAGCACATCCACAGCCCCAGGACCAGTGAGTCCAGTTGAAAGTTGGAGCTGTTTTTCCTTCCCCTGCTCCAGAGCGTTAGGGCTGGGGGATACCATTGGCCACGCCACTTGTGAAGAGGGCAGATGCACGGTGCACCTCCGAGGATCAAGAGGAAGAGCCAGGTAGGGCAATGCACAGCTTATGCCTCCCCAGATCTGATCCAGAGGGGCTAAGGAGCCAAAGGGACCTGAAACATACCCTGCCTCTCTCAACACATTTAGATAGCCAGGCTTGTATAGAGAAACCAGAATTACCAGACATATGGCAAATCCAATAAGTATAAAAAGACTTTTCATGGCTAGGCATGCCAAAAAGAGATACTAAGATAGGACATGAAGTACTTGGGATTTGTTTTTAATTTATGTCATAAGGACATGCTTTATTTACGTGTAGAGTGACTACTCAGTTAATTTTGCAGTGCACGTAAATATGAACTACTYGGTACAAGATCCGTTTTTCTGTGAATGTAAAATATGACTAATGAAAGAAAACCCATATATTGTAAGATGTTTCATCTGTATCATTTCAAAGTGAATCTGATAAAAGCCAAACAGAACACAAATCTGTATTAAATTAAACCACTCCCATCAATCCCTCCCCCCCTACTCATGAAGTCATTGAAGTGATTTGGGGGGGAAATGTAAGCTCGGAAAATCAGCTKATTGATAAACTGCAGGTTAAAAGAAAAAGCAGTTGCAAAGAGCAAACTCTCATTGACTTCATGGGAGCAAATACCGCTTTTGTTTCTAAAAACCTCATAGATTAATGCAAATGAATTTGGGACAAGAATATAAATCACTTTATGCCTGTATGTCACGGGCTGTGTCATCTAAAGTCCTCTCTCTACCAACCTATAATACATACAAAACAAATTTAGGAGCCAAATAAGCTGGTCTAATTTTTGCCTATTTGTATTTCTGGTATCTGTGCTTTGCCAGGCATTTATTGTGGAGGAGGGTTACCAGTAAGGTAAATAACTGTGCACTCTGGGCTCAGAAGCCCTTAGGGAGAGGTGAAGCCCTCCAGAGGCTCACCAGTTGCTCAAGGTGGCCTCTGAAAACCTCTCCCGAGGGACAGCATGAAGCACAGCAGTGTCCAACACATGGCACATACTGCAAGGGAGGAAAACATGGAAGAAAAATGCTGCTGGAATGATGGAAATAGACCGAGGGAAAAAAACAGAAATAACTGGAAAAGAAAAAGGACATCTCTGGAATATCTGTCCTCCCCCAGCACTGGGTTCAGCCCCACTGGGAGGTGGGTCTGATCAGGTCACTGCTGTTTGAAGATCCCTTTGCAAGACCCTTTGATATGAGGATGGCCATCACAAGAACAAGTGAGGTACAGGCCCAGTTTGCACAGCACTTTTGAGAATTCTGAAGGTAAAAGTTATAAAGAACAGCAGTCTATAGACAACTTTCCATGCCCCCTTGCCCACACAAAAAGGGATTTTTTTTTATTTATTTCAAAATTAATTAGTGTACCTGAAGAATATCGCAAAAGAATGCAAAATAATCCCTTCTGAAAAACTGATGCTAATTTCTTGAATTCACAGATAAAAAAATCGAACATTCATTTCAGAATTTACCCAAGAGATTCACTAACAGCATGTTTTAGAAGTTATTGTGGTACCAAATGCAAGGCCAGAATAGAAACATAGGCTGGTTAAATTATCCTGCAGATTTCAAAATATTTCAGACCATGTCAGCAAGAAAGCAGAAGAGTTCAGAACCAAGTTCCCAGGGAGGGCACACAAACAATGACCCAAAAAGGAAGTTTGGGAGATGTGGGGAAATGCCCAGTAATTACTTTTTGGGTTTGTTTTGCTTCATTCAAAGCAATTGAACAAGGGAACATGAAATACAAAAAATACAGCAAACAACAGTGAATTAACTTAGCCCAGACTATGTTTTTTATTTATGAACACCTACTACCTCTGCAAAATAAACCCGACAGATTCCATGCAGATAAATGGAATTCCTCTGGTGAAATACAGGAAGATGTACCTTGAAAACTATCACCAAAAAGGAGAGAAAATAATGGGGCTTTTTAAACAGCAGCCTGACTCACATTAGAATCAAGGAATTTTCTCTTCAAAGGGAGATGGGTGGAGAACAGAAGATGAGAAGGTCCTCCTTCAACCTCTCTTGATAAATTCTTCCTGCCCAAGGCCTACATTTCCTTGTGTAAGTCATGTGTCTGTGGCATGGGAGAAGGACCAGAGCCCTGCAGGAGTTGTCCCAGGTGTCGATCCRAACTGTGGGGAATGGGAAGGAAAAGGCAGGGAGGAAAATGAAGACCACCAAGATAAAATTTCCCATCAAGAAGGTGGGGTGGGGGTGAGCAGTGACTCTTCACATCAGGAACTTCATGGCTGGGTGTGCAGGTGCTATTGTAAAACCAGAGGTGCTGTGTAAGTGGCAGCTCACATGGGAAAAAAAAAAAGGAATTTTATGAAATAGAAGAGAGAGGTTACAGGGAGCAGCGCAGTCTGTATTCCTGAACCCCRGCCAGCTTTTCCCTTCTGTGGGGCTGAGGGCAGCACCTCAGATGGTGGCCAAGTGCAAACCAGTCTTAGGACACAGCTCTTGGCAGAAATGATCTTGGAACTGTGCAGCTTAAAAGTCGATAGTGGCTTCCTTGCTTCAGCCAAGCCAGAGAGCTAAATGAAAATGCCTTTTCCAATTTATTTTCTACCTCCCTCCCCTTTTCTCCCCAAACAGTAGCAGGAGGATCTTGGCACCCACATTTGCACTGTCCTTAGGAATGTGTGTGCCTATTTTTGGATGATTTGGAAACCTTTGGGAACATTCCTAATTAATAAACATACTTTCTAATTTTTTTTCCTGTATTCCCCTGTGAGTTTCCATCATCTTTCTTTACTAGCTATTGTGTATGGAGCCATTCATGACCCAACAGCAAGGCAATCCCTGGAACTCCAAGAATCCTAACCTGGCCTTAGCATGCAAGGGGGGAATTATTCTTTAGACCCGAAAAGCAGTTGCCTCTTCAGTCGGCTCTAGGCCTGCAGTGGTACAGTCAAGCTGTTCTGCCTGGAAGGCAGAAGTAGGGAAACCTCAAAAGGTTCTGCTCAGAAAACTCTCCAGCCTGTTGTATGTACAGGGGACAAGGACAAGGAGAAGGAGGAACAACTTCACGAGTCTCTTGCTGTTTACTAAAAATACTGCCAACGTGATGGTTCTGATAGTTTTGTTTGCAGTACTTGTTCAGAAAGAGGAAGTACAGATGGGTGAGGAGATATAAAAAGAGGTATTTTTTCTTCTCCTTGTGACATGTTGTGTAACTGCAACCCTGGAGGGAGCTTCCAGTGAGAGAAACATCAGGGTCAGCCCTGCTTTCCCCAGGCGGGTATCCAGGGAGAAAGCAAAGCTGCTCACTTCGATATCCGTCCCACCTGCCATCCTCTCTGAGTCTAGGAAGAAGTTATAATTTATTTTTCCTGTCCATGGATTGTCACCCTACCTAGTCAGTTATCCACAGGAGACCAGGTTAAGCCAAACAACACTCACTCAGTAGTCTCCTAACAGCTGTCAGATATCGAAACTATTTTGCCTGCTATGATCTCGTGCTCAATGTAAATTTAAAAGATGAAGCTTCACTGCATCTGATTTCGTTTTGCTCAAGAGCGAAAGTTTAAACTTCCCCCCCAAAAGTCAGAAGTCTTTATCCTTTTGAGATATTCGAACCCAACTGGATGCAGCCCTGAGCAAGCTGCTTGAGCTGACCCTGCTCTCAGCAAGGTGGTGGCACCAGATGATCTCCCACTGTAAGCAAAGAGCAGGTTCAAGAACTTCTGATGCAATTGGATAGGCACAAGTCTGTAGGCCCTAATGACATGCATCCCAGGGTTCCAGAGAGCTGGCTGATGTTGGATCCAAGCCACTCTCAATCATATTTGAAAAGGCATGGCAGTCAAGCAAAGTCCCTGGTGAATGAAGTTCTTCCCCCAGAGAGTGACTGGGCACTGGAACAGGCTTCCCAGAGAAGTGGTCACAGCATCAAGCCTGCCTGAGTTCAAGAAGTATTTGGACAATGCTGTCAGGCCCAGGATGGGATTCTGGGGTTGTCCTGTGCAGGGCTGGGAGTTGAACTCAATGATCCTGATGGGTCCCTTCCAACTCGACATATTCTGTGAATCTATGAATGGAAAAAGGGAAACATCACTCCTATTTTTAGAAAGGGCAGCAAGGAAGACCTGGGGAACTACAGAGCCTCACCTCTGTGCCTGGGAAGATCATGGAGCAGATCCACACTCAGGGCAAACTGTGCCTGACCAGCCTGGTGGCCCACTGTGATGGAGTGATTGCAGTGCTCAACAAGGGAAGACCAACTGATGTCATCTAAATAGACTTCTGTAAGGCCTTTGCCACAGTTCCATGTGACATCCTGATCCCCAAATGGAGAGACATAGATTTAAAGAGTGGACTATTCAGTGGATAAGGAATTGGCTGGATGGACATAGCCATGGAGCTGTGGTGAATGGCTCTATGTCCAGGTGGAGGCTGGTGACAAGCTGTCCCTCTCAGGGCCCTGTCTCAAGACCAGTGCTCTTCAATATCTTCATCAATGACACAGACAGTGCAAGTGCACCCTCAGGTTCTAACTGGGCWGTTTCCCTTCTCCTCAAAGGTATAAGCGAAAAATACCCCAACGAACAACAACAGCAACAGAAAAATCCCAAAATCCAAAATCCAAAGAGACATATCGCAGGCTAAAGTGATGTCTGGTAGGTCATTTGGAATTCATACAAGAAAGCTGCTGTAGGAGAGCTAAGCTCTGTGATGCACTCAGGGTTTGTGTGGTAACTGGATTTCAGGCCTTTCTAATGATGTTGCCAGGATAAATATGCTGTGCCAGCCACACATATCTGCTGTATTTGTCCTGACAACACTCTTGGAAGGCAGGGCAGTCCYGTTGACCCATTAACTCATGCAGAACAGAAGCTCAGATGTCCCAGTGACTTGTCCAAGGTCACCCAGTGACTATCTGGGTCTAATGCTCTTGCAACTATGCCTTCCTTCCTCTTGCCCACACAAGAGATTCGTGCCTTCCCTGTCCACTGCAGCAGACTTAGGGCAACTGTGAAAGGCAGACAAGCAGAGAGGCCCCTCTCGTGTAACCATACAAGCAGTAGGACCTCAGTGACTCTGCCAGTGAAAATTCCCCGTGTGGATACTGACTCCATATCAACCAGTTCGTACAGAACTGTATGCCAGCTCTCTTATCTCCCTGCATCTCATTCAGGTTTTAGGCTCCTGTTGTACAACAAGTGGGTGATAACAGGGGCAAAGTACAGTGCTGTGTGTGGCTGAGGCACTCACCAGGGTAAGGCCTGTCTTCCTGAACTTGTGCCTTGCTGACAGGTTCTTCTGGATTTGCATTTATTGTTATTGGGATTGCTGTTCCTAAGGGATCCCCATCAGACTGACAGGATCATGAAATAGGAGGTATAAGGCAAGTGCCATKCAAAGGATTTCTGGAGGAAACATCAATGTGGTCTGGGGGAGCTCCAAAAGGGGTGGCCAGTCCTTCCCTCAGTTAAGCCTCTACCCTCCATGAGGCCAGGATCTGCCCATGGGAGACTTCATTTCATGGTGGAAGCTGCACCTTGGTGCATGAGAGGGACCCTGGAGTAATCTCTTGGACAAACTGGTGCTTCCCCTGCCCCACAACTCCCCCTAACCCAGCCCTGGGCACTTTGGTCCYATGGCTTTGCCCTGCTTTGGCACCTTGCTGTGGGAGAGAGAGGGAGAGAATATTGGCAGTGAAACAAGGGCAGGGAAAGATGCAGCTGGACATCTTTGTGAGGTGTCTCCRCTTTGGAAGCTCTCAGGCATTACCACTGAAGTGATCCACCCATGGGAGAGGAGTTGAGSAAGGCAAGAGAAGCTCAATGGAGGCATTGGATGGGTTGCCATATASAAGGCCTAGGGATCTGAGTGCCCCAGGGAGCTCTCAAGGCTTTCTGTATGTCAAGTGGAGGCACAACACCATCAGTATTTCTGTGATCCTTCTGTGATTCCCGAGGCCACAGGTGTACTCACGGAAACTGTGAGCTTGACTCAGTTTTTCAACAACAAAAAAGTTTGTAGCTTGACAGGATTGTAGTAAACATAAATTAACAAGCAGGTCACGGCTCAGACCCTGAAACTTTACAGCAGCACCTACTAAAGAGTAATGGTGGGGATTCCCCTTATGTGCTGAACTGTAGCTATAATTAGACCATTTAGATATTATCTTCCTAACGGAGAAAATTGCTCAGCTCCGCAATGCCCACTGCTGCTGATTCTGGAAGTTCCCCCACATATTTATTTGCACTAAAGGAAAGATCTGAACTCTGTTTTCTTTGCTGCAGCAAAAATCCCCCTTAYGTCATGGGATCCCTACCCCAAGTACCCCAAGTAGCTCGGGATTAGCCTTCTAGACACTGGGAATAAGAAGATACCTAGTTATTTACATAGTTCTCCTCCTACCTTCCCCCTCTGCTTCCATCCCTCAGGGCCTTGCTCTCTCTGGAGTGATGAGTTGTAAACAATACAGTACACATTACAAATTGTGTGTGCAAAGAGGATGGGTAGTTGTTTTGGAAATAAGAAATACTACGTAATCACTCCCTTCATCGATACCAAGAAACGCCTTCAACTCCCAAACAAACTGCCAGTTACYGAATTTACACTAACTGGAAGGACCAGACCTTCCTCCACGCTCCTTTAGGTGAACAGAGGACAGCTGGCTTCTTGTCCAAAGACTCATTTCCCGGCTGAGTTCCCCRCCCAGCTCCCAGCTTCCCTGAGCACCAGCATCTTTGTTGGGACACCCTTTCATCACCTTGCCATCCCACTCTCTGTGAAAYGGGCCTAATCTGTTTCCTGAAGGACAGCACTGAAAAATCTTATGCATATAACAGCCTGAACTCACTTCCAAGGCAAATTTGGGTTGCATGGCACTTAGGCATCATTCTGTCAGATACACTCCCCACTTGTTATTCTATCTGCCAGCAGAGAAAAAATAGATGCCCATTTTTAGCTGATTTTCATACTAATGAGAAGTATTGGACCCAGGAGGTTTCAATATTGTTGCCTTATAAAGGAAAAATGTCAAAATTGTTTATAGTGGCTGTTAATTAACGCCTTGCGTACTCTCTAATCTCATCACAGTAACATGAAAGGAGACTTTACCCCATCTCTCTGCATAGAAGTGCAAGCTGAAGTCATGCAGATTGCTTCAGGCCATTCTCACCTACGTTGCAGCCCTGTTCCACTGCAGGCAGCTGGGCATGTGTCTTCTTGGCAARTTCACTCCTTTCGCAGTTGTGAAAATAGAAGGAAAGAAAGAAAGAGAGAAATACCTTGTCTTAGAGCTGATGGCAGGTGAATTTGAATTCTTGTGTCTTGCTGTTGTCAAAAAAAGGAGTGTTTGCACAGACTTACTCTACAGGGTAAATCTTGAGCTCATTGCAGGATCAGAAGCCTAAAATTAGTGGTTTTTCTTACATCCCTGTAAGCCCTGTTGAGGGTGTAGCTTTTTCCTTTTGTAGGACAGAGGCAACCTGGGGTGAGAAAGCCAGGAAGGGAAGGGCATGGGCAGTCCAAAAAAAAGGTTGTAAAAAAAGATTAGGATATTCCTACCATGGAACAATTCATGAATGAATCAATTATGAAAGAGCTGAGATTCCAGGTCTCTCTGACTGACATTTTTAGCAGAGCTTTGAGAGAAAGGGTATGCCCAGCTGGGCAAGGAGGGAGCCTGTGGGCTGCTGCTTTGAGAAAGAAGTAKTATTTTGAGCTTTCCTCTGTAGTAAGAGACAAAAAAAACCAAAACAAAACAGAGAGAAGTGGACTCTCTCTTAACTCTCCCTTGGCCTGGCAAGAGCAGCTCATGGCTGTAGCGTCACTCTCTGGCTGATCTTTTGGTTCCCCGTGACCTCTGGGTGACGGTTACAAACCACAGGGGAAGTTTCTCCTCCCTTGACATCTTCTGCCCTCTCACAAACACCTCTCAAGGAGCCTAATTGTGTGTCTGCAGGAGTAGACATGCCTTGCACCTTACCTGTGGATACCAGGAGTAACTTCAGGCCTCTTTTCTTCCTKTATTTTGTCATCCGAAGAGTCCAACTAGATGTACAGCAATGGTACCATGTCCATATCTGAGACTTGCTAAGTGCAGCCCTTAGGCTGTGTGCACACATCCTCCTGTTGCTGCAGCCATGCTTGTTAAAGAGATTAGGGCAGTCTGTCCCAGYTGCTCTTCAGTCCTCTGCCAAGGCTGCCAGCCCCCAAGCTCTGTCTARTTATCTATCCAGCAGCTCCAAATGCATTCCAGCCCAAAGGAGAGGGACCAGGAAGGACCCACTGCTTAGACCACTTCCATTAACSTAGTTTATGTCAAATCAACCCAAAGCTTTGTTCAGAACTCTGACCAAACCTGAATTTCTTTGGTATTTGGAAAAAAGCTACCACTTTTACAGTTACCTTGGAGTAAAAATAGTAGACCCCTGATCTAAACTCTGCTAAATGAAGCTGGTTTTAAACCCAGAGAGGCTGAGCCATTTGCACTGATGAACTGGAAACCTGCTTTGTAAATGCTATAAGAGAGTTTGTATCATGGTGTTTCCAGGCTGACTGCAGTTACTATGTTTTCCTAAAATGTTCAGCCCTTAGATGAGTGAACCAATTCTTCACACTTTTACAGTAGTATAAATCAGATAATACCATTTGGAGGCTTTTTTCTCCCCTGATATTGCCTTTAGTTTCTTCAGAGTTTAAAAATCTGCATTTAAGATTTTTTTTCCTCCGTGCTATTTTTGCTTGTTATGCTTTTTCGTGCAAAGCCAGGCACTCAAAGGAAATGGATGCATGCTTGGATGTTCACTCCATTTTACCTCAGCTTTACATCATTATCAGTCCATTACCTCCAGGTCACTTTTCCTCCCTGCCTTGCAAAGCAGACTTGAGAGGCAAATCTTSTCTGCACATTTTAGGACAGATTATTTAGCCACAGACTCCTAACATAAGTTAGCATTTCCAAACAACCTCTCAGTGATTTAGGTGCCCATGTCCTACTTTCAGAAGGGATTTGGGTCCACATTTTAAAGGGACTTAGTTATGTAAGGATGCAACTAGGAGTAAAAGCTCTGTTTGAGCTCTTGAGACTTGATATTTGGGGCAGATAGTCCAAAACAGCTGTCAAWAAGCTTCATGGCCGCAGCTGCCTTTGAACCAGGAGCAGAGGAACCAGCCTGCTGGTTCAGGATGCTGAGTGGGATACAACTGAACCTTTTAAAAGCTCCAAGGCTGGCAAAAGTAGAGTAGGAAGGGSAGAGAAGAACATGCCAGCCCACAAAAGGGAGGGCAGGGGCTACAGGGCAGAGCTGGGAGTGTTATAGAGGAAGCTCAGGTGATGGCAAGGCGTGGATGGGGAGGAAGGTCTAGGATGAGAACAGCACCACAGCTGAATTGTAGGACTGGGAAGGCTTTGGGGAGGTCAGCCATGATGGCATGGCATRGGAAGGAGCTGAGGAGCAGGATCCAGGCTCGTGGGAAGAGCAAAGAGACTGCCATGCAGAGTCCAGCCATTATGACAGTGCCTACAGTGCAGCACAGACACTTGGTGGGGCACAGTCCTCTCCTCCAGGYGTCCGGAGAGCCTGGACCTGCCAGAGGAGGTGGAAGCCCCCTCCCAGMGCAGGCATCCTTTGCCTGGATAACAGGTGCAAGGAGCACCCACAGGCATTCCCAGGTTCTGCACTGAAATGGAGGCAGCCTGGGGTTTGCCTTGTTTGACCAACTCTGATGGCATAAATAATTAAATTCCTTCCTCCATATGAATTCAAATTCCTTTAAAGGGGCAGAAAAGAAGGATTCAACCAGAAAATGTCTGCAGAGAGCGGTAGACAGAGCTTTCCTGGTTTTGTCTGGGTATATTCCTCTGCTCAGGTGACAGTAATGTAACCATGACCAGGAAGGCCAAGTGCCCCACCTGTCAGGGACTCATTCACTGTAGGCAATGCTCAGCAGAGAGGGCTCTAGAAAGGTCTCTCTAGAAAGGCCAGTGTGCTAATACCTTTCCCCAGCACAGTGTGAGATATCCCTCATCAAACTCCTTAATTAAAAATGAATTTAAAAAGAACCAGCTGTATACATCAGTCTGCAGTGAGGATTGAGGAGAGACATGTTCTCATCAACACCCAAGGAGATGTTCCTCCCCCTCTCATAGTAAAGTCGTTCATGCAAGACRATGCCTGTTAGAGTTAACAAGACTTAAAAATTACAAAGCCTTTGCTTGCCACCTATTCTGGGAAAAGGACAGTAGAAAATAAAGCTCTGGACTGTCAGACAGAAAGAGCAGGCAGAGGGATGTAACAGGACATAGGCACCTCTTGTCCCTCGTCAGCATCTGCTATGGAACATGCTAATGAAGTACTGACTGAAAGACATGAAAACCCAGCTGGAACTGGGAAAGAGCCTTGTGCTTTATTCTAAACAGCTTTAATACTCTCCTGCCTAAAGGAAGCCCAGCCCATACCGTGAGGGAATGCGCTGAGGCTGAGCCAGGGCAAAAGCATCTCTCCTTGCTCCTCCCTTCTCCTGCTCAGATATCAGACTTGGCAGCACAAGGGACAGGACTCCAGTCAAGCTCCAGTGAAAAACCCTCTCTCTATAAAAAAACAAACCAAACAACAACCCAAAAACTTTTAAATCAATTTCTGAATAAAACCAAAGACAGGCGAATACAAGCTGGGACACCACACTTCATAAGAGATCTCGTTGCTCCCAAACATGCCTCTGGCTAAGCCCGTGAAATCACAACGCCAGCTTCCCCTGCATGCACGCACACATGCACAGCCCTCTTTACAAAAATCCTCTGCTCCGGGAGCTCCTGAGAGCAGCAGAAACAGTGACATAAGGACTACTGCTGTCTTCCCCTTCCTAATATTTTTGGTGTGTTCCTCCCACTTTTCCCCCATTCCTTCAAAGACATCTGTGGTGGTGTTGAAAACCGGTGGCTTTGCTGCTCCCCTCCCAGCTCTCCAGACGTGGTTGTGCCTGCTGAGCCGCTGCTATCAATCCTCTCTTTCCAGCTGCAAGCCTTGTGACTCAGATTCTCCAGAAAAACCCTTGGCTCAGCATCACAAGCAGGAGGGATTAAAACTCATGAAAAATGAGCTCGTACCAGCCCTTTTTATAAGTCTCTAATGGAGGGTCATATGAGCTGGTCAGACCCCCTGCCTTCCCCTTCTCCCCCCTTCCTCTTCTCTGATCTTCCTGTTATTCTTGGCCGCAAGCTGCTGGGCGTTTCAGCCGGGGCACTTGGATCGGGAGAGGATATCCCATTCAAAAGCCCAAATCCCAGCGTGGCCTTTTCCTGCTGGAAGGAGTTGTAAAATTTTTATTTTTTTTTTTTTCCTTGGTACAGTTTTCCTGACCTACATATTCCAGCGTGCTGTAACTTCTGCTGGATTGATGACCCACATTTTCAAACCGAAAAATAAAAACTCTGGGAAGACATGGTAGCAGATGAGTATGGGAAGCAGGAACCCAGCCCTGCAGGGAGATCTCCAAGCAGTTGCCCAAGAGTAAGGCTGATTTAGTAGCTTCTTCTWATTCCTCCTCCCCAACCCTTCAACCCAGCTGCTTGTACTTAAGAACCAAAACAAAGCACAGATCTCCTGTTAACTCCGTTTCAGATTGGGAGAGGTTTTGAACAAGTCACTCAGGCTGCTCTGGATTGTTGTCCTTTACCCACAGCACATACAAAAGGGGAGGCCCAAGGCCCAACACCCTCAAAGGGATCTGAGCTCCTGACACCCCCCAGTAATTAGATGCCTGGACAATTCTGGGATTTGAACCCCCATGTGGAAGCAGAGCCCCCTGAAAAGCATCAAATCTGCTGGGAAAACACCTCYGGCCCACAGGGTGGGATGGGCAGCAGCAGAGATGGTAAAAACCAGGCCAGACGCTGTGGGGAGAGCACCAGGGGTGATTCCCTGGCCTGAAAGAGATGGGCACAGGGGTAGAAAGGGGAGCTGGAGGARCACAGCCCTGCCCTCGAGCCTCACAGTCCCTCAGGATCACCCTCCTCGCTCTCCCAGCTTTACCTGCACCCCTGGAGCTGACGGGCCACAGATGCACAGGCCTCCCCGTCTCATCCCTGTCTCTTAGTGCCAGCCCCATGTCTCTGTATATCCTTCATATGCTGCTTCTTGACAAATCAGGATTAATATAGCCAAGACCAAATGCATTTTCCTTCCTTCAAAACCATCCTGCCTTTCCTCACCTCTTCCTCTGCTCTCCATGGCAGCTGCCCACCCTAAACCCTACCTCTGTTGTGCAAGCTCATCATCCGGGAGCTAACAGGTTCCTCCTCCCTCCTTTTCCTGCATTTATCAATTTTTCCACAATACATGCCAAATTCAGCCTCATGCTTGCTGCAGCAGCAGCAGACATACCCAAGCCATTGCCTTTCATGCCAATATGAAGACTGTGTCGATTTGGCACCTACAAATCACTGCCTCCAGCATCACAGTTGTCAAATCTTGTCCCTTTCCTTTAGATCTGAGGGAATATAGTCCACAGTGGCTTCCTCCATGGGCTCCCCACAGACCACTGGCAACCACAGCTGTGATACCAATTTCAGGCCATGGGTTCTTGTTCTAGTTCACCACAGACTTCTAACAGGAATTACAGCAYAGTTGAATAGCTATTTAAGTATTCTAATTTATTGTTGATATTATTTAATTCTGTGCTCATCAGTTTAGATGGTCAGAAGACCAGCAGATGTAAAAGAGTTCAACTCAATGGACTTCCATGTCAGAAAGACGATTTCTTCTGGCTGAACATCTGTACCTTGGGCTCTGTAACTCATTCTCTTTTTTTTTTCTCTAAAGCTATTTCTAAGCAGCTCTGTGCTAGAATAGTACACAGTAGTATCATTTAATATGACATTAAATACAATTTTAGACTGAAGATGGCTGTTAGTGAAAAATTWGCTTTCTTTTCAGATTTTGAAACTATTTTCCTCCTTTTCCCAAAGCATCTGAAGGTCCAGGCACATCTTCCTGTGTGATGGCTGTGCCTCTAAAGCAGCCCAGCACCTGCAGCAGTCTGAGACCACCTCTCCTGGGCCAGGGAAAGGGGAGGTCTGATGAGCCTGTCGTGGARCAGTTACCCACAGGTGGAAAGGGCTCTGCCCCTGGACATGGGGAGATGCCCCCAGAGCATGCAGGGCACAGGGAAGGACTCCAGGCACCACAGGCACAGCTGACCAGCAGATCACAGGGGAACCACCACTGGGCAAAGGCACACGTGCAGGAATGTAGAAACAGRAATTTTAGAAATAGCTCTTAGATTCCTGAATTTGGGTATTGAATTATCTCTCCTTCCACCCCTGCCCTATCTGGTCTTAGACTGTAAGCAGAAAGGGGATCATTTTTTCATGTGTGTTCAGTGATGAATTTCAGAGTCCAACATGAGAGACTTGCTTTGAAAATACCAAGTGTGCTCAAACACGCTAGGACTGCAAAGGACTCACCTCACAGGAGGAGAAAGGAATTCACCCCCAGCGAAAGAGCTGTGCCATGAGGAAGACTGGTGTTCACTCATGGGCATATTTCTAAGGAAAAACCAGGGAGGGCCGGGTTTCCTTTGTGTTCTGTCCTTACATCACACCAGCCAGGTCTCCTGCTGAGACACGCTCTTCTGCCATTTATTTCCTGCACCAACTACTCAAATCCCTGCAAATGTTTAGTGGGGACTTTCCTGCTAGTTTTTTCATGGTGCTATGGCTTAGCAGGGCGAGGAGGTTAAGTACTGCTGGTTTTCTTTCCCTCCTTCTGCTTACAACATGCCCCATTTTCAGAGACAACGAGCATCCCAGGCCCCACTCAATCATATGGACAACCAAAGGGAATAATGGGGCTGACATGTTGCAGTGGGGCCACCATCCTCCTGTTACAAAGAGTATGTGTCACAAAAAAAGGGGATAAAGGCAAGGGTTGAGCCACTTTATGAAATCTTTCCCCAAATAAAAACCTGAAACGACGAAAGCCATGGTTATACAAAGCCTGTGTGATCTGCAAACATCCAGGGAGGGGAAAAGGAAAAAACAAAAGGACACAGACACACCAGCAAAGGTCTGCAGGGATTTCATGAACTGGCATCAGGCCAAGCCAGACCTCTCAAGAGCACAGTGTGAACACAGCTATGTGGCTTCCACACACCAAACACAGGGGGACACAGGCAGGAAAACAGGCAGAGCTTGGCTCCCCTAGCCCACTGCTATCCTTTGGAGTGTCTGAACAAGCAGCACCAGGTCTCAGCATCCTCCTGTCTCGTGATCCACCCCTGCGCAGCTTCCGTCCTGCTGCCAGAATGGGGTGACTGCACAGGACWTGGTGACTGAGGGGTGGCCAGAGAGGACATGACGTACAAGAAAACGAGGGAGGATGCAGAGAAGAGAGAAGCCTGCCAGTGTGGGGGAAAACCTGGAAATCTGTGGTGGTGCTAAGGGGCAGCATTGCTGACCTGTTCTGAGATAACCAAAASCCAGTGGCAAATTTTGCTGCTCCGAGATTAACTCCCTCCTTTTGCAGTCTATTTTGAGATGTCAGCAGCTTTGAATATGGTGTTTGTGAAGCAAAGACCAAGCCAGGGGTGATCCTAGACAGGGGGGTTGTAAGAGGGGCTGAAGACTAACACATAAGAAGAAAGAGACTCAGAGTACCTTCAGTCAAAAAATAGGATCCCAACAGCAACAAGGAGAACAAAATCCCCCTTAGCTCTGGCTGTAGAGTTGAACCTCTGTGTTGTTGAGGCTCAAGTGAGATTCAAGTTAAGATGTGATTCTGCTTTCTTTGCTTGAGCCCAGACCTGTGCCCACAGCAAACTGTGGTGTTGATTCCCCAGCCCCTCTCTGGAAGTCTCTGTGGGAAACCAAGCCATTTCCAAGGGCCAAGCCAGCCAACTGCCAGGACCCAGATGTGAGCTGATCACCTTGTGGGATGGCCACGGCGCTGATGACATCAATAACCAGATTAGACTCATATCACAGCAAATGCACACAGGACCTTATATGGCTGAGGATCTCCAGCTGCTTCCTGGCTGGGACTATGAAAAGGAGCCTGAGTAATCTGGACATCCACAATCTACTGAGCCAGGGATATCAGGGGCCTGATTTGCCCAGCCCAACCTCCCCTTACKCACTATACTTATTATTTCTAATGACCAGCCCCCTGTAAAGATCTGGAATCAGCCCACCACGGAGATGAACGAGGATCTAGGCAGAGTTTAGCACCCACCCTGGRGCTGGGTGTCTCTATCCTTGCACATCTACTTGTCCAGCAAAATGGTCTGGGAGGAAAACTGGTGCTCTTTGGCTAACAATGCCTTGTCAAGCCCCRACTCTTAAGTGTTAGGGGATTATATGCAGAATAACTTGGACAGTAATCTTCCACAGTTTAATGCAAAAAAAACCACTTAGGGAACCCTTTGAGAAAGATAAAAATTCAATTTAGAGGCCATGGACTTTCCAAAGGACCTCAAAGGGGCCTCCAGGTTTTTACCCTATTCTTATGATTTTGTTAAAAATAGCAGGGACTGTTCGGTGTCAGGTGTCCTGCACAAAAACCAAAGATACCTTCTCTAAAGTTACAGAGCTAGAAATCCAGAATCTAAATSTGTTTTTCAATCCCCTACCAGTAAATGGCCCAAATGTCCAGAAGTGCTAAGCAGTCGTGGCTCACATGGCAGAGCCAAGACAGAGTGCTATGCAGTCTGGCAGCAAAATGAAYTGAGCCACAAACCTGGAAGCCCAAATGACCCATTTTTTTACAAACCATGGTTTCCTGACCTGGTTGTTCATGACTGCAAAAAAATTCATGTGTGGATCCAAAGCTTGCATCTTAAAAAATAAAAGAGGCTGGAAAATTTGCCATGAGAATGTGAAGAGAGAGGGTTGAGGTTTCTCCCCCCTCCAAGATGACTAATGAAAAGCTTTCAGGACTCTGACAGAAAGAMCTAAGAAAACAACAGTGATGTGCTGCAGCAGTCACATTGCACAGCAGTAACCCACAACCCTCCTTTATGGGCTGGGAGGGAGCAGGTGGCAAATGAGCCGATGTTTTGGTGCTGTAAAAGCTCTCAAGTGGAGCAAGAGTCATCAGGCTCCAAGAATATCAGCAGCCTCTCTCCAGCACAGCAGAGAGAGTGAGGTCTCTTGCCTGCAGGCTGTTGGAGCACACACAACACGTTTAAGATGGCTGAGATAAGTGAACCTGACAATGCCCTGCTTTGACTGGAAAGAGGCCTCCAGCATTAGAAGCAGAAGTGGTGAAAGGATGTGTTTTGTTCTTCCGCCTCCTTCCCGTCCTGTAATCTGTGCAAATTTTGGGAGCCACATATACGTTTCCAGCATTTTGATATGCTGGAAAATCATGAGAAGCAACAGCTTTAACTAGTGAGAAATGAGACAAAGGCTCTTTTCAAATCAAATAGGGGAGAAATCCCATACAGCTTCTGAGAGGATCAAAGGAACATTTATGTCACAGTTACGATAATAAAAAAGGTGCACTAAGAAGCCTTTTGGGAAGCCCTTGTGAGTCACTGAAAGTGGCCATCTGGCTGCCATGATTAATGTTTTTCCAAATATACCCCTTAACAGGATTGGATGCTGTTTAATCTATGARCACAGAAGTAAAACAAGCCTTCCCAGAAACACTGCTGACCACACAAAGAAACTACCAGAAACATGCACATGCACTTGCTCAACTATCTGTACTACCCATCCATACTCAGGGCCTCTGGAGAGGGTCAGCTGTGACCTCAGTCAGCTATGACCCTCAGTAACAGTTCATGCCATAGAAAGAGGCAGGAGCGGAGTGTGTAAAGATGAGAGAGCCTCAGGAACCACAAAATCCCAGACTGGTTGAGGTTGGAAAGCACCTCTGGAGGTTCAGCCACCCCTGCTCAAACAGGACCACTTAGGGCCAGTTTCCCAGGACCATGTCCAGATGACTTTTGAATATTTCCAAGAAGGGAGACTTTACAACCCCTCTTGGTCACCTGTGCCGGTGCTCAGTCACCCTCATAGTAAAACAATGTTTCCTGGTGCTCAGGACACTTCTCAAAAAGGTGTCCCTGTACCACAACCAGACATGCTCCCCTTGGGTTCCCCAGAGACTTGTCAGCTGGAGGAGAGCAGGAGCCTCTGGTTCCCTTCTATGTTTGAGGGGACTGTACTCCTTGGACAGATATTTCTTGCAAATCGTTGCAGATGAGCTCGCTCTTCTGCTGTCGTATTTGCTCTCTTCCGTATTTCTGGGCCCCTGTTCCAGGCCTTTTTTTTCCCAGTTAGCTGAGGTAGATCTCTCATCTCTGTTTCCCAGCCTTACAACCAGATCTCCTAGCTCTACTCCCGCTGTCCCTCTGTGCTTCTGCTCTCACTGGTCCTTCTCATTTGCCTTCTTCCACCAGTCAGCCTTCCACTGACTCAACTTCACTTTTAACCACCTGCTCCTATTYACCACCTTCTTGCTGCTTGATTCACGCTCTGACAGTGCAGACAAGTGCTCCAGAAGACAAGAGCTGCCAAAGATCCTGCTCTCTGGTCTTTTTTAGCATCCCCTACCTCTGTAACAACAACAGCCTGACTGCCCTTCCTCTGCACGAGAAATAGCACATGAGTCATCCAGGGAGGATAAATTAAGACCATCCCAGAAATACTCTGCCTGGCCCGTAGGGCTGAGCTTAGTGCCAGACCTCAGCGCCACCGGCAAAGCATGACAACATCCCAATAAAGATAATAATTAATGAACGATCTTTCACACTCTGGACCTCTGGATTTGCACAGCCTCCTGATTCCGGGAAGCCAGGATTTTAGCAATGCCCACACCATCTGTCTTTTGTCTGCGGAAGAATTTATCCCTGTTTTCAGACGCCAGCAGGGAAACTGGGTCTGTTTAGCATTCTCACCTAGTTACAGTCAGTACGCTGTGTGCTGCTACTGGAAATAAATATGTGCCTCTTGCCTAGACTTATGGAAAGATGCTGTGTGCCAATTTTATTCTTTTTTTAATATTCCATTGAAAAACATGATTACTTCAAATCTGGGGAATGTTTTATGGAGACTTCCGACTTCCTTAATTGGTAAATAATGCTACATGTGCCTTGTTTATTGCTTATTGTTTAGTTCCATGTCTCTTGTTGAAAGAAATGGCAACAATGGTTTAAATGCTTAATCCAGAGGGAAATGGGAAGTTTCCAGCATCACACCTAAGTCCAATCTCCTTCTGTATCATGTTTTTTTCCTCTGTACTGCCTGACATGCTGGGAGTGCTCTCACATTACAGGCTTTCCTGATGAATAGGTCAGGCAGGAGTGCGGGAACCGCCAGCCAGTGGAAAGGATTTGGGATGGGATACCAGAGAACTGAGTCAGCCCATTCCTGTGTCCCACTTCAAGTAAACCTCTTCTCTTGGCTGCCTCTCAGCTTCTTCATATAAGCAAAATATGGATAACAGCCTGCTCTGCTCCTAGCCAGGTGCATGGAGCTGTGGGGATGAAAAACTGTGTCTCCTGGCCAGTGACCCATGACTGTGGGAACGCTGCACTCCTCCACAGCAAGAAATTCACAGAAATTTGAGGGAAAGATGAAACCAGAAGCAGGAGGTCCCCAGAAGTTCAGACAGTCAGCAGGGTGGGAGAGGATGAGAGAGCAAGTGAAGGCAGGAGAACGGAGAGCACAGAGCAGAGGGGAAGCAGGACAAGCAGGAGACAACCTGACACATCCACAGGCATCTGAGACACTGTGGCTGTTCATATAAGCAGTAAAGGGTTAAAGGGGAGTAATTAACTGGGGAGCAAGAACAACAGAGGTCAGAAAAGAAGGGAAGGGACCTCGGTTGCTCGTGCAGGAGCCAGTTTGGGACTGGTTTTGATTGAATTTTCTTGTTCTTCACCCCATTTGGTTTTGAATATCCCGTCCTCATGATTTCCCCTGGGAAAGTAAGCCAACAATACAACAGCTGATGGAACATCTTTCCTGAAACTGAGACTAAACTTTCCTTTTGTGTATCCTATATCCCAGCCTTTGACTCCTCATTACTCAGGATGTGCCATGTGAAACACTCCCCCCTTTGCCTCCACCTTAATACACTTGAAATTCCAGCAGGCTGGTCCAGCCTCCCACTGCTCCCTTCTCCCACCCATCCTCTTTTAACCAGATGATGCTGATGTCACTTCTCATCCCACCCTTCTGCTCAGCCAGAAAGGGATCTCAGGGACAGCAGTGAAAAAAATCTCTCTATGGTATTTCCATGGCAGACCTGTGCTGACAAACTGATGGCACCACCACTGCCGTGCTGTTTTCTAACCTGAACAGTTGCCTGAGTGCTCTACCTTTCTCTGTTACAGGGAGAAGCTGGCTTATGCGTCTCTCTTTTACTACCAAGCATGAATACCCAGCCTGTAACCTGCAGACACACTGCAGGAGTGAAAAGGCAGCAGATGAAGATGGCCTTTTGCTCACAGTTTCTAACCTCCTTCTACCTAGCACCGAGACAAAAAGCTCCCCTCTAGCATTTTCTGGGGGTTAGTCTAGCAGTCATACTTCTGTGCCTGTTTTTAATCTTCCTTGACACTTCTGCTGCAATGCACATGCCCTGAAGACTTAACTTGTCCCAGCTGAGCTCTTTCAGAGCTCATAATGTGAAAATAGGATTAAAAAAACCTGCTGTCTCCCTTGACGGCACAGGCTCGCTGCAGCCCCTGATGAAAGCATGAACTGTACAAAGACATGTCCAGCCAACTGACTGACTGCTTCAGCTGGGGACTAGCCAGAACTAGGAGTAAACATTTGGGCTGGAGACTAGAAAATCTACCCTGTGAAGGATGTTACAGGCCATTGTCTGGGATATCGCCCCTGGTGTTCAGGAGAGATGAGGTAAGTAACCGAAACAGGGAAAACGAAGGAAAAATAAAGGTGTCCCAAGAAAGGTCCTAATCTGATTAATGTTGTGTTTGGCTCCTGACTCYCTTCTACTCTTTCAATGTGTCAGGTGATGGGTTAAGGGCTGGGAAACTGATCCTGAGAGCTCCTTTTGGCAGAGGAAACCAGGGCCGTTTTTCAGTGAGCATGTTCTGTGAGGTGTGCTTCCCTGAGAAGGAGCAGGAGGGAAAAGAGGGAGAGCTTGTGCCCTGCTCAGTCTTCACCAGGCTCCTCTCCTCCCTCTGCTCTTGCACACTCGGCCACCCTCGGCGGGGAGAGATAAGGAGAGCGGGAGAGAGACAGCTCGTTTCCGAACACTTGTTTCATTCAAACAGCCTTATTTTTGGTAACGCTACACCGAGGCTGCAGGCAGCTCAAGTGGAGGATGGTGCTAAAACTCTGTCCTGGGCATGTTACCAGCTGGAAAGATATCACAGGATTCTGGCCCACCAGGGAGACAGCAACGTCAGCATTGCAACACCGGAGCAGAGCGACGCCTCACGCAGCCCAGCAGCCTGTCCCGAGCAGTGACCAGTGCCAGATGCTCCAGGGGAAGGTAGAAAACACCCCTCACGCACCTATTTGCACGGCATCATGCAAGGAGGGAAGCCCTGCTCCCTCGCGTGCTGAGCTGAGGCAGCAGACAGCAAGCCCTTGGGACCCCCTCTAGCCAGTGCAGCCACTGGTGCAGACGCTCCCTGGCCCCAGGTGTGAGCAAAATTGCTGGAAAAGGGTCAAAATTGAGCAGTCTCAGTGACATTGGTACTGCTCCCASTGAGAGCCCTGATGCACCTGGACAGGTTGCCCAGGGAGGTGGTGGATGCCCCATCCCTGGAAGTGCTCAAGGATAAGGCCTTGAGCAACCTGATCTAGCGGGAGGTGTCCCTGCACATGGCAGGAGAGGTTGTGACTAGATGATCTTTAAGGTCCATTCCTACCCCTTAACGTTCTGATTCTATGATTCTGTGATCTCTGAGGTCTTTCTCCAATAACTTGAAAGACTTGAGGCTGTTTCCATGGTAGGGATGTTATAGAAACCATAATTCTTCCAGCTGGCCAAAAATGAGTGCCTCCCCTAGGAAAAAAAAATAAAAATCACAAACCAAAATTAAGCTCTGCACTGTGAGCTCCCTACCTCTCTATCAGCCTCAGGTGACCATCCAGGATCTCTTCTGTCCCCCACAGCCTGTAGCTTGTACAAAACAGCAGGTCATCTCTTCACCATGTGCTTCTCCCCCTTCATTCCCTTTTATGCTGAGCCATCCCATCCACACCAGCTTTGAGGAATTCAGTTTCATTCCCAAGTCACTCAAAGGCCTAATCCAAGCCATGGTGAATGATGGAGTGCAGTATAGTCTCTAAACTGCAGTCTTTCTTGGGTTACGGCTTTCTCCCATGTTTATATGGCACATTTCACTCCATCTCACATAGAAAACAGCCCTTTTAGCAGAAACTCAATATGTGAGAAATACCAACCTACTCTGCTAAAATATGACCAGCTATTAAGTGCAGACATAATGACAACCAGAGGTGTGAACAGAGCTACAAACACCAACCAACAATTTTGAACCCAGATCCCATGGGTTCAAAGACATCATATTTTAAATACATGTAAAAAACGCTGGTCCTTCCCTTTTGGGCACTACGTGTAGTATGTAGGAAAACACGTAATTACAGAACAACAGCAAATGAGAGCATTTCTCAGAGTTTTAGGTCAGAGGAGAGGCAGGCCATAGAGCACTGGCTGTGTGCCAATCAAGCATCCTTGTCACCTTATCACTTAAAACCTCATTCAGAGCATTAGAGCTGGCATAGGTTGTCCCATACAGCATCTTAATTATTATGTAACTAGAAATTTATTTAGTTCTTGAGGTTGTATAAAATACATCTAACAAGGTTTAGATAGGCTTTTTTGTGTTATTACAGGTAACTTTGGCTAAGCACAGTTTGGTCTTACAAACCCAGGATCAGAGCTGAACAGCCAGTGAGATTTTTCCTCACCGACCCTGCTGTCAAACCTCCCCTCATGGCTTTGGCACCCTTGGTATGAGGGAAGAAATATCAAAGAAAATGATGTTTTCACAAGTTTTGTGAAAACTGGCAGCTGAATAAAGGAAATGCACCCAAATTAAAGTGCCAGTGCAGAAGGCAAACAGAGCTCAGTCATGTACTCTAATCTGGTGGCATCCAGCTGGCCMGGCAAGGCATGCATAGTTTTAGCCTTGATCATTTGTGTCTCAGCTCGCTGAGCAAGAGGGTGGGCAAAGGACTCAAACCCTTGAGAAGCAGGTTCATCACCTCTGACACTTGTGAAACATTGGTTGCACTGGTGTCCATCTGAGAGAAAATGACTGAAATGCTTTGGTTTTCCACATCCTTAAGGTTCCTACCAGCTTTGGGAGAGTGGGGGAAAAAAGGGCCAAAAATACTGTCAGATTTGGAGGAAAGAATGGTTGGAATCAGATGGAACTTTTGATGATTGTCTAGTCCCTGCTATGATCAGGGACATCTTCCGTTAATCAAGGCTGATCCAAGCCCTGTCCAAACTGGCCTTTAACACTTCCAAGAATGGGGAATCCACAGCTTCTTTGAGAAAATTTGGACGTTGAATTGGAAACAAACAGAAGCTGTGGACTGCCTCTTGCTGCAGGACAAGTATGGGAAAAAGCCAGCCTGGAAAAATTTCCCTTTTACCACTTGATGCCATTTGCCACCTGTGTACCTTTAGTGAGACTCTTCAGATCTCCATAAYGTTTAGACTTGCAGATACCCCAAAAGCTTTCCTTACAAAACCAATTTACATGAATTCAGTTTTGCTCTATCTGCAGGGTCAGTGAGACTCTCCAGAACTCACTGTGAACATCACACAGTAGTTTCCACCTTATTAGAATGGGTTAAATTTCAGGTTACAGCATTGAAAGTGCAGGTAAAAGTAAGAATATATTTAATAAAGGAACAAAAATGCAAACCAGAGTCAAYGTCATTCCCCTATTGCCATTTTATCCTGGTCTCCTGAGGAAACAAGGCCTAAGGGGTCTGGCAGTTCTCCCGTAATCCACCAGCTTTGAGGAGCAATGGGTCATGCCAGTGCCCAGGCCTCCTTGGGTATTGTATTATTCCTGATGCACGTGCTCTTTGGTCTGACAGCGACTGAGATGTTGCACGCCCCTTTCCATGGTATGCCCAGCAGAAAATGCCTAGAATATAGAACAGGTAGAGCTCCTGCTGTCCAAAAAGGGAAAGAAGAAAAGCAAATGGTCAGGATCGCTGTGTTTCCATCACTTGCTCATACCCTTTACATCTCTGCACAGGAGTGAATGAAGACTGATGAAATTACAATATATAGCTCAGGAACTCCTCTCCAGAAGCATGCTATTAGTTTATGCAGCTTTGTTTTGTAGTCTTGCTGATTGTCACTTGAGAAAAAACTGACCAAAAGGCAGGCATGACTTAATTTTGCTGCCTGAAGACTGAGTGCCAAAGTTTGTTTCTGGGGTGGCACAGAGCAGCTCCAAACATCCCCTTCAAACACTCACAGTCCCAGGGAAGCCCCGTGTCCACGGCCAGAAGAGAACAGCAGATCCTCCTGCACCTTTGCCTTGGTTTTCCAGGATCTCAGCTGTTCTGGCAGGGTTTGCAGGGCAGGTTCATGGGGGCTCTTCCCAGCTCCCTCCCAAAACAGAGGCTCCTGGCTATGCTTTTGCATTTACCTCCTCTTCATGTGACCATGCTTTTTCCTTTCCTTCATGTAGTATCAGCTTTCCCTGCACTAACATGTATCTTACATCTGCATAAGTATTTATGATATTTATAGCAACAACCTTCCTCTTTGTTTTATATATGTGCTTTCTTTTTCAATATTTGTTCAGGGGTATGTCAGCAGGCAAAAGGCCAAGTAACTGCTCCATTCCTAAAATGGGGTATACTTGCTCAGAAATATATTTAGCTATATTTTCTATATGCTAACTAAATTACATAGAGTATCTTTCTTACTCTTCAGAAAGTAAAAGTAGCTTTGTTTCAGTAGGTGAAGGACATTGCAGATATGAAAACTAATGGGAAATCTGTTTCTGGAGTGGTGGGGGAGGAAAAAGTCCTGTTTCCTCAAAACTTTAGAGGGTCTAGTTTCTGTGACTGAATTTTAAATGCAGTGCAGGAGGATAAATGAAGTGTGAAAGATTGTCTAGCCCCTAATTTTTCCTGTGTTTACATCTGGGTTTTATGTTATAGTCAATACTCCTAAGCCTATTTGAAAATTAATCTCTAGTGAACAGGTGAATAGATAATGGAGCGGTGATTCTTCTGTCTCCATTTATCTTTTCACTTACAGAGTTAATTGAAAATAGAAACTTAGTAATATTTTTCAAGGCACACACTATTACAAAGCACTGGCGTCATGCAGCAATTTGTCTTTTGGTTCACTGGCACTTCATAAAGATAACAAGTTACAGAATATACAAGCCCTTAGGTTTGCACAGAGGGCAAGTGGTGTGGCTGTCACTTTTCACATTTATCACACTTGTCTGCAGTTAACAATCCTTTTCCACCAAACCCACCATCGTCCTTCAATTTACTTTGGGTTTTGGTTTGAGTTGCCGCACAATGTCCAGGAATACAAACGCTGTGCTTCTTAATTATTATTGAAATCTTATTGATATGCACAAAAATAGGAAGCTGCAAAACTCTACACAGCCACAACTGAGAAAAAAAAGGTATTTATAAAGACCTGCTCTGTTGGTGCTCCTGCCTTAATCCACATTTCCCTTCTAGAACTATAAAAGCAGAATTGCATCTCAAAGCGACGATGAAAGGGCATGGAGGAAACAACGGGTGCATGGCTGGAAGAGAGACACACCCACACAGCCTTCTTTCTGCTGCAAGCCCCTGCTTCACCTTTTTGTCCTCACCTGCTGTCATGAATTGCGAGGCAGTAGCTGTGTACCAAATCGAGAGCRAGAGATACCAAAGCACGAGTGATTCCAGAAATTCAGAGTGGATGGCAACCCTGGCTCAGGGAATAATCCTTCAGGGAGTAATCCACTGTAAAAAGCACAATGCAAGCCAAAAGCAGAACCTTGAGGATGAGGTGGTGCCTAAACATGAATTGCTTTTATAAATCTTATGAAACCTCAGATCATGATTGGAAATGGCTAAGAAGGTGATTCATAGCATTTGGCACAAATACATCCACGTGCCTAAGATAAGGCACATGATTACACACAGCTATGCCAGAAACTGTATTATTAATTTAAGCTTCCTAAAAAAAAAAGTTCAGTAAGAAAACCCAGAATTCTGTTTTTAAAGAATTCAATTTTCTGTGACACGAACTAAGCCCTAACACAAAGGGCATTGCTGCTTCCATAGGAAGTTACTTTGACTGAAAGAAAAACAAATGTTGCCAGCAAAACACATGGTTTCATAGTTTGTGATTTGACAAAAGAAAAGCCTCAAAACACTTTGCAAGATGCAACAATGTAGATAGAGGAAGGTTTTCTTAACGCCTGAAATTGCCATTAGACCTTAAAAAAGAAAGCTCCCCTTTTGCAGCCCCCACACAGAAATGCTGGACCAGCACAGGAGCACCTGTAGCACGAATGGAGCAAAAAGGGTCTCCCCATTCCATGTCCAGTTTCCCCTGCAGGAGTTTAAAGATGGCTCGAAAGGGGAAGATCTAAAGCAAAGTTTTGGCCTCTGCCTTGCAGGGGTAATACCAAGGGATGGAATATGAAAGTACAGTGCAAATCTTATCATTGTGGGAGGAGGAAGATGGAAGAAAGGGCCCTGCTGCTTGAATTTAACAACAGTCATGTCTCATAGAATTGATATTTTTAGCCCTATCTCAGTTGAACTCTTCATCATTAATGAGTTTTCTGCCTGGTTTGTAAAGCAAGGAAARCCGTAGCCTTTCTCCAGTTCTTCCCGCTCTTCCTGCTCTTGAACATTAGTACAGAAACCTAAAAGAATAAAAACAAGCCAGCCTTTCAAATTCAGAAATGAAAACTCCAAAGACAGAGCGCCCCCAGTGCTAATAAAATCCCTGCCTGTGTATCATAACCTGAAAAAATGAGTAAATAATACAGCCCTACCTTCCTGCAAAGGGATTACTCAGCCTGCCTCACAAGTCTGCTGAGAGCAACTGGGAAATTAAAACATGAAAACCCTTTACTTCTGTAGAAATGTTTGGGATTACTAAAACTCAGGAAAATGTAGTGTTGGTTATGATGACATAAAAATGTATGCGTGCTCTGGAGTCACCCTGCTTGAACGGGGAGGTTGGCCCAGATGACCCACTGTGGTCCCTTCCAACCTGACCCATTCTGAGACTCTGTGATCAAATCTGGCCGTGACTGCCAATGATCTGTTCATCACAGTACTACCTTCTTCATTCCTCCACTGATGTAGAACCTGAGCTCTCCCCACGCACACCCCACAAGGGTCATCACCAACATCTACAGGCACCCAAGCCTGGCTTCGGCACCCACACCCAGAGGGGCTCTGGTGCCCCTGGAGCACCTCGGCTTGTCCAGACACTCCATAGCCTCGGCCCAGGTGCCACTAAAATCCATGAAAATACTCTCAGCACCTTTCTTTTCACCTGCAGCAGAGGGAATAATGTTAAGGTGCTCAGCACCATCTTTCGTATTCTGAAAGACTGTTACAACAGATGGAGCCCCAAGTTATGGACTAAATGAACTTAATGACTTTTATAGGTAAGGCCCATGACTGAGGAAATGATAAATAGATAGATAGATAGATAGATAGAGAGAGAGAGAGATAGAGAGATAGAGAGATAGAAAAATCAAAAGACAGGAAAGATGATCATGTTTTGGGAAGTGTGGGATCTGGCATGACTTAAATGGTATGGAATAAGGGGTAGATAGTATCTGGGTTTTGGCTGGGACAGAGTTCATTTTCTTTCTAGTAGCGGGTACAGTGCAGTGTTTTGGATTTAGGATAAGAAGAATGTTGATAACACAGGGATGTTTTAGTTGGTGCTGAGCACTGCAACCAAGGACTTCTCAGTGTCTCATGCTCTGCCAGCGAGCAGGACACAAGGAGCTGGGAAGGACCATGGCCAGGACAGTGACCTGAACTGGCCAAAGGGATACTCCAAAACACAGAGCATCGTGGCCAGTGCAGGAACTGGGAGGAGTTGGCCGGGAGCCACCACCTGCTGCTCAGGGATGGGCTGAGCATCAGTGAGGGGGTGGGGAGCAACTGTACTGGGAATTACTTGTTTCTCTTTGTTTTATTCATCTCTCTCTCTTTTTCAGTACAATTAGCAATAGCAGCAGTAGTAGATTTTATTCTGTTATAATTACTAAACTGTTCATATCTCCACCTTTTCTTTCCACCTCTCCTCCCTCCAGGGGCCAGGGACATGTGGTGGCCCTCAGGTCCACTGCCCAGGCAGTGAGCTCAGGGGAGGCAGAAGAGAGATGAAGGGATTGAGAGGCAGGGGTAGGGGCAGTGGCTGCACCCCGGGAGGAGAGGAAGACCACTTTTCCAGCTGTAGTTTAATAAAAGAATTAGTTAAGGGTACCCGAGCACCTGCCACAGGGAAGTGGTGTGTCTGAAAATTATAGACATAAAAAAGATTTATAGCTAGCAACTTTCAGTATCAAAATTATTCAGGAAACAGACCTTCACTGAAAGAAAGGAAAATGACCACAGCATTAATTCCCTTGCTTGTTGTCATCTGTCTCTTTAGCTCCTGCATATATAGGGAATTCAGAAATGAGAGGTAATGTTCGTCTGATGCACTGAAAGCTCGATGCAGGGAGCAAGCACTGAACTGCCTGGGGAGCTTGTGTTTCTTCTCAGCTCATTCAAGCTAGCACAGAACTGGAGGGAACAGAGGTGGCCTCTGCTAGTGCAGAGCTCAGGCCTCTGGTGTTTGTCCTGCACCCTGGCTCACTCAGGAGGTGTGTATGGATAGGTATGAGCTTGACAGAAGGGGGCTGACAGCATGCTCTTAGGTGGCACAGGAATCATGGGCTGAGAAAGAAAGGACCCCACCAGTAAGGTCTCTGCGTTTCAGAAATATTTTGGTCTTGTTTTACGGAAGTTTTAATACACCCACGCAACTCGGACTAAGCTGTGGGAATAGTGACAGTGCAGCTTTRGAGCCAAGACCTGGAAAGAGTCCTGAAAAAAGTGAAGAGCCACATCCTGGTTCTGCTGCTGGGAACTTGCACTGACTCTGTAGGGCCCGTGTTTCACCCTGGATGCGACCTTAAATAARGGAAATGGCAACAGGCATTATATACACATGATGTAAATTTAGAAGAGTTAGAAGCCTTTGTGATTGATGATGTAACTAAGAACATTGGAAGGAAGCTTTCCATAGGGAAATGTTGTTCTATAATCATCCTCTATCTTCTTTTGAAACACCTGGAATTAGACAGACTTAAAGACAAGTCACTGGGTTCACAAGCTGTGCTGGAATATTCATAATCAATAACAGAGCAACACGGAGTCTTTTCTGCTTCATTCCTATGTGTTATTAAAATGTGCTAATAGGAAAGGCCATAGTTGTTTGATAAATACCTCCTTTCTTCCCGACCCTGATTCACTGGTTCCAATCAGTTCCTCCCACAAATGAGGAAAGTTTCTCACACAGAGATTCCTGCTAAGCACCTTTCCTTAGACCTTTCGCCATTTCCAAAGACCTGATTGCCTTAGAATGAGCTCAGTGTAAGCTGCCGAGGGCTTGGCACCGGCTGAAGAAGCACGGGAGGTGTGATTGTTAGCAGCTATGATGACAGCCGGCACCGCCGAGAATCCCGATGGCCAAGGACAAGGCTGCATGCAACCCTGGCAAAAGTTTTGTGTGGAGTTTGGAGTTTCTGGATGCCACCTAGAGGATTATCCTTGTCGTTGTGCTCCCTGCTGCTTTTCCTCAGGAAAAGTGCTTTTCCGCCTTTCCTGGGCCCTGCAGGGGGCGAGGAGCATCTGGTGGGCACCTGCCAGCTTTGCTCCCGTGGGCTGAAGTGCTGAAGGCTCACGCTGGATGAGCAGGTGGGACCACACAGAGCAATGCAGACCCACCAGTGGGACCTGGCTGGGGCCCAGGAGGCCCTGCAGGCCCATCACACCTGATGGTCAGCCCCAGCCGGCGTCCCACACCGAACAGGGCTACTCTCTCTTCCATCCTGGAACTCCATCAGCCTCCAGAGAACCACACCTAATATTTGGACATCAATCCATGCACCAGAAGGGCGACCCAGACCTGGCACTCTCTGGTTTAATTTCCTGTGGCTCTGGACCATGTGTTTGCAGAACGCTGATTCAGAGCTCCTAGGGGCAGAGAATAAAATTCGTACATGATGCAGGAGCAAGCCCACTCCTTTGGACCTCCTGCTTAGGTGGGTTATCAGTGTTAGCAGCCGCAGAACTGATACTTGGCTCCCACCTAGGAGGAGCAAGCCACACCCCTCAGTATCTGAGTGTTCTATGGCAGTTTTCTGTGCAGAACCACCTAAATGCCAACACTGCCCTGTCACTGACAAGCTCTTGTTACCGAAACCACCAAGTGACATGCTCAGAGTAGACACTTGGTGTGTGACTGTGAGGGGATGCTCAGAGTTCAGGTGCATGAGATACAACCCTGCAARGATGATATGGGGTGCTGATTATACCACTCACACCTGGGTTTGTGTCTGCTGTGGCTGAAGATCCTTTGAGACCTTGGAGACCAAAGCTGCAGCTTCAGGTTCTGCAGGAACTCTGCCTGTCTGCATGGTCTGTAGACAAATCACCAGCTGACATCTCTCAGCTCTGTTCCCAGACTCTTTATGCCCCTTAGAGTTCAGTAGCGCAACAAATCCAGAATTTGGCTGTTTGCTAATGTTTTTCGGAGATCTTTTTTTTAGACTATCCACTGCTTGTGAGTGGGGGCTGAATTTTGTGGATCCAGAGAGCGAAAGAATTGAATGACCTTTAAGACATATTTTTAAGCTCTTCTAGAAATTAAAGACCTGGGGCAGGAATTACTGTGTGAATGCATTTGGCATATTTATGCCCTTCTGGTCTATAAAATCTGCAAAATGTCTGGGATTTTCTGCATCTTTCTGTGTCCCCACCTTACCTGCCAGAGGAGGAGGTGAAAACCCCATTTTTCTGTCCCCACGGCGGCCTTCCAAATGGGAAATCCACCTGCTGGTTGCTTGCATGGGATTTGCCATTGTAGGAAGGGCAGTGTGTTTGTACACTGTGACCATTTCTCAGGCAATTACTTCAAGAGAAGGGAATGAAAATACCAGGCAAGAGTCAGGTGACTGCCCAGATCATCTTTAACTACCAACTGGGCTGACACTGCAAAAGAAATTGCGGTAAAAGAAGTCAGGACAGAGATACCCCCTGGACTGTAAATTAAACATGTCTTCTGTACTTTACTGGTTGCCATCAGACTTTGTTGTCATGGAAGTCTTTTTTTCAGGCCCTTTCCCCTGTTTAAGGTGATAGGCATGGTTGTTTTCCCCAGGTACCACTTCTGTACTGTCTGTCTTTTGCTGCACTACCTCAAAGGACATTGTCCATTTCCTTGTGTGTCTCTGTCCTCTTAGGGCAAACCCTCACTCCTTGTACACCGAAATAGGATGTAGAAGAGAAGTGAGGACTTTTCACCATTCCCCAGCCTTCTATAGCCATGTCCTATAGATGGGAATTCTCACTCTGGCCTGGAGACTGGGATAAATGCCTTTCAAAACGAACCAAGATTCCCTGCAGCAGGATCAAAAGTATCCATGTTTACTGTCACACTCCCCTTAACTTCTGCGCAGTGCTCACTAAGCTGAGTGTGCCAAGGGTGGCTGGTGGTCTTTCCTTCCTTGGCAGGGAGTCACTGCTGTGAACATTTGCTGGAGAGAGGCACTGGGGAGAAAAGCTGGAACAGAGGCCAGGCAGGATGACCCACGCTCAGAGGAACCTCTTTGGTCCCATCAGCCATGAGCAACTGCAGCAGGACTTGAAGCACAGGTTGTGCAGCAGTGTTGAGGGAGCCCAGCTGAAGTGGAACTTCAACTTCTGCTGGCAGAGGGGCTCGCACAGTGGGAAGAGCTGGAGGGCCACGAGGTGCCTGCCTTCTGCCACAGCTTCGTGGTGGGAAGTGCTCAAAGACCACTGCAGCACTTCAGCCGGCCCCTGGGCAAGGGGACAAGAGTCGCTTCACTCAGGTGGCACTGTCAGAAAAAGGGAAAGCTTCCACAAAAACGAGGTGCAAGAGGATCTTGGAAGGGAAAAAAGGAAGACAGGTTTGTGAGACCTTAGTGTGGCTCAGATGATCAAACCTGGTCCCAGCAGCTGCTAAGAAATTATCTGGTGGTCCTGTAAACCAATCGTGCTTTTAAGAAGTGCAGCCCTTCAAAGAAGCACCTGCAAGAGGAGGAAAACACATTTAAATCTCTGGGCATGGGGCTTGAGTTTTTCAAAGGTGCTGTGCCACAACCCCCTCCTGGCCCTGGTGTGCTTAGGAGCTGTCACAGGTCAGTAAGAGCATGACACTCCTTGTAGGAGGATAGTTGTGATGGTTGGGAGAGTTAGATGTCTTAAAAGGCAGTCTAAGAAAAGTAGTGAGGTGATTTCTCAAGCAGAAAAACAGGATTGCCCACTGGATGGGAATTTTGGGTTTTTGCTTGCTTATAGGTTTGGCTGCGGGCATCTTTTCCCAAGTAGAGTAAGGACACAGTTCAGCCATCTAAACCTTAGGAGGAAGACCAGAAACTAGAAAAAGCAGCCAGGTCTCCTGCTAACTTCAGCTTGGATATGATACTCAGTGAAGGCATCCAGGAATTTTAAGGGCAAATGGATCTTAAATTTGGCCAGGTGGCAGAAAGGGCTAAGCTTTCAAATGCCTCTCACCAGGTCTTGCTGCCAGGAGTGGGTTTCAGCATGCAGAAAAAAGCTTTAGGCCTTTGCAAGCTCTCAGTATTCTGCATGCTGAGCTCTTCTGAGCATCTGGCCCCTCGTTTTTTCTTCTCAGTGGGGTCTGAATGTCTTTGAAAAATCTGATCCCATATATTAGATTTTCCTTGTCCATAGGAAAGGACAAGGAACGGAAAGCAAGTTTTGGTTTAACCAAGACCAAGGTTTTCAAGACATAGATCAAGAATTTTGTTTTGGGAATTTCATGTAAGACACCAGCTTGAAATTTTCTGGAAGGCAATTGAAGCTAATGTTTCAGGAAACACATTCTGAACAGCGATGTTGATCTCAGACTAATTTGCTATTTGAGGGTATGAAACTTAATTGCTAGCAAGAGGTTCGGGAAGTGGTTGGAGATTAAAGAAGAGTGGAACATTGCACACTGGAGTGCAGAACAATGGTATTTAATGAGTGCTCTTTTCTTCTCCAGAGCACTTTACAGCCATTAACTAATTAACAGTATAATTTGCAGGTAGGAGTGCAGAAGTGTAATTCAGAGCACAATACTGTGATGGTTTGAGGGGAACTGCTGTTCAATTGTAAATCTCTCACTACGTGTGTGGGAGTAAATTATGCAGATATTTCCAGGGGATATTTTTCTTCCGTTTTGTTTTCCCCAGGCAAGAAACATTTCATCAGGGGATGTGGAAACCAAAATACCACGCTGCACAGTTTAACACTTTCCCACATGTGTTTTCATAAGAGAAAGCACTTTAGTCTAGCAAGCAGTACTCTTGTCCCCAAGGGCTCTAGGTGTGCAAAAGGGGCCAGGAAAATCATTTGCAGTCTTCTCGTTTGGTGAGGCTTGGAGATCAGTCACTCTCTTAATCCTTCGCTCACACACACACACAGATCCTTCTTACTGCCATCTGAAGGCAGCATTAGGTGTTTCCCTCTGGCATCACCTCCTACCTCTGGGCACAACTGAAGTAATTCGGGCAAAACTGAGCCAGGGGAAGTCACACCTACTGGTAGGGTCTGACCCCATGCTTCCACCCCTTCGCTCATCTTCTGCCATCCCATAATGAAAGGTTACTTTGGGATTAGGATCTGAGGTTGGATTTGTTCCTGGTTATCTGTGTTCTGCTTTGGTCAACAAGAACACTGTAATGCATTACCTTGAGATCCAACAATGTGCATTTAATTTAGACTTCCAAAGACAGCTGTCCAAAGACAGTGCCCATTAAATAAATATCGATATATTAGCATCCAAGCATGAGGTTTTGTGGACATTCAAGCCTTCAGAATGGAAGGAGCAGAGTTTTTCCTGCTGCTTTTGACTCCTCAGTCATGCAGAGAGCAAACCAGTGCAAAAGTAGATTTTTCCTTCTACCTCCCAACCCTTTTATACAGGCATATTCCATCTCCATTCTCCCTTTTTTGATATGGACCCAGACAGGTTCTTCTCTGTTTTCTGGAAGAGTCTCAAATTCAAAAAGCAGGTCCAATACAGATTCATGAGCCTTTTTCTTTTTTTTTTCTTTTTCCCCTGCCACTAATCAAAGTTGGCACTCCGTGCCAGCTCTTCTCTTCCAAAGTTTGTGGCTTGCCTCTGTCTGTTACACTTAGACCTTGGCTCCCCTGGGAGACATTCATAAATTCTTGCCTCCTTTGCTGAAAGTCAAAGAGAAAGCTGGTAAAAATCCTGTGTTTGTGCTGTCATCTTACTTGTGAAACAGATAGTTCATGTAAGATGGCTGAGGAGGAAATGGAGAGGAAAGGAAAGCAGCTATTTAGGCAGCTTTATTTGAACCACAGAAATCGTTCCATCCCTGGCCAGGACTCTCTGGCCAGGCTTTCCTACTGACAGGCTCCAGCACCCTCACTTACTTACACCAGTGCAAGTGTTCCTTAGGGTCCCTTAGGAAAACCAGACAATTCCCATGGACTCTGTTTAGCTGAGTGTGAATGTGAATTCACCTTCTGCATCTGAATGTGTCTCTGGGCAATCTGCATCCTCCTGGGTTCCCAGTTTTGAAATTAGGCCCCATTGTGTGGGTACCTGAGCAGTTGGGCTCCTGCTAAAATTCTTCACAGGCAGAAATGGGAATCCCGACTATTTAAGTCTTTTCTGAATTTCGTCTACTAAACATAATTCCTAGTGCATTTCCTTTCCCAAGATAAAATGAAGGCCATCTATATAGAAGTCTTTCAAATAGAAGAAATAAGTAGTAAGGATCACATTTGGTAATGGAAGCTTTTCTTTCTTACTGCTCCACCAAAACACTACAGTTATGGTAATAGCAGGGTTTGATTTCTACCGAGCTAACAGTGCATCCTCCTCGGGATCACATCCTGCTTCAGAAATTTAACTTAGGGATAGCTCAGGTACCACTGTGCCGTGCAGAGGCATCCTTGAGGAAGTTGGCTGCAGGAATCTCTCTGCACAAACTTGGCAGTGAAAGCCTACAGGATTCCAGTCATCCTGCCAGTAATGTTCTGYGCTGAAATTAATGCAAGACTTCATGCTGCGAGGACCTGACAGCAGTTGCCAATTTGACTGTATGGAAAGCTCAGGTTTAAATATCATCCTCAACTGAAACTGGAACAAATTCATTGCTATGAATATAAACAATTTACACCAGGTAAATCCCATGAACTCTAAAGATAAATACTCATCTAGATTTCAGTTCTGCCCTGTGGCCTGAAAAACTATGGKTTTTTTTTTGTGCAAGAGTGGGAAGCAGAGAAGGAACTCATAGGGAAACTCCCATGTTATAATCACAGTTCTGTAGTTAAGGATGATTAACTTTGCGCCTGAAACAAAGATTCAGCTGCACATACATATGAAAATGTAATGGATATTCTCCCTGTGAGCCACAGTGCATATTCTGTGAGCAAAGAATTAGTTATAATTCAGGGAGAGTGTGAGCTTTTATCAGTCCTTGAATCTGAAGTTTGATCTAATAAGCAGAAATAAAGTGTCCCATATATATAGTTCTTCTGATGATGTTTTACAGAGTATTTTTTTTACTTTTAAGGAGGAAATAACCCCTCACCCCTATTTCTTCCATGAAAGCACTGCAGCAATGGGTCTCAAAGTTGGAGTCGCGTTGCTCAGCTTGCGTAAGAGGGTGAAACTTCTTTTGATCTCAACTGGATAAAAGCCAGCACATTTCCTTTGTTTTGCTTGGTATTACATAACTTTATGTGGAACATGCTAGAGGTATTAGTTTTATTCATTCAGGAGCTGTATAGAAGTCTAAATGATTTCTTCGACACAAAAACGAGATTGAGAGATTTCTTGAAAAGCAGCTGTTTTCAGTGCCATAGCCCTAATTCTGTTTGTGTGTTGTTTTCCAGGTTACTACTCAGCAAAGAAGCAAGTCAAAACGAATATGCAAACTGCTGTAAAGAAGTCAACTTCTTGAAAGCAAAGAGAGATTGGAAACATCTGCCCAGCTTCCTCAACCTTCAAAAATCGGGTGAGTAGGCTGTGGACACTTAGGGGCATCCCACAGAGGTGTATTCCTGACAACAGCAGTGAAAACAGAAACACACACAAGGCCAAATCCACTGGAATCGCTTTGGTGAGAAATTATTTGCTTTAAAAACAGTGGTTAACAAGTTTGGACGCTACACAAATTGGCTGAGACTCTCAGTTTAGTGTGCATTAAAAGTCACTGTGTGTGAGAGAGTGGTAAACAGTTAAAACAACTGTATATGTGTAATAATGTGCTTGGACAAGTCACTGTACACTCGGGGCCTTTCATATGGTCACATCTTTACATACCCTCTCTTTTGGATTTAGCTGGGATGACTTACCAAGTTTCACCATCTCGGCTTTACAGGTTTGACACACTTAAAAAAAAAAATGCCCAGGCCTTTCTGTGATTTTTTTTTTTTTTTTTTTTTTTTTTGAGGTACAGCATGTTGTGCTTGCAGCTCTTCAGGGCATTGGGTGTCAAACGCTGGGATGTGAATGGAGAAAGCTGAAATTATTTGGGAACATTTCCGTTTATATCAGCAGCCATTTTAGCCTTGGATGTCTGCCCCACACAAAAGAATGGGGTTGTTTGACTTACATGTTATGTGGAAAATTTGCAGGCATATTCTTGTCTCTTTCAAGTCTTTCCTATTACCAGCTGGGCCAAATCCAGCCCTTAATTTGGGCTGTGCTGTTCCTCCTAGGTCTATGAGTTCACACAGTGAAAGCTAAGACAAAATTCACCCATGGATTTGTCCACAGTGTTTTGAAATTCCTGCTGCTTGTAAGAATGAGGGAGATGATTTAGTTGCCTGTTTGTGCTTTTTATTTGTACTGCTAATCTGTCTGTGAGAAGAGAAAAGGGCATTAATAACTCTGAAATCTGAGTGTTGCATTGACTCCTTTTCCATGGCATTTGTTAACATACTCTTTTCCATCACCTCCTTTTTATTTCCCTTTTTTATTCCCCTGACTAGCTGGGATAATTGAAATTTTACAGCACATAATAATCAGCAGGCAAACCAGAAAAAGAAACCTATAAAATATACACTCTAAATTATACTGCTGCATATGGCCTTAAGATGCATGCAGTGTTTAATGAACTCGTTTGGAAAGAGCTCTGTAAATGCCAGGTTTTTAGAATGACATGAGGTGATGGACTGCTGCTTTTTGTCTCAAATCTAAACAAACTACATTTTCTCTTGAGTAGTAAAAATTAACATGCCTGTGTGTGCACGTCAGGTGTGTGCATGGGAAGCAGTGGAAGCAATACATTGTGGGCAACATCAGGAGGGTTTACTGTTTCTTTTTTTACCATTAAGAGCTACGAGTGTTTAGACATAAATAAGAGTTGGTTGGGTTTCCCCCAAATGGCACAAGACAGTGATTTCAGTCTGTTTCTGAACAGACTTCCTGGGCTAGGCCAGTCTGTTACAAGCTTTTCAGACCAGTGAGATGTATCATGAAGGTGTGGGACTGGGCTTTTTGTATATTTGGGTTAAATTTGAACCTTTGCTTGTGATTAGAACAGTCTAATCTATTTTTCTTTTTTTGAAGTGTGGTCATTTTCTCTAATTAAGAAAAATTGCACAACTGTTTCTCCATGTGTTTGTGATTTTAAAGCAGACCAATGGCACTGTGCACCTTTTTGGGTTGTAGCAAGGTTAATTGCAGAATTACTTTCTGACTGGGGTGACAGGAGCTGTTAATGAAAGCCCTAAAGTTGACCATGCATGAGGTTATCATGAAGTCTTTAAGGGGGAAAGGAATGCTTCTCTTTATTAGGAGAAATAATATCTCAATGCATTGCTGTCCCAAAGAAACAAGAAAGGAATCTTTTTTTCGTATTAATTGCAAAACACCTCAGTGCTTAAAACTATATTTAAAAGGAATTATCTGCCTTAAATATTTTGAAATCAGGACACTGAAGTTTCATAGGAATGCATAAAACAATTGTTGAAGTTATCAATAACACAGGTTTTGGATACCAATGCAGATACTGGACTTAGAGAGGATTTCAGTGTACTGAGACTGATAGGTGCAGACCATGGCTGGACATTGGGCCTGTCTATGTTTATAGACAATCTCAGCTGGGGAGTGAGAGCTCAGGGCTAGGGTAGAAAGGAGTTTTCTGCTGATTAGACAAGGTGATGTCTTTCTGCTTGCCAACTCATTAAAGACATTTTTTCATTAAAAAAACTATTCATTAATAGTTCTAGAAGTGACAGAATATTTGAAATGAGGATATAGAGTAACACAAAAGAAGAGGAGGGAAACACTGTTATCATCCCAGTGTTTGCAATTAGTACTCTTAGACTTGTATCGGAGGGCCTAGCCCTACCCTGGAATATTCTATATTACATCTCCACTGATCTGTGCTGGAACTGTCTTGATCTACACCAGAGGAGAACTGAAGCTGAAATGTTTTGCTCTGGTCCTTTCTGTTACTCTGCAGAATAAATGGACAAGCAGGTAGCTGTGTAAAGCCATTGCCTCCTTTCTACATATAAGGGTTTGAAAAGGGAAAGAAAAATGGTTTCTGCTATAGTTTCCTCTGTGTGACAGCTAAAAATAACAACAAACCTCTGATTAGTGCCTGAGCTTCATCACTAGCAGGGTAGATAAAGTATATCTGTGTTTCATTACCATGCTGCTGAAGAAAGGGTGAAACATGGAACATTTCACTATTTTGTCCAACTTGTGAATTGCACTTTCTTGTTTAACACAGTATGCACCTGGGAACGTGCCAGTATGTAGCAAAGCTGTAATAATAATACCTCTTTTAGTAGTAAGTGAGTGTAAACATTCCCATTCTTGACATGAGGCAGCAGAGCTGATTGAAAGAGCAATACAGCAGAGCTTGGGTCTGCTGCGTTCCCTGGGCATAAACTGCCTTGGACAAGCCAAACCTAATCCCATAACAAAGCTGTTGAGGGCTCACGTGCTGACCTGTGGCTTTGGTTGGCTGCAGGGGTTTGTGGCATCCCTCAAACCCCAAAGTGGCACTTTCCCCTGGCAAGGGGATGTGTTCAGACTTCGGGCACTCAGGACAGGGTGGCAGCGCCGCTGTTAGGTCTTGTGTGAGGATTACACAGCAGGAGACTGCAATAGGAGCCTGCAGCTGGCAGCATCCTCAGCATGCTGACAGACAGTACAGCTACACCTGCCTGAGCCCTCCTCCTTCCCCTTTGTGGAATGGAAACTCATGTGGTACTTGGGGCCAGGTACTCAGCAGCCACAGCTCGGGCCCCGCTCACACGGTGGGATCCGACACCAAGGTGTGACCAGAACATACATTAGGGAAATCAATGCTGCAGATCTTTTCCATCTGAGATAGATGTGTCCCATGTGCAACACAACCAGAGCCTGAAAATGGGACAGAGTGAGTCCAGAACACTTGTTTTATGTTTTGTGCAAACATGGAAATAATCTCACATATGGATTATTTCATTAAATTCCTTTCAGCAGCAACTGGAGAAGGTTGATTCACTTGGGTGAAAAAGCCGGGAAAAGAGATTCTCCATGTGCTTTTAGTTACTTCAGGGTGTTGCAAGTACAGCTTCTTCTACTTAAAGCCACTCCTCTGCAAACTRTTCTGGGGTACCCTTCTGCAGGGCAGCCTTGGTTTCCTGCAGCACCTACCAACTTGCAGTAGCAGATGCTTTATTATTTTACCACTAACTTTTGGATCCTTGTTTACAGCCTTTGGGCTTAATATCACAGAAATGTTTGGCTGGAAGGGAACGTAGAAAATCACCTACTCCATCCTCCTGTGCTAAAGCAGGACCTGGACTTGCTTGTTCCAAAGCTTGCAAGCTGCTGTGAGAACTGCTTTGCTCTGCTCACGTGGCAAATCTCAGGGGTAGCCAAGGTCAACAATGTTCCTCCCAAGATCCCGAGGGTCTGTGTTATACAAGATGTTTTCTTTCAGGTGTTCATTTTGCTTTGCTTGTTTTGTTGCAGGGCTGTAGACACAGTTGAATTCCACATAAGCAACCTGGTGTGTTGAACCATTTGGTTGTCAGAGGTGGATATTTGCAATGTCATCAATAAATGCWGGTGCATAAATATGTTTTAATAGCAGGAGAAGTTGAGTTTTCTTCTAGTTTTGGGCAGGTTCTTCTTGTTTTGTTTCTGCGCTGCTCTGACCTTACCTTCCTGTGCTGATGCTCCTCTGCAGTTCCTCTTTCCACAATTCATCACTTCCATGCACGAAATATTGGCTTGAACTGTGGGGAGCTATAAGCTAAGCTGACCTACCACCCAGAAGATGTGTTTTTGCAGTGGATATTTCATGGTTTCCCACTGAGGTGCCACAAATCATGCAGGAGGAAACTCCTTTAGGGTTTTTTTTCCCCCTTTTTTAATTTTCTGAGTTTTTTCCGTTTAGGAAATGCTGCCTCTTACTTTCAGCAATCTGTTCACTTGGCAAGAAATACAACTATCAGGTGTTAAAAATTAAAGCTGTTAAAATCAAATTTGCAAAGGCAGGAGGGTTTGCCCCAGTGTCCTGGACATAGTCCAACTCTGGTAATTACGTCTYGCCTAACTCAATCTTTCTTCCATGGCATTCTTCCTGTCCCGCTAAAATCTRCTACGGGGAGCTGCTGTGACACGACATGTTAAACATCTGCCTCATTTTTAGCCAGGAGTGGCCGTGCTTCCATATGTGATGAAGTGATTTATGATACACGGCAGGCATACACACTGATTCTCTTTTTACRGTGACTTCTGCTGAACGGGAGGAGCCACTCAGAAGCAACGCTTCTGAAAAAAACAAAATCAGCTCAGGGACTAAATATGGATTTAAGGATTCTGATTCCCTAGGTCCGTCTTTCGGATGATCTCTTCCCTTTGTCTTATAAGGTGGTGCTGGGAAGAGGCGGGTTCATGTGCTCAGCTGTGTTTACAGGATAATAACCTTCACTCTGCCCAGTAATCCCCTCCGTGAAGGCAAGGAGCATTCCAAAGTGCTGAGCAGCCTCGGCGGGTGGGGGGTAAAGCCAGCACACATGCACCTGCTAAATAAATATTTTCCCCAGCTTGGTTTGAACACGCCAATTCTTCCCACACAATTAGGTCCAAAACCAGAAGCCTGCCCAGCTGCAACGCCGTTGGGCTAAGGTGAGCTGGCCATTGGAAAGGAGTGCCCCAGACAAGTGTTTTGCTGCACTGTTCCTAAAAGCTAAGGTGGTTTTTGGCATCAAGAAAGCAGAGAAACRCTTCCATGATTCCATTGAAAAAGGACAGGAATTCAGGTGATGCATATCACTTGTTTCTGGTTTTAAAGGCTCAAGCAAACTAACACTTTAAAACCATAATGTAATAGTGAACAGAAAAATTTCATTATGAATATTTTAAAATCTCTGCCTGGAATACATCCTTGGAGCTGGAGCCATGCCACTAAGCATATGATGAATGAAATCTCTCTAAAACCGTCTGATAGGAAAACTCCCATTCTAATTGTTTGAGATCATCTGCATCCTGTGTTTGGTTACGTAGGGTAATAGAGGCCATCTGTCTCCCTGCTTCCCAATACATGGATTTATATCTGTGTGTGGAGCTGTTTTCACTAACRGAGTGCACAGACCCTCCCAAATGCATGTTAAGAAAATGTGTGTGCCCAGGAACGGCCAAGCTTTTCGACCTTACGAGCCTTGTATCAAGTTCTTCATACGGCTGTGGACCACAGGATGCACATTTTGGTGTGTGAAGGAAAGTGGGGAATTCCAGGAATCAAGGGGAAACATCAGTGACCCCCTTTGCTTCCACCAGTCTGTCAGGGCATGGGTCAGGGTTGGGTCCCAGAGCAGCGTCTGAACTGTCTCTCCTAATGGGAAATGAGACATTATCTGAACCTCTGTCCTTTTGCATGGTTTTATGGACCCTCCTACACAACCCACTCATGTGGCCTGGCAGAGGTGTGCACACGAGATCCCATCAGTGATGTGGAGGCCCTGTCTTGGGCTGAGGGAGGAAGGACAGAGCTGGAGACCGAGGGGGAGAGGCCCATGTCAGGCACTTGAGCTGTGTAAAAAAAGCATCAAGATGTCACCAGTCCCTGGGGTGTAAAAGGTTTATTTACAKTCAAGAAAAATTTGTGCTGTTCGGTGCATTTCCCCACGGTTTCAGAGTGAAAAGATGCGGTGAAATTTCTGTTTCCTTAAAGCTCATGTTATTTTAAAAAGAATTAAAATTAGTCTTCAACTGGCTGGTCTGGCTGAGGGGCAAGGGCAGAACTCGGGATGGAGAGCAGTGTATCACCCCCTGCTTCCACCTCTGCAGGCACCACTCTGAGGGTTTCTTAGCCAAAAAAAAATGGCAGAGAAGTTATTGAGAATTGTAAATCAAGCACAGCAGAGATAAATAAGCTTTATGGTGCAGCTACATTAAGMTTACAGCTCTCCCTTCTACGAATACACCTTTTTCTGAGATATTGCAATAGTAGACTTTAAAGGCAGCCAAGCAGTGCAGTACATTTCTTCATTCAGATTAAAAGCATTGTTTAAATTCTTGTGGCTAGACAATTTGTCTTGTCCTTAAAAAAAAAAAAAAGCCATATTAAAGAGCAAAGCAGCACAAAGAGACTGGGATGTAGGATTGAGAGACTGCAGGGAATTTTTAACTCGCCTGCTGCAAATCAAGATCAGCCTTTTTACCTTTCCACAATCTTTCTCCATTTGTTATTTGTGGTTACCACAAAATCGTAGTTAAAGATTCTCTCAGATGCTAGAATTAGATAATGTCTCCGGAAAAGGGTGTCACAGTCTGGATAAACATAGCCATGAATAAAATATTTTATGTAACTACACCTTTCATCCAGCAAGGCTCCAGGGGGGAAAAAAGCTATATAAGCACATATTTATTATTTAATAAATAATAAGCCGTTTTCATATCATTATATAAACATATAGAGATACAGGTGTATTTGCATCTTAGACTCAAACACTTTTTGGCCTGATACAAAGCAATCCTGTTCCAGGGATGAACTAGAGCAGCAGGTGGGTGACACATATAACAAGAAAGCAACACAAAGCTTTTTCTGAGAGAGGCGCCTTGCAAAAGATGCATCACAACCTCCATGGACTGCCAAGGACATCCATGATGGGATTTTTCTGGTGTTCAGTGGCATTTGTTTGCATCCCAGCCCGAATACATCATGCCAGGCTCAGCAGATGTGACTGCAGAGAAYACCTGTGATGCTTTAGGGCCTGTAAGTTTTCTGTCTTACTTTGTCAAGGAAAGGACTGGTTAAAAAAACGTGGGCTGAAGGAAAAAAAGAATGGGAATGTTCGCTTTATATTGCCCAGTCTGAAGAAGAATAGGGTTGTTGCCCATCACCAAAAAGCTTGGTGATGTCAACCTTAACAACACATTTCCTGTGACTCAGGCAGTGGAGCAGTGGCTAAGTAAAACTCGATAGACAGCACATGTTTAGGTAAAAGAATACCTCAGTGAAAAAAGGAAGAAGCCACAGGAGCATCAATCTCAGCAGGGAAGAGGAGTTTTTGCCATGAGACCCYGAACTCCACATGTTCGACCACCCAGGCATTTCTCATGGTGTCCAAAACAACAATTACAACATGGYTTTCTTGATAGTAAATTGTTTACTGTTTCCATGTAAGTAACTATTTTCCTGTAATTTGACATGGAAARTTACTGTAATTTGGATTGCTGAGGTATTAACCTCCTTTTACCTGCAGGATGTTCTATGAAGGAGATCCTCACAAACAACTCAACAATATACATGTAAACTTTGGCATSTAGCAGGTCAGAATAAGCAGATACACCCATGCAGCCACAGAACTCATTTAATAACATCAGTTGTATAAAATGCAAATCTTACTCTTGCCATCTTTCAGTCCCTACAGGTTCCAGCCCTTGCTCAGCAGGGCTTTGGCATCCAGGAGCAACTTTGTAATTCCAGATGCCACAAGTTGCTTCAGCCCACTTTCAGCTTTAATTTTTTTTTTAAAAAGTTCTTCTCTTAGGGAACAATAATGAGATTGTCTGATAGTTTTGTGAGGGTGAGTGTCTGATCAGCGTCTGAGAGCGAGGAAATGACAAAGCACTTTGTTCTCACAGAGCAAACCTTTGCAGTGAGCGTGTTGGTTCGCTTTTCTCAAAAAAGCATCGAACTCAGGGTTTCATGCTAAGTGCAAATGAGCAGACTGCTCTGCCTTGCATATTTGTACATGAATCCAGCCCAGTGGGAAAAAAAAAAAAAGACTATTGAAGGCATTGAAAAAAAAAAATAAAATCAGTGCGTGGAAAGGGGCTTAATACATTCACAACGTTATTTAGCTCTAACAAAGAGCAGCAACCCCAGATGACCTTCTGGCTCCTGTCTCCACCCAAGTTCCTGGCCTCTGTTCAACGTCCTGGCAAAAGTTGCAGACATCCGCCGCACAATGCCAAGTAGCTGTTTTGTCTGTAGATATGTAATAGAGATTAGCCGAGTGGTGGGGGGAGCTGCTGCGCACGAACCAGCACCTCCAAACAGGGAGCTGGCATCCCATCCACGTCAAAGAGCTTTTTTTCCCCGCCGRTGCCGGGAACCTCCTCGAGTGCTCGGCGGCTGAGTGAGAGAAGAAAATTCCCGGCGCTCCAGCCCAGGGCGTTCGGCGCTGCCCCCCCCCTCCTAGCGCGCTGACCGGCGGGGCCGGGAGGGATGAACGGAGTGCCCGGGACATCACACCTCTCTGCTGTGCTCAGCCATGGACCGCTGAGCCGCCTCCGGCCGCCGGCGAGCAGAGCTGACACCGGGATGGAGACGCGGACGGAACCCCGTGCGCACGGCTTGTTAMCACCCCCCGTGTGCCACGGCTTCCAGAGAGGCGCCTGAGCTGTGCCCGCGATGCAGACGGCTTTTGTTTTCCCCTAGCAGGCTTTAAAAGAAAAATCTTGTTTTGACTTTAAACACACTTTTTTTTTTTCTCCTCCCTTTTTCCACCAGAGACAGGAAACAGTCCTTTCAGGCGTTCAGAAATGCAAATTATGATCGGCAGAACATTACAGTGCAGAAAAAGAGCTTTTGAAAGAGATCCTGGAGGAGCAATCAAGACAGATTAAAGGCTAGGCCCTGCACCAAGCGAGCCACTCTCCCTGAGTCACACCCCCCTGCTCAGGAGTTTGTATTTTTATCAAAGAACTGGATAGACCTGCAATTTCAGTAAAATGCAAACTGGGAAAGGAAAAATGCTGGGTTCTCCCTTCTCCTCCTCCTCCTTTTCTTCTCCTTCTCCTCTTTCCCCTTTTCTCTTTTTCCTTCTCTTTCACCTTCTCCTTTTCTCCTTCTTCTTCATCTCCTTCTCCTTCCCTTTCCCCTTCCCCTTCTCCTTCTCTGCCTCCTCCTCATCATCATCCAGTGCCAAAGGCCTGAAGAGCCAGAAGACTCTTAGAAGAATTTATCTTTTTCCCTCTTTCAAAAAGGGTCTCCACTGCTGATGACGGGATACAATCATGGCATGAGAAGGGGCACTCTCTGGAATGAGCCAAAAATGCTTGGCAGAAACCTTCTCGTAATCATTTGTGCTTCATTCCTATGACTAAACAAACAATATCTTATGACCAGAGGATAAAAGTGAATAAAACACATTCAGTGTTGGCTACTAATTTGTAAATGGAAAAGTGACAGGTTCCAAACTCACTTGCCTCTTCAGCCTAAAAGCATGAGTAGTTCAAGGTCTGACTTAAGAATGGGGGGAGCCAGGATGCAGCAAGTGGGCAGAACTGCTCTCCCCGCCCTCCGGCTCCTTGTTCTCCACCTCTGAAACAGGTTGGGATTCATCTGTCAGGGCAGTTTCATGTGGAAGGATGCTGTGTATTTATGCTGCCTCTGGGAATATTTAACCAAGGTCAACATTGCTGGATCCTTGGATGGGAAACCTCCAAGAAAAGCACAAGCACTACAAAAGCGGCTCTGGTAACTTTGTATGTGGGAAATCATCCCTGAGCCAGGGATGAACCGAGCCCTTTCCATAGCAGTAAGGACATTCATGGTGCTACCATTCCATGAATTTAATCTCACACCACACATCTACACCACAAACTCCAACAGCAGCTCCACACCCTGGAAACTTTGCTGATTTTTTGTGTCTGACCCATCCTCCTTTGCCTCCCTCCTCCCTGCCTCCCTACTCTGCGCATTTGGCATTTATTCAAGTGGGGCAAGTCCAGGACAGCAACCTCAGACCTGTTTCTGACCTTCAGGTGCTCCAGCACCTCCCTATGTGTTCATACTGCCCCTCGGAAGGAACAGAGCAGACTGATTAAACAGATTGATCCCACAGCATGGGCGGCTTTAGTGCGGGGTACCGGGTGCTGTCCAAGTTGGACACAGCAGATTGTGATSATGTGATGTGATGTGATGTGACGTGACGTGACGTGATGTGACGTGACGTGACGTGAGCACATACAACTCCATTCTTTTTCTGCAGCAAGTCAGCACATGGTAGTACCTATGGGGGAAAGCTGCTCACTTCACTCTGGCTGCTTGAGAGAAACTTCCAGCCTTTCCCATATAGCTCAGAAAAGATGGAAAACGGAGATCCTAACAAGTACATGCTGTCACACTTTCCTCAGAAACTGGCTTTTGAGACTCTGAACCCTCGGTGAGCTGTAATCCTCCCCTGCTGAACTGCTCTTTGGGGTAGGATCCACTTCATGCGTCTCACTGTATACCAGGACAGCAAGCACAGCCACTGTGCTTTTGCCCAAAAGATAGCAGCATTTTCGGTTTTGAAGGAGTGATCTGGTCCAGTTTGTAAAATGCTTCTGAACCCTTTGAGAAGGAGGATGTCAGTAAATGATTTCTATCCAGCTGTAGTAATTCGTCTCCTCGTTTTTTCTCGTTTCCTTTACAATTGAAAATCCTTCTTCGTTTCCTCTTCTGAACAGGGATTGCCTGATTTTTTTTCCAGCTAATAATGAAAATAACAAATGCATTCTGGAGACTTGAAGAGAGCTCTGCTTGAGAGCACTGATATGTTGTGAAGATGAGAGGGTGAGAGAAGAGACCTTCGGCTGTGATGAGACCCAGATGTCCCATTCTGGATGTGTCCAGCAAAGTTACTACGTCAAGTCTTTGTTTAAATTGGGTCCCACTGCACAAGCATATTTATTAGCATAACAAAGCAGCAATGGCCAAGGAAAGGAAAAAATGACTTGCCTAATGGAAATGAATTGTGCAGCATAACCTGGTGGTACATAGGACTCCATCATGGTATTTAATGTCTCTCCCCACACTGAAAGAAAAAGTCTTGACACAGGCGCCAGTAGGTCTGTAGAGCCATTGGTAGACAGCCAGGGCATACCATTTAATGGAAGGACATCATTAAATATGCCTTTATTTTTATTACTTTGTAATATTATTATGCAGCTGAAATAAATCACAAGTTGTTTTTAGTGGGATTCAGTCACAAGCCACAAAAGCAGTGAGCTGGGGGGTTGCTTCTCAGTCTCCCTTTAAGCAACTTTCTGTACTCTCTGAAAAGAGCAAAACCTTCACATCAGGGTCAGCCCATGACGTTTTCCTCTTTCAATATTTATTAAATATATTAATAAATAAGTACAACTTCTTGAACTCCCAGGACCTGGTGCTAGGCTTCTGCAGCCCAAGTCTGCAGGCAAACGTGAGTGGCAGAGCCCCCAGACCAAACTGGAGGAACAGGAGAGGTCTGGTGGAAGCCAAAGGTATCTCAGCTACCTTGTCTAGTTTCCTGCATGGCTCCCACATTCCCTCTCAAATCAGGAAGATGCGAAGGTGCTGCACGCTCACCTAAGTAGTGAGCTGCAGTGCAACATCAGCAAACTGGAGGGGGAGTTTGGCTCAGCCTCCCCCAACCAGATGGGCAAAACCTGAAGTCTTCAGGCATTCAGCAGAGAAGTTGAAAAGGAGATGTAAAAATCTGTGCTTGGACCTTCACCAAACCGTCTGACTGCCCTGAGAACTCACTCCTCACTTCTGTACACCACCGAGGATGCAGCACATTGTTTGCTTTTAGAAATGATGGACACCCAAAGTTTTTCCACACAGTCACACATTTTCTTAGCTCTCATGCAAGTGAGGATTTCGTGGTGCAATGCATGCTACAGAAAAACTAAATATGCCAGCAGGACATTGTTAGTCATCATGTGGTGATTTTAGTTTAATTCATTCTGGTTTTACTCTGCTCCCAGTCCCCCTGAAAGTGCTGCTACATGTGCAAGCTCTCCCTTGGACACTTCTGTTCTGTTTTTTTTCATTTGCACAGGCTCAGATTATTTCAGAGGGAGGGAGAATGGCAAACCCCGATTTAGAGAGCTCTGTTGAACTACTGGCATTATTTGTGTAAAACACCCATTAGTTCTTTCTCATCACCTTTAAGATGCCTTTTTTTTTTTCCAGGTAAATGTTAACAGGAGGTTTATCATTAACCACCTTTGGGGTTTTGTAAGAGTTTGTATTATTCACATGAACAGTGTGTGTTGCAAGATTCCTTTTTTCACTGTTTAGATACAAATTATTCACTGCTTGAGTTTTGTCTAACCTGAAGCCAAACTGATTTCAGTTTTCAGATAAGCTCTTCCTCAAAAGGGAACCTCAAAAGGCTTCAGTTTGTCCGGTTAAGATACAAGTATCACCTGCTTGGATACTGAAATGTGTGCAKATCAAAGAGATGAATTATTGTACTTCAAGGTCAAGAAGAAACATTAAGAGTAGGATGTTGAATTTGAGGAGATAATTCAATTCAACCACTAGAAAAAAGTCTTTATAGCATGCTCTTTTCTGCAGTAAAATTATGTTTCAGTCAAGCCGATTCTTACTGTGACAAGGAGCAATGGGCGGGTGCAAAAGTAGATCTTATCATTTCATGAACAAATGTCAGAATCAAGACAAACAAATGCTCTTACAAAATTTCAGCCCATACTTCCGTACTCCTGTGAAAATCCCTTCTATTTGTGGCCAAAAAACAGAGTGGAAGAGCTCTGTTGGTTTTTATTCAAAGACTGATAAATCTCTTGATTTCTGCAGAAGTGACACCCCTGATGACTTCCATGTGTTCCCCTGTCCCCGGCTCATAGCTCGGGTTCACCAGGCAGGTGTGAGCAGCAGCACCAGCCACAGAACAGACTCAGCCTGCTCAGAAGATTTTCTTTCTGAGTGAAAAGGGCTTGTGGAAGAGAYACCTCTGAGCGGCGTGTCAGAGGGAGACAGTAAACCTTGCCCAGGCCCAGCTGCTGACTGGTTCTGCTACAAATCTCCCAAACCACTTTATCTCAGTGTGCTCTCTAGGATGGTAACTCCTTCCACAGCCACAGCAAGGAGGAAGCCATGGATGGGAGGGAGGAGAGCTGGGTAGAGGCACAGCCGCCCCATCAGCTCCCCACCATCAACACCCTGACAGAGCTTTCCAAAGGGCAGGTCTATAGGCAGAAGTATTCAGCATTGCCTGCCACTGCTGGCTTCACAATTAGTCCTTGACCTGCTTTTAGGGAAAGGAAAGTTCCTTCTCTATTTCTCATTATCCTACAGCTCCTGTTTCTGAGCTGGAGGAATGTCTCCTTGCCATGTCTTCTTTATATCCCTCTGCTCTGCACACACACACACACAAACACAAACACCCAGAGACAAACTTCTTATTTGCATTTGGGACATGGATTACGGAGCGATTCTGTTCAAAAACCTAGAGGGACCTGTGCTCCCAGGCAGACTGTCTCCTCAGAGCACTAATTCCCCCCTCCTTCCTTTGCTACGTTTGCCAGTGGAAAAAATTAGCAAACCCTATTTACAAATATTTTTGCCTCTTGGCCCTCTGCCTAATGCTGTACTATTAAGGCTGTCGTTGTTCCACTAAACAATTGCAAATGTTTTTGCATGCATTGGCTTGCTTTTGAATTCAAATATTCTTATTCCACCAACTGCCACTGCCACTCTTTGCTTAATTCAAGGTGAATGCCCTAGAATTCAAGCTTGTCAGAAAATTTCCCTTCTATTGCCCCACTAAAATATACAACAGTGGTAAAATTCCTCCACTAAGAAGTTTTCCTGCAGTTTTTCTGTCCCAGCCACTCCTTTCATGAAAGTATGCCCCAAAGCCTTACACTTACATCAGACAAGGTCAAAGAGGCTGTAGCCAGCGAGACTTCAGGGGAATTTGGGTACCCAATTCCAAAAACTGTGTCTTGGAGAACCATTTTCTCAACTGAATCCTGATGCCAGAAACAAGTAATCTCCATTTCTGCATTCACAAAGATGTCTGAGCAGCTTAGTGCCTAAGCCGAGTTACGATCAAGGCACAAAATATTCCCCCTCCTCTTTTCCCTGAGACTCCTGACCTAGTACCATTCTCAGGGCATATTTTCAGGATTCTCCTCCCTTCAAAAGGCCATGGTGGCCAGCATTTTCTTTTAAAGTACAGAGTGAAGTAGTAGTCCATGTTCACCTTCTTTTTTCTTTACCCTTCACCCCATGCCCATCCTGTTGGTTAAAGCACTGGTCTGGAAAGGTATCTCCTTTCCCTTCTCCACCTGCAGGGACTCAGACTCTTGAGGATGCTCTTAAGGAGCATTTTCCACCCAGATGGGCACCAGATGTCCAGTTAGCCTCTTCCCTCACCACTCTTGCCAAACCTGGGCCAGCATTGCTCAGACTATGTTACATACTCCCCATTTGAAGGATCGCTGACATTATGAATTATTTATTTATGGGTTTTCTACTTAGTGGAGAAGTCTCTCAGGTCTACTCTGTGCCTGTACAGGCCATTTTGGTTAGGGATTGATGCTTTGGTGTCTGGTGAGCAAACAGCAAGGGATAATGAAGCCCGTAAACAGGCTTCAACACGAGCTGTCAACACACACAGCCCATGGATGGCCTCACCTTTCTGTTGCACACCAGTCTGGTACTCAGACAAAACAGACACAAATTACAGCAAATCCATCCAAAAAAAAGGAAATTTCACAGGTGTTCATTCACTCTTTTTAATCTCTGTGCAAGCAAATTCATGCTTCTGTGTGTGGCGTTTGGTCCCAAATGTGAGGGTGATACAGTTTACCAGCATTTCAACAGCAGCTGAAGCAGCCAGTGATAAATGGATGTTGAAGAGCAGTCAAAGAAAGCAAGTTTCATATCTGTAATTGCAAATGGTAGCATGGGAAATGTGATTTTGAAACAACAAAAGAAAGATTTATGTCTCTAATGAAAACAGCTCCAATGTCAGACTCAGCATAACTTCCCAGACAAGATAAAAACACAAGAATTATCTCCAGAAATTACTCAGTGAAAAATTCTGAAAAACAAATGCAGTTGAGAAAATTGTTCAGGCAGTTCGCAAATAGGAAGAAAAGGAGGACGTAACAGATTTATTAATCACTATGATTTATGCATCTAGCTTTGCTAGCAGTGCAAGACAGTAAATTCAAGCACAGTCAAGATTTCTTCCACACTATTTGGCCAGTGAACTTTCATCACTGCTGGTTTTAGGCCAGTCCTGCCAAGCTCAAGGGTGTTTCTAGGATCACGAAGTGCCAACACACAGGATCCATATGGTCTTCGAGAGAATTCCAGCCACTGATTTTTGTCTTTGCAGCCGAAAACTGATGGTATGGGAGACATAACTGCAGGCACAGATAATCTTGTCTGTACAGCCTCGCCTAGATAGTTTACAGCTAACCCCAGGAGGGGAGGGGAGCCACACAGCCCTTAGTTCAGGTGGCCACACAGAGCATAGTGTTTTGAAGGACCACTGACTCCCATCCCAAACCACACACCATGGCCCAAGGCCTGTCCCTTCCCTGGCTGGCACATGTGGAAGTCAAACCTCTTCCTTTGCTGTGGTTTTGGCTCTCTGGTTTGTCACTAAGTCCAGCTATGCTGATTAAACCCTGCATCTGCCCTCAGGAGGGAGGGGACAAGTTAAAACATTATCCTCCTTTYATTTGGTATTTCAGTCATAACAAACACTAAGCAACTGATCACACTTATCTAGACAAAGCCTTTCTTCTTGGGGTCAGACAAAGATGTTTTTTCTTCCAAATTCCCTCATTCTCACTTGTCAGATGTTAAAGTGAATACTCATCTTGACCAGAACAATAACAAAGATTGTTGTCCATGTGTAAACATATCTGGTGGGAAGATTGCAATATGAACGATTATCCTGGATTCTTTCCATGCTGGGCATGTCCTAAGTGCCATTTACAGAATGCCCATGCTGGGACAGGCTGTGAGGAGAAAGTTTGGAGACAGAGCCATGAGGACTATTAAATATTTTGGCCTTGACCATCCTGTCCATCTGTTCAAACTCTGCTCCGGGACTGTGTCTTTAACGAGTCAGTGGCAATTTAACACACAAGATTGTGCTATTTAGATTCATACTAAGAAAATTTATGATGTTGCAAGAGTCAGGAATTGGGCAGGGTTTAAATACTGCTTCAGAGTCACAGGAACACAGAGCCACCCAGAACCTCTCTTTATTGTATTTCCAGATCATGCCACAAACCCCTACGTTTACAAAGATGGAGAACACTTTCAGAATACATYGGTCTTGTATGCTCCCTGTGAAAGAAATACAGCTGTTCTTAGCAGGAATCMTGTCAAACCTTATTCTGTAGCTAACTCTCTCAGCCTGGCCTGAGTTGCCCTGCTGTGACCAAGTGTCCCTAATTAGTGACAAGGAAGCAGGCAGACACCCACTTTGCCAGATCCTTTTACCTTTAACTCTTTTTCCTGGGTGCTGCCAGRCTCTGCATGCATCTTGGCCCAAGAAATGGAATTTAACCTTCCTGGTGACCTAATCATGGCATCACCACAAACGAGGTCTTACACCTTAGTGCTGAGGGGCTCTAAAGCCAACCAGCCAGGTCATCCTTTGCATTTCTTTCTTTGCAAAATGACACTGGCATAATGGTTCCAGCTGGAAATGAAGGTGACTTAATGCCTTAGGACCTGGGTAGAGCTCTGTAACCTCACCCCAGCGCAATTCAAGCACTGTTCCTAACCCTGTGGGACAAAGATGTTAAACATCCACAGTTGTTCAGAACATGCTGCCGGTGAGCCCCTGCTCCACCCTTGCTGCATCCTCACCCTTCCAGGGCTCAGGCTGTGCAGCACATCCAGTCTCCCTTCCCAAATCCCTAAGGAGTATAACCAAGAAAGAAGCATCCCACCTACCCCAGAACGAGCATCCTTTATCTTGCTTGAAGAASATGCATGATCCCTGTGTTCTAAGGCTGAGGCAGGGCCCAGAGTCTGGAACCAGGTCGGGTGCTGTGCTGGGTGATGTGCTGAAGCAAGGCAAGGACAAATGGGCTGCACACCAGCAGCGTGTCTAAGGCGCAAATCAGTGCTGTTTTTAAATAAATCTTTTTACTCCCTCCCAGAAATGCTGTGTCCAAGGATCCTCTGCAGTCCTTTTCAACAGGTTCATGAGAGACATCCCATCACCACAGCCCTTCACAGCGCTCGCTTTTAAACATGACCCCAAGAGCTTCTATCACGTAAAAAAACAGAACCTGAGATTTTGAAAGTAAACAACATTAGTTAATTTCTTCTGCAGGAGGGGAAAGGGTGAAGCCTTCCCACAGCCTAATTACTGTTCTGGAGGTCCATGATTTCACTACCAACTTTTCACACTATTTTTTTTCAGGTCTGAATCAATCCGAGCCCTCCATTGCCCTTCACACATACATCACGTAGAGCCCCAAATGAGAGACAATCCTTCAGCCTAACTCATTGGGAACAATTTTAAAAGATTTTTTCCTCCTCCAGCCCAGATCATGYATACACAAACCTCCACCGTCAGCTATTAGGTGACTGAGAAATGGGGTGACCACAGAGGTGCCCCTGCAGCCGCAGCTCAGGTGAGACAGCTCAGCATTGAAGCAGAATTGCTGGCTATACTTTAACCTATAAAACACACCCCACCCAATGCAGCTCAAAAAAGGTACAGCAAAATGAAAAGGGTACAAACAACCATGAGCAAAGCATTAAATCAGCTGGCTCTGGACTCCTTTTGCAACATCATTGTAATGTGACTTCTGAAATAAAAAGTGTGTATTGAATTAGTGTAAGTGGAAAACTGGTTCTTTGACCAAAAAGACCCAAGCAAACAAACAAAACAAAAAAAAAACASGGGAAGGAGGGAGCCGTGTGGGAAAGATTTTTTAAATAATTGTGTGGTGTTTTTTCCTTAATTGGAGAATTGGAAAAATAAATTAAGAGGCCAGCAAATTTTCATCAAAACATTTCAGTAGCCAAAGCCTAAACTCTGGTTTTAGTTCACTCTAACAATGAGGACACCCTCTGAAAAATGTCAATAATATGAGAAAAAGTTATTTTTGTTTTCATTTTCCACAAAAAAGTCTCATCCTTGGTACAACTCTCATTTCAGTCTGTACCGGTTACAAGCTCCATGGGCAGATTTTTACTCCCTCAAATGACTCCCCTCAACTAAAACCTTCCTGGGAAAGAAAGAATAAGCCAAAGAAGAGGGACAATAAAGGAGTCCCAATGAGGAGTAGGGTAGAAGAAAAGAGGATGAATGTACCCAGCAAAATACCCGAGAAAAAGAGAGCAGGAAGAGTGAAAGAAAGAACAGTGTTATTTTTTTCTCTGCCTTCCCATTACAGTAAGTTTAATTTTCTTTTCTTCATCTGCTGTAGAAAACCTGACATGTTTATGGTTTTAAGTGGTAAAGACAAAGCCTGGGAAAGGAAATACAGTAGAGTTGTATGAGGTCACAGCCTGTTTCATCTGCTGAACCCAAGCCCACACCTTTGCCCACACTACTTTAGATTTTACTGTCATTCACTAATCTGCTATCCATTAGCTTTCTAAGCAGCCTGTAGCAAGATAACAGCATAAATACAGAAAGGTGCAGCCCACACTGCTCTTTGGGAGCCAAAAGAGATCTAATACTTTGGAAATGCCTACCCACATATAATAGTTCAGAGAAAAGTTGTTTGGAAACAGAGGGTTCAGGAGTCGGGAAATACTTGCAGAGAAAATAATTTTCTGTAGTACATTCTTTCAGAGTGCAATGGATAAACAACAAGCCTCTATTGAAGGAATTGAAGAAGAAAGTTATACAGACACCCAAAATGCATCCATGTCCTGTTTTGTTTTCAATATATTGTTTCTTCCCTGAAAATAAAGGTCCATTTGTGGTGCAGGCCCTTAGCCTGTCTATAGAATTGACTATTTTTTCCTTAATACATCTATGCAATTCGTCCTTCAAGGTGTCCTTATCACAGAACCATCCAACCATGCAGGGTAACCAGCACRCTGTGGATGAAAACAAACACAGGAGTTGTTCCTGCACAGCTCCCTTGGTCCTGCCTGTGCAGATGGGCAGCCAAAGAAACTCCTCTCAGAGTGCTTAGTAGAGTTTGGTGGCTGTCAAAGACCTGGCTTGGATGCTACTRGACAACTGGCCAGACCAGGGCAGAGCTGGGATCACTCTAGGCACTGTGTTTGCACCAATTTTTTGGAGGATGAGACGGTTATAAAACCCCTTTGCTGTCCAGCTCTGGTGGCTCATGGAGCACATGGGTGGAATGTTTGCTTTGTCCTTGCCTGGGCTCCATAAGCACACGGCAGCACCCCTGGTACAGCGGGTTCCTCCTGGGCAGGGAACGCTCCCTTCTCCCGAAAGCTTGGCCAGGAGCAGCGGCGAGCTGCGGTCAGTGGTGCCGAGCTGAGCTGGCTCAGGTGCCGGCGGTGCTGCTGGCCAAGCCCATGGCTGGGGAACACCTGAGGCAGCAGCAGCCTCTGCTGGGGACACCTCACCCTGTGTGAGGGCTTGACCCTGGCTGCATGCCAGGCAACCTCCAGAGCCRCTCTTTCACTGCCCTCTGCAGCTGGACAGGGGAGAGAAAATGCAACGAAGGGTTCGTGGGTTGAGATAAGGACCAGGAGAGATCACTCATCAAACACCATCACAGGAAAAACAGGCTTGCATTAGAGATATTACCTGAATTTATTGCCAACAAAATCAGAGCAGGATAATGAGAAATAAAATAAAACATTAAAAAACACCTTCCCTCCACCCCTCCTCCTTCCCAGCTCTACCTCCTACCCCAGTGGTGCAGGCAGACAGAGATTGGGAGTTATGGTCAGTCCATCACACGTTGTTCCTGCTGCTGCTCMGGGAGAGGAGTCCTTCCCCTCTCCACCATGGGGTCCCTCCCACGGGAGACAGTTCTCCATGAACTTCTCCAATGTGAGTCTGTCCCACGGACAACAGTCCTACACGAACTGCTGCAAACGTGGGCCCCTCCCATGGGGCGCAGTCCCTCAGGCACAGGCTGCTCCAGCCCGGGTCCCCCACAGGGTCACGAGTCCTACCAGGAAACCAGGCATGCAGAGACACTTTTAGAGTCATAGGGCRGGGGGACTGTGTCTGGCTCAAGTAGAAATCTCCTAGGCAAACTTACTTCTGATTGAGTGGTTCCAGACTGCAAACCATAAATACTTAAATCATCCAATTAGCCATAGAAAGAATTACAGAAAACACTTTTTATCACTTTACCAAAACCCCCTGTTATTTAACTGCATTTTCCTCCCATTTCTTCCCCACCAAGAAGATTTGAATAGGTTTTTATAGAAAGCGAATTTGCCACTCCTGACTGCGGGTACTCTTGGTGGAAATCTCGGGGTTGCACTCATGTAACCATGGAACAGAAATGACATTTTGACTATCTAAATGCTCGTAGGCAAGCTACAAATAAATGATTATTCACAGAAATTACGGGCAGCATTATTTCAAACAACAAACACATTCAAGAACATCCAGGCAGGCTCACAGATAGTTTGCAAACAGATAAAAGGCCAAACACTTCCATTCAGTTACTTGCTGTAGATTATTCACGCAGCTCTAATAACAGACCCCTGTCTCCATGAGCCTGCATCAGATGCAGTCCAAAACTGGGATGGTGGTGAAAGCTTCCACTCTATCATTATGAAAACCCAGAGTTGAAGCTTGCTTTTTTTTTTTTTTTCCCCATTCATTTCTACAAAACAAAAGCAAAGGATGGGATTATCTTCACAGAGTTTGGTTTGGAGTTGCTTCACTTCAGTGGTATGCACACGTTTTCCCTGTGGTTTTGCAGGGTGACCAGGAACACCTGCTAACTTTAAAACAAAAGCACAAAATCCCTGCAAAGCTGTGGTTTTGTTTGGTTAGGTTTGGGTTTTTTCATCCTCTATCTGTTTTTTCACGTTATGAGAGCAAACGCAGCTTGCAAGGAGCATTGTTTGGAAGCTGTTAAAGAGCAGTAATTGCTGTTGATGGGCGGCTGGTTGCGCAGGGTATGATAAATGGCCTCCCAACAGCTACACTGAATGCAGCCACCAGGCTCTTGGCCAAACACCCTCAGCGTGCCTCAGCCTCCCACTAGCACTCCTCAGAGGTGGCAACCACCTCCCAGCTGTTCCCCCTTCCYTTGCTGATGCCGTGAAATCCTCCCTCACCATCCTAGGGGTCAGCCGGCTGGGATGCACACCGTGGACACCCTTCAAGCAAGAGCAGCGGGCACTCTCCCACGAGGTAGAGAGCTAGAAATGAACCCTGCCAGCCTTTGGGGTGCCCAGTGGGGCTGCTCTCGCTGCAGGCAGCTGAGGAGATTGGCTTCYCTGGTTCAAGCCCATCCTCTTCAGCCTTGGTAGTCAGCGTGGCTACAGAAAATAATTTGGAGTGGTGGTATGCAGTGCTATTCACCTTGAAATGCTCCTGTCTTCCTCCTGGAATTGCTGGTCACATCTTCACATTTTCCATGACCCAGAAAGTGGYTTGGTCTCCTTCAGCTCGGGAGTTTCCAGCAGTAATTCAGCTACATGACTGTCATATGTGGGTCGGTTTGGGAGCTGGATGACCACACCACCATAGCCGTGGACCCAAATTCACATCATTGCTGTGCTCTTCACACCAAAGCAGAACAGCTGTAGGGCTACAGGGCTTCYGTGCCAGCTCTGGTTAAAGCCTGGCCCACACAGAAGAGCTGACACAGGGCATGGCTCAAAGGATTTGCTAGTGAGCCTTAGTTAAATGCTACACAGGTCTGTGGTTGTTTGCTACAAGACATAAACTATGAGGCATCCAAGCTCTCAAACAGACACTTCTGCGCTGCCAACCCAACAGTGCCCAGGGGTCTGCCCATCARGGCAGGGAATAAGTAAGGCATCAGGGTCAAGTCAAGGGTGCAAGTCAGTCATACAGAACTTCAATCTATATTTTGGACTTGCATGAGTGAAATTCAAAGCCCTCGTTGCCCTGCACGTTGGCTGGGTTGGTGGAAGAGCAGGAGAAGAGCAGGGGGTGAAGGGCCAGCAGAGATGTCCTGCCTCAGCCAGCTCCTCTGCCAAGGGAGCACAGCACCTGCAGGGCACTGGGAAAACAGGCTGTTCCCTCCTGTTTGTCTAAGCAACCCCTCTGCATTTCCTCTGTTTCCCATATAACCCATCTCACTGTGCCTCCTTTACCTGTTACATGGGAGGAATCCGTGGTAGTTCTCCATATCCAGGAAGGAACACCATGAAATTGTTGCTGTCTGAGGGATGAGCTGCCTGCCAGCCCAGGCAAGAGTGGCCATGGAGATTTTAGCCCRTGAACTCAGCCAGTTCAGCTTAAGAGAGGTGATGTCATGGTCAGGTGAGGAGATGTGCTGTGCTTGCAGGGAAAATCAAATTATATTACTCTAGAGGGGGCAGGAGCTTCAAAGTCCCTCTTTTCTCCCACCAGCATTTCGGACTACTTACTGTCCTCCCAGGGCAGCAATTGCGCAGGACGATCATGACTAACTTGCTCTGATCAAGGGTGAAACTTCTGCAAGGACCTCTATCCATCAAAGCAGCCACACTTGCATGGATGCTATTCCTTAAGGGTAAGCATGGATGCATTTCCTTAAGGGAAAATGTCCTGTTCAATTGGGTCAGAACTGTACATAAGACAGAGGCTCACAAGCTGTTCCTYGGGTTTATTATTCTGTGTTTCAGCAAGAGAGGGTGCTGGTAGAGACTAGGAAGTGCCCCGTGTGCTCCAGCAGACCAGGCAGCACCATTAGAGAGCACAATTKCTTGTTCCCCAACAGCAATTTATGAATGATGTAGCAGGGCGTGTTAAAAACATGTTAACTCGCTGAGATTCCTCTCAAGTGTCTGTTAGACTCTTACCAGCTGGCCTGTTTTAAACAGAATCAAATTACATGCCCAATTGTGTTTAAAATCATAGGCAGGCCAATACATTTTCTAACAGGGCTTGTTTTCTTCACTCTTACCTATTGGAACAGGCAAACCAGTTCTAGCTCAAGCTGCAGGGTGACTGCTTCAAAAYTCAGTTTGGGACCCCATATGGGACAGGCTCCTCATTCACTGCAGAGAGAAAAAAGAGGGAAGAAGAGAGGAAAACAGAAAGTGAGCTCAGGAACATAGTATCTGATGCCTTGGGCTGGCACAAGTATGAAATATCACAAATATGAAAGCCTTGCAGATGCAMGTTAAAAAGTGTTAGGTTTTGACTAAAAGTATTTCATGAGGAAAGTGGCATTTTTTAAAAAAAAAAAATATTCATTTAGCTGAAAGCCTGATTTTTTCAATCAAAAAATTAGCAGTGAAGCAGCCAGGCATAGAAAATTCACATTACACTYCAAATGTTCTCCTTGTGTGTCAAGAGAACTGGAGACAGAGTAAAATGACCTTTAAGATCAGCAGCAATATGTTAATATTTAACACAGGGAGGCTGTTCAGGAGCCATACAAGAGAAACACCTCCCCACCCAGCCAGCACACACCAGCTCTCTGGTGGCAGAGCCAGTGCCAGGCAGCAGGATGTTTGGACACTTTCAAAGTAATAGGACTGCACTGAATAGCAAACAAGTTTGGACAACGGTCTATATGGAGCTCTCCTCCTCCTCCATCACTTTTTCCAGCAGAATGACAGCTGCCCCAGGATGTGGTGGGAGAGCTGAGTTTTGGAGCACAGCATCACAGGGGCAAGCTCTGAGTGCTTCATCAACTGCRTGGGCAGCATAAACACTCCCATAGGGAACCGTGTGATCTTGCTTAGGCATTCCCACTCCACGCGGCAAGCTCAGGGTCCCCGAGGAGGGAGGAAAAGGAAGGCAACCTTTCTTTCCGAGCTGCATCAGGTCTGCTCCCTCCTCAGCTCCAGGACTGAACGCGAGGCTCCCTCTGCTGAGTCTGCCACACAACTGATGTCTGCAGGACCCAGCACACCGCGGGGGTTCCAAACCMTTCCCAGCCTCATCTCGCCCTCCAGGCAGCCGGCAGCCAGAGGAGGACCTCTCACCTTTCTCCGCCTGGRAAGAAAGAGCTCGAGTTGTAAAATGGGACACCACCAGGGGCAGGGGGTAATTTTCCTCGGATAAACGTGCACGTGTGTGTGTGGGTGGGKGTGTGTGTGTGTGTATGTACTATGCTGTGAACTCTTGCACATCTCAAAATTCTTGTTAGAGATCACTGGTGCAGTGTCACTGAAGGAGGCTGGCTCAGTGAGCCTGGGCTGTGGAACCACCAGCCTCTGCTCAAACACCCCTCTGGTTACCTGCAGAGATGCTGTTACCAACACGGGGATTAAACAGCTCCTCAGTGTCAAAGCAGATTTTGGAGGCTTCTGTATCAGATGCAGAGCAAGTGTTGTCCCAGACAGAAGCTGAAACACAGTGTGTTTGCCTAAGAACTGGCAGTTTTAACTTGTGATTATTCCATGTTATGCCAGGAAAATGTTAAAGAAAAAGTAGGAATGACCTGCTGTACATGCAGGGCTCTTTTTTGATCRCTGTTACATTATTCCTCACTTGGCTCCACATCTTCTTCACAAACATACTCTCCTGGTCTCAGAGCCTTTTACTTCTCCATATCCTCCATTTCCACCCGTCTCACATCGTGACTTTTCAAAGCACAGTCCTCTGACATCTCTAAAAAAAAAGGGCCTTCCACTTCCCAAAATACATTCTTARTCTTGCCACAGCCCACAATAGAACTTGCAGTTACACCATCCCTTCACAGTTTCCTCCTTTAACCATGCCCGGGTCTTCTGATTTCCATTTCTACCAAACAATCTAACTAATCCCTGTAAGGAAAATCTCATGCCTAGGCTTGCCAGGAAATCCACTTGAGGTGTTAAGCCCCGTATTAGGTCCTTTCTCTCCTTAAGTCAAGCATTTGGTACCCACAAGTTAAGTGGATTAATCACATGCCTTCTATAGGGTACAGCTCGAAACAGTAAAGCTCCAAAGTACTGGTGCCTGTGAGAGCGTTGCTGCAGGACCCCAAATTTCCGTGACCTGTTCTGTCATCCCTCATGCTCAGAAATGTCAAGGTGCGTCCTCAGAAGGTGCTCTGAGTTTTTATTTTTTTATGAAGGCTGTTTGAGCAGATGAATGATTCATGGTGTTTTTTGACAAGCTTTCCGATACCTCTGTCCCTCAGCTGCAGACCTTCAGAGCTCAGTGCTGCAGCAGCAGCAGGCTGKCTGTAAGCTGGGCAGGTTTTCCGCTCAAAATCATTAACATGGCTCCATAACCAGCGAGGAAGACTAGGAGCAGCCTTTTAGCCCATTCCCTGCCCAGGCTGAGCAAGTCCCCTCTGTCTCTAGCCCTCCCTCACTCTGTTTCCAAAACATACACTAGTTTAAAATGCCAGCTCTGTAAATTTAACAGTAAATAGTAATGCCCTGCCTCTATATTTTGCCACCACAGTAACAAGATAGCAGAAAATATCACAGTCCCTGAGATATTTATACTGCCAGCATGGCTGCAAAGTATATCTSTATCTTGAAAAGAGGGAGCTGAGGTACAGAAGGATTAAAGGCTATAGTTAAACCATCTACCAAGGCATCTGTAAGAGACTTGTATTTCTGTGATCCAGAACACTGAAGAAGTGTTTAGACCTCTTCTTGCCAGGGCTGCCAGGCCTTGGATCCCTGCAAGGAATCATTAAAAAGAAGTAAGAGTTGTATTCCACACCCTTCTCCTTATCTGGGTAACCTAGGACAAGACAACGCAACACCTCACTCACCATATAGAAAATTGTCTCCTGCCTGGAGAGCGGGGCTGAGAACTTCTCACTACTCTTTTTTTAGCTCAGACCCCAGAGCTCATCTTCCAGCAGCCACAGCTGTGCATGATTCACTGCAGGTAAAAGGAGAGTACTGGCAGGAACAGATTCAAAATCCCATCTACCTCTTACTYAGTCCATCACTGCCACTGACTTTTCATTAGCTCACCACTTCAGAAACAGGGTTTTGCACAACTGAATCACATCCATCACCCTGCTGCGTGCAGCCACCTCCAGCCCTGAGCAGAGCAACTTGATTATACCTGCACCCATTCAATTACTYACTCTAGATCTCAAAAGATAGCCACCATGGGCTTCGCAGCTTGTTTGTAAAAGCAGCACTGTTCCCTAAGCATACTTATCAGCTGTCTTTCCAAACTGGCAAAGTGGTTGCAGGTCAGACCAAACACAGACACTGGACAAATGTYCCCATCCCAGGGCAAATCTCTGTTCCAACTGCATTGTAGTGGTTTGAGCCAGCTGTAAGACAAGAAACTTGTGCTGTAGCCCTGGGACACCAGAGGGTGACTGTTACCAGCTTYGTTTTACAGATGGGCAAGCCAAGGCCTGTGAGGAGAGGCCATCTGCCCAAAGCAACACCCTATTGGCAAAGTCAGGATGAGGTGAGTTTCTAAAACACCTGGGGGACGTGACCACAGTGCTAAAGAAGTCAGGAGCTCAGTATGTTTTAACCAGTCCCAAAAGTCCCTCCTGCAACTTCYCACGCTGCCTAGCCAATGTTGGGAGGTTACTTGGACTTACCAAGGAGAAACTCCCCWAACACCCCTTCTCTGTGTCATGTTGGTGTCCTTGCGCTCCACCCTCCGCTCATTTGTTTGCCACATATTTCCTCTATTTCACCAGCATTTTTTTCCTTACAGGTGCCCCAGGAGAAACAACTGCAGCTCTCTGACACCAATTGATTGATGCAAGGAGTGCACAGGGGCTGGGGAAGGAGCAGGGCAGGAAGGGCCAGGCCGCCCTGGCAAGCTCTGGAGTCTTTGTCCTTGGAGAGATGGAAAACCTGACTGGGCATGGTCTTGGTCAGTCTGCTTGAGGTGACCCTGCTTGAGCAGGTGATTGGATCAAATGACCTCCAGAAGCCTCTTCCAACCCCAATCAGACTGTGACCATGTGAAGAAAGGAGGGAAGAAAGAAGGGAATGAAGGAGAGGACGGAGAGGAAGGACATGGCCTCTGGATGCCTAGGGATCAGGCAGAGTCAAATGCACTCAATGAGGCATTTCCCACCTCTGAACTGATGAGAAYCTCACGTGTTCAGCCTCACAGGGTCCAAATTCAAACCCAGGCAGAGCCCTCCTCCCCTTGCCCTGTCCCCATCACACCCCTGCCCCACCACCCATTATTCACCCCCCAAGAGCCATGCCCTGCTCTCAGGAACTGCAGGCCAAGGACATCTTCCACAAGCCAGTGCATGGGCCTGATTCAGCACCCCTGAAAGAAAAAAGTGCTGTTGTACTTCCTACATGAACAATCTGACACATAGATTGTTCAAGCAGCACCTGATRTTACAAAGAYCTYKTTTYTAAATTAGCCCTCAGGAGTCCTTMTCTSCTTGATTCCCAGCATTTTGGTAGCRTAACACTTCAGTGTCTTGGGGTCAGTCTACTTCAGAAGTGCCAAAGACAAATTATTTTCAATCCCTTCCAATAAGATTATCCATCATTTCCRTCTATGGAGACGCATATCTGCCAGGCCATGTGCATCTACACAGATTTCAGGCATATTGCCTAAAAAATCTACCATCCAGTGCGAGAGGAAAGGTAGGATTTAACCTTAAATGCGCAGAATGCTCACTCAGTATAAGCACTGCAACATATTAATCCTTTCTAAGCCAAGTTCACAGTTTAAGGGAGGCCTAAACACTATGAAAGAGTAAAGTCTGAAGTGTTAAATCTAGAGTCTTCCATGGGAAAAAAAACCCCAGTCACCCAATCTACCTCATTTAACAAAAGAGCCCATTAAGGATACTTCCTTCCTCTCCTCTTCCCTGAAGTGCTCGCATGCTAAATGATACACAGGAGAATGTACAGGAAAAAAGGTCAGACAGTATTACCAACAGGGGAGACATCCGCCTCGATTTTCCTTTCCTGAGAATTTTAACATTCCCATAACTCCACTGCTACAGAGCACCAGCCCACACAAAGCAGCGCAGCACCATGGACCGGCAAAACTTCGGCTCATTTGCAAACCAAGACTGGTACCAGCAGATGTTTTTCTGCATGGTGCTGGTTTGGAAGAGGAGAAATAGCATGGTCATCATGAAACACGTGCTGGATTTCATCTGAATGTGTAGGGCCTGGAGGAAGAGGTGGCGTGAGACCTGGCTTGGTGAGGTGGGACAGGTGATTCCTTTCATGGCCCCAGCACGAGGTTGCCAGCAGGGACTGGGGCGTTAAACATTTGTCCACTGCTCTTAAAGCCAGTGCACACATACAGAGCATGCACAGCTAACATGCCCTTCTTATTTCAGAGGTGGCCACCCTAAACCAGCCTTAACTACAGCCCTAGCTATATATAATACTATATAATGCACTTTAATCTGCTACAAGTATGGCCCCTCAGCATGAACATATTTACATACCCGGCCATTTCTCAGCATAAGTGATACCTCACCGGGGCTTCATCGTTGCTCCTATGAGTTTCACATTTGATAAGCACTAAAATCCAGTCAAAAAACCAGAAAACCTGCTCCTACAAGAATAATCTTGTCCTCTGGAGAGACTCCTCGTGACTCTTGGTTTGCTTTCCCAACTATAAAGCAGGGGGAGATGCCAAATTTTACCCTCAGATGTTGATGTCAGCAGGGTTTGTGTACGAGGACAGAAGTCAGCCCCATGTCTTTCTGCTCATGCCATTCAAGGTGTCTGTTGAACCAGTTGTGACTCACCTGCTGCTCAGCTACAATAAGATTTTTACAATTGTGATTTTTTTTTGTCTTGCTTATGAAAGCTGAAGTAGAACTGAACTACACTGAAATAGGCAGGCATACAACAGTGCAAACGAGAGCAGAGTCCAGGCCTCTTTTATAAAAGCAAATCATAAATCCCTCTAAAAATAGAGAAATGTGGTATGAGAAGCCAGACCCAGAAATGCTACAAGAAAATAGAAGAAAATGTTGGTTGGAGCTGTTGGATTTTGCTCTGTCTTGATTGAACTTTTTCTGAATCTCTTCATCTGCTGCACTTTTTCACATAATTGCAAGGCCAATTTTGCTCTCCAATACACTGGAGTCAGACCAAAGTTACTTTACTTATTTCAGGGTGGTTACTCCAGACTTTAACTTAGTAGAGAATTTAGCCCTGTTTAACACATCACCACCTCCCCAGCTTCACAGCTGTCACCCAGCACAGTACATTTGTTTAATCTACAACTGCTGTGGTCTCTTACATTCCTTCACTAGAAACCCTCCCTTCTTGAAGTCTCCTTATAGCAGTGCAGGCATCTCTGGCCCTTGGGGGTACAAGACATGAGTGTATATGTGTGAAATAGGGAAGAAAAATGAGRCAGCAAGGCCTCTTGAAGAGTCACCACCAGCCACTGGGAAGTCCTAAACAGGCAAATGCAGGAAAAAAGGTGGGATTCAGAGAAGCCTGGTCATGGTTGGCACTGTCATTGCACAGATTCAGTGACTCTGCATTGACAGTCTTGAGTTCACCACCCTCTCAAGGGGAGAAGCACGTTCCTCCAAAAGGCAGTGACCAACTCAGTTAAGCTGTTACCGTTCTTTGATTTCCTAGGTGGGGCTTCAAGCTCTGGTGTCAGAGTGGGAGGAGGTGTGAAAAGCCCTGGTGCGGAAGTCCCCGTGCCTGGTGGCTCTCCGTTCTCCCTGCGGAGCGGAGGATCCGTGCGGGGATGCTGTGGGTCACCCGGAGCATCCTCCCGGCGCGCAGAGCCGGGGCCGCGGGAGGGCAGCAGCGATTTGCGTTCCGAAACGCGTGGGAGCTCAAGGAAGTTCATGCTTCAGGAGCTGGTTAAAGACGAACCGTGCGAAACTGCTGTGGGGTTTTGTCTTGGTGAAAGTGGGAAAAGCTACAGTGGAGTGTCCCTAAGAAAGTGTACGTGCAGATTTCTGCTGCATCCCTATTCTGGTTTATAAGCCCTTCAAGTGAAATTCCTGCTGGTGGAGCCCTCTTGGCCAGGAGGCTGGGACAAGGAACAGATCTCTCTGAACATCACTGTCCCAAAAGCATGCTGGCTACAGACAATAAGTAACAATAACCACCTGTATCCACTGCTTTCTGTGTCTCTTTGGAATACATTTCTCTTTTGTACAGTTTTATTCATATGAGCGTTTTCTCTGCCATGACTGAAAATCTGTTGGGAGTATATGGGAGAGTTGGAAATCCCTGCAATGTGCATCCTTCTCTGTCCTTCCCCAAGGTAAGGTTTGAGCTGCCAGGGCACTGCTGGAGGCGTTCCTAAGAGCCACACACGTCTGTGACCTGTCCCAGCTGCCTTCAGAAAGTGGCTCGAGGAGTAAACCCTGAACCTGCCCCAGAACGGATTCATGACCTGGGTGCTCCGCTAGTGCTCAGAGAGGAATTTACATCCTGACACGGGTGCCTCCTCACCAAATGAGGTGCTCCACGAGGTCATCCTGGTATCACCACCTCCCAAAGCCTTGCTGCTGCCAGGCTTGATACAGGGGGAGAGCCAGTGTCCCCAGGGTCACCCCCACCTTCCGGCATCATCCCATTCTCCCTGTGACTCTGGGATTGGGGGTGCAGCTACTGCTTCACCCCGGGAAGACAAAGTCCAGCAGTGCCACTGTTGACACTTCAAAGCAGTGACTCCATTTAGGCTGTTCCCAGCGAGAGAGGATTCAAACCAAGGGCTGGAGTGTGTCACAAATAACCTCAGTCCTTTGCACAGTGGGGGGAAGGAAATTACCATATCTCTTCAAGTAAGAAATCTGGTGTCCCTAGTGAGTGACAGATGATGCCTATTTTTATAATAGACACATATAATAGCCTCACAGTCATTTTTAAAAGCGAATTCAGAGGTGAGGGGAAAAAACAACCAATATGTGGCAAAATCTGGTGTCCATTCTCAGGGCTTGTCCATCATTTGTTGTAGTTTTGTTTGAAATAAGTAAGTTGCTCCCTCCCCACCCTGTTTTATTTTACAATGGTAAAGTTAAGCCAGACAATAAGTTGACTTTCTAATGACACATTATGCTCCAGCCACGAGGCTTCCTATCTCATATCCTCCCAGAAATACATTTCACATCTCAGTTAACATTCAATCCACCAACCGAGTGTTCTGCAGATATCAAAAATTGCTTAAGTTTCCGAACTTTGCGCACAGCTTTCTGACACAGGAGTTACTTGTTTTGCTAGTTGAGATTTGCAATGATGTGGCAATTATATGTAGCTCATAAAAGGCTGATAGACAAGCATGATATGCCTGTCAGCAGCATTATCGGGGATGCTGGGAGAACATCAGTCAAGGGTGTTTTGCCAGGTGTCGTAAGCAACCCTTTGACCTCTGCAGCTCTGTAAGAATAGATTCATCAGTTATTAACCCTGTAATAAGTTATTTATGTAAGCAACTTTGAGATAAAGCCTGATCTCCTTTCCTTTGGGTAACTCAAGGAGACAATTCCAGAGGAGGAAATGATTTCCCTGCTGAACTCAGTGGGACCCTTTTTATTGATTTTAATGAGACTGCCATCAGGCTCAAAGCAAACACACCTGTAGCACTTCTTGGGTGTGTGTTCCTTGTAAAGCCACTTGATTGCATCTTTTGAAGGGAACAGATGGACCTGATTTTCCAGCCATCATCATCAGCCAGGCTTGACCAGAACAGTGGGAACAAGGATAGCTGGAACACACGGAACTCCTAACTCCAATGCCAGATTTGCTAAACAAACTCCATCATAGCACAGGTAGGTGTCTACATGTTTCTAAAGGCAGTATGAGAAGGGTGTAAGGAAGCCCCTGGCCCTCCTTCACCAAAGATGAGACAAGGCAAGGGTTTTCTGAAAAATATCTGAAAATAGCCAACGCGTTAAATGTGAACACGTAAAAATGTTTATTGGAATTTTTATATGAAGAATATTAGTGATTATTCCAAAGAGTAAAATTTCAAAATTTCCAGTCCTATTTCTTTATTCTCCTAGGCCAAGTAAGAAGCGTGTTCTCTGTGTTGACCTGGTTGATAAGGGTTCAATTCACAGTTCTACCATTTGACTTCCCTTTGGTTCTGTTTCCCCCAGTGTAAGACTGACCTCATCAGAATTTGGCTGAGATTTTGGAAATCTATTTTATCATTGCTCTCTTCAACACAGCAAGCCCATCATCCCACTTTCAGGAGACTCTTCAGCACCAAAGAGAATAATTACCTTTACTGCAAGTAAGGCTTGGTCTCTTGAGTGCCTCGTTCATGTTTGGCTCACTGGGCAAAATTTTACGTAAAAATCTTATCTGGGTGAAAGAGGCTGAGGACCATTTGACAGGATGTGGCAGGATGCTTTTATGGCTAGAGCAGGTCTGTGTGTTACAAGAGGCAGCTCTGTAGTAAGATGATGTGTTGAAACATCCCTGCCCACAGCACTGAACCAGGCTGACCCCTGTGCTGCTGTGCCAAGCTGTAGCACACACACAGAGTTGGACATGGCCCTGACCTGACCAAAGGTGTGCAGCCAGGGCATGTAACACAGCAGCTAAAGACCAGCTCCTCTCACTGTCCACGTCCCTGGAAATTAGATCTGCTGGTGGGAAGAGCATTACATTTTGCAGGGTTAGTGTACAGACAGTTCACATCTCTGCAGCCCATCAGGCRATGCTGCTAAAGAGCCAGGTTCACACTGTGGGGAACTAATCCTGCCTCTCGATAAGCATGTTCAATTTAGAATGGGGACAGTTATTCCAAGAAGAGCCATGGAAGCCTGCAGGGATCCAGTCTCCTTATCTGAAGGTAGGCAGATCAGAGCAGCTCAGAGATTTGGGGTTTGGTGGGGGTTGTTTTGCTTTGGTTTGGTTTAAGGCAAGCTCACATCACCAGTTCTGGTCTATAAAAGACCTCAAACTACACTGACTGAGTCTGATCCATCCTGAGTTCTCTGGCCCCACCAGGAAAGTAAAAAAGCTTTTGTTCTGCTAGAGCAGGAGGTAGCCACCCCAACAATCAAATAGGATGTCCCATTCAGTCATGTTCAACCAAGAGTGTGTACAGACTGAAGTAATAAATTGTGACTGTTTTCCTTAGCACTGGATTATCTATGCTTCCTGTGCTTGCCACAGCTCCCTCTGATGCCACAGCTCCCTCCCTGTTTAGGATTCCCTGACTGGCCGTGCCAGCAATCCTTTCTGTCCTGACCCTCTTGACCTGACTTTGACATCACTGCATGATTGGAAACTGTCTCTAGACAGAGGCAAAGGATCAATGTCTCCAGAGAATAAGTTCCTCTTTAAAGCTGCTACAGATCTTACTGCTGCTTCTGAGTGAATGGTTCGACATCAGTCCTCCTCTGTTTCAAACATATGCATTAATTTAAGAATGTAGGAGCTGTGGCAGCCTCCGACCCAGACATCTGACTCATCCCAGCTGCACTCTGTGCATGTAGGTCACATGGAATGTCATTCATTGGAATGCATAACACACTGTATTCACTCCAAGGGCTAGTGACTGCTGCTTTGCGTGCAATAGCTGGGGAGGAGGCAAAGTAAATGAGTTCTTAATAAGCTTTAATTAAACAGAAACCTAGACAGTCCTCTACTTTTCCAAACACCAATGAGAGTGAGCCATATTTCCTCCAGGCAGGTTACTATTTTCCACACCAAGCACATACAAGGCGTCCCCGGAGCTTGTTATCCCAGAATTTCACTTTCTTTTCAAGTGTCTGTACTCAGACCCTACAGCGGCAAGGTCAGACCTTAGAGGGTCCGAGCACAGCTAAGCAAAGCTATGGGTTTAGCTCAGCTGTGAGGCATTTCTCACTACTCTCTGAACCACTGTTGGGATTTAAATAGGTGAAAACAACAAAGTAAACAAAACAAAAACCCCTACTCTTGGTGGACTACCCTTTAGTGGCACAATTCACACTGAGGCATCCTGCCTGAGGCTTAACAAGTCACCTTGTCCATCCCTAAAACAAAACCAGGCTGAAACGCAGCGTTCTTAGAGAACCTGAAGTCATTCATGCACTGGTCCAAGTTCTCCAGGTCCTGAGTCAAACTCAGCCCTAGGACAACCAGTGGAGATGTGTTTAACTTGTAGCAGATTGGGCTTTGGTACATGCCTTCAGTGCAGTCACTCTGAATTTAATCCAGTGCAGATTCTCCTAATCAGAATTTGGCCCAGAGGCATTAAATGATGTATCCCAAACGGCATCAACCAAGGCAGGAATTCAAGACAGACTCTTTCTGGTGCAACCCCAGAGCCGCCTTCAGCCGCCTGGGGCTGGTGACCCTCGTGTACCCAGCTCCAGAGCCTGATGCCCCTGAACGAAGTGAAAAACTCAGGATCATAGAATATCCTGAGTTGGAAGGGACCCACAAGGACTATCAAGAACCGATCAGAGTTTAGCCCCATGCAAAAATGACAACACTTTCCCCCTTCCTGACCCTACAAACACAGATTCCACTCAGCCATAGTGATCCCAGTACACGAAAGGCTCTCCATATAGTTTGATTTGCACCCATGTCTTATCTCTTCATATGATTTATGTCTCTGCTCCCCCTCCCCACAGCAAACTTTCTAGTGGTGAACCCTTTTGTCACTAGTCAGGTGTCAGTTGGCGTACCTGACATCTCTGTCCGGGTTTGTCTCTGGATTCATTGGCAGGAATAAAAGCTTCTTTAATATCAGGAATGTGACAGGTATCAAAAAAAAATAAATCTGAGATTTACTTCCAGCTTTGGTCAAACAAATGCACAATAAAATCAGATCGATGCTGAGTGAAAATCATTTTGCCCTGCAAAAGCAGATCCAAAATAATCAGCATCAACTGTGGCTCTGGCAACAATGGACATCAGATTTGGAAAGATGTGGGTCGTTTAGGGCAAACTTGAGAAAATGCTTAGGTCTTGTCAGAGAAACAAGTCTCCAAATAATGAGGACCTCCAAATAATCAGGCTCTCTGGGCATGCTGAATGAGGAGTACACTCTTATCCTCTTCCAGTTTATCAATACCAAAATGATGTACTCATTTTATAAAGGCTTGACCACTCCAACAGCCACTGGAATAGACAATGTGAGCTAAGCTCACAAAAAACTGATATCACTAAATATTTCAATCCCTCATCCTTAGGACTATGTGGTGAGAAGGAGAAAGCGAACCCCAAAACAGCTGTCAGGTTTTCATGCCTGCTTCCAAAACATGGTGCATTTACCACTGCCAGAGGTTCCATCCCTGAACTAGAGGAACTGAGGTATGAGTCAGTCGAGCAGTTTCCATCTCCCTGTGCAACACTTCCTCAACACCTCAGGCAGCTTTCCTTCATCCTCCTGCACTGTCGGGAAAACCAAGTGGGAAAGAAGGTGAAAACTAAGATTTTCTTCCTCTAACACTGACAATCACAGGGAGGAAAACAGTAAAAAAAAACCAAAAAAAAACCAAAAAAACAAACAAACCACGAACTTGCTGGGAAAAAACCAACTTTGAAATACCTGGAAATGAAGCTGGTGTTTGGTCAAGCTGCCATTGCTATTGCCATTCTCTAAGAGGCCAAGGGTATATTGTAGATGTACTCAGAAAGTCACACCTCCAGCCCAAACTGTAAAATTATCGGATTGTTTATAAAAATACCTTTCACTGAACCTCAGTACAATACTTCCTCCAGGAGTTCTCCCAATCTCCAATGTACTGAGATCAGATGATGTTCTGAAAGCAACATGTTTTATTAGTTTAGAGAGTTTAGTTCTATTTAGCACTTTTCCAAACATTCGTTCAACCTCTCCTCAATTTCACATGAAGTTCTGCACTCACACCATCCCTTGGCAAGCATGGAGCCCCAGGAAGTTGCACTCACTTTGAGGGACTCACCCCTACCTCCTTCTTCGTATTCTGAACCTTCTGCGAATTCCTTCATCTGGTGCTCTCTTCCAAGTTCTTCCATTGGAAGATGAACAGACAACCCCGCTGACACTCTCCGTGTCCTTCAGTTTAAAAAATCTGCCCACACTTAGTTCTAACCCAGTCTATTTTTGGCATAGAAGTTATTCTGTGTTTCCAACCTGATTCCCAAGATACCCACTCCACTGCATGTTATGTAAGTCAAAAATGTAAAATATAGGAAACTAAACTATACTGTGGTCATTACTGTGGAAAAAACCATTGTTCATTGTTCTTCCTTGAAAGCATTTTTCCATAAACAACTGTACTTTTTCTACATTAAAGATATCTAGTAAAATATTATAAAAATATACTTGGAGTTCTCCACTGAAAAATCAGAGAAAACAAAGGAAAATACCCAGCCTTTGTTGGTTCAGTTTAGCCATGCATTTCAAGTCAGAAATCCTAAAATAACAGAAATCCATACTCCAAAAAAAATTTCTTGGTTAGTTCACAGGCAGAAAGTTTGGCAGGACTAGAATTATACCTTCCTTCCTTAAAATTATAGTGTAATATAATTTATGGAGCTGTTGTACCCCTGCGGGAAAAACGTTTGTGAGAGACGACTGATTGAGATTTGGGGCGGATTGTTATTATGCCGACTTGCTTAATAAAGTGCATGTGGCAGAGAACATAAGGAAACGGTGTCAGCACCATTCCCCGTAAAATAAAAAAGGTGCACGATTTAAAATGGGGGGGACCGGTCTGTCTGAGTTTCAGTATCCACATGGGAAAAAGCAAAAAGAGCACAAATTCCCAGAGGCAGCTAGTTAAATATTCTCTCCACCTCCCTCCTCTTATTCATTCGCTCCGTCTCTTTCAATCGGCGGGGTCCCATGGCGACCATCGTGGGAGAGAAGCATCCTCTCCCGCCGCCGCGCTCGCCATGGCAACCGGGACGTCAGCGCCGGCAGCCGGGCCCCGCCGCGGGCCGGGGGCGGCCCCGCCCCGGGGCCCTCCCGGTGTCCCCGCGGTGTCCCCGCGGTGTCCCCGCGGTGTCCCCGCGCTGCCCTGCCCGGCCCGGAGCCGCGGGGCCGCCCCGCCGCGCCCGGCGCTGTCCGTGGTGCTGATGGCTCCGCGCGGCCCCGACGGGGCGGGAGGAGGGCCCGGGACCTGCCGGGGGGCGGCCGCGTGATCCGCATCCCACATGACACAGAAAGGAGCCGGGCAGCGGCCACCCCTGAGAAACGTCATTTTTTCCTCCCTTAAAGAAGAGCGGCAGGGTACCCCGTCCCTCCCCTCAAGYAGCTTCGCGGACATCCGGGCAGAGGCAGCTACAGACCTGACGGTAGCCCGTGGTTCCCGGTATGACTGGGACCTTCCCAGACGCGGCTTCACTTGGGATAAGCAGCAGAGCGAGGAGGAGACCAGCGCCTCTGGGATTATGCTTTGGAGCAGGTACGTGGATGGATAGGTGCTGTGCTGAACACTGCTTTGGCTAAAGGGCTAATTCTCCCCGCGGAGGCAAACAACGTGATCTTTTCCAGTAATTTATCTTCCGTGTATTTACTTATGCGCATTTAAAACACTTGGGGTTTAGCGAGGAGGACTCATTCCTCAGGGGAATACGTTCTGTGGGGCTTGAATTTTAAGCTTATCCTGCTGAAAGCAGGGAGGTGTGTAGAATTACTGCAGAGTAACTCCCCATATTTTCTGCACAAATCTACATTCTCTAGATCTATATTCATTATTTTTCAATTGTGCCACTTATTTGTTTGAAACAATCCCCTGACATCATCAGTTCAGTGAAAACAGAAAATTACTTTTATGGCAATGGAGTGGACCGATCTGCTCATCTGTTTTTTGCTGTCTCTAGATACATTCAAACAGCTTCTTCCTTCCTCATGTTATTGCTCTAAAACAGCTGCTCTTGTATTTTCAGTCCTTAATTTGAAATCATCCTTTCTGAAAGTGTTGTCTCCCTTTCTCTGTGTGGGTGCCTGGATGCAGCTACTTAGGGGAACACCACAGGCATGGCAATCTTTGCTCACCCGTAGCCAGCACAGGCAAGAGGGCTATTCTGGTTTTGCTAATGCAGGCATATACTCTCTATGAATGCATAGCAAAATTTCTCCTTTATCCAGCTGGCCTCCAGCATGTCAAACAGTATGTTGGCTCCACAGATTAATGGAGAAGTAAAGCTGCCTTCTGCTTTCAGAAGGCCATTTGTGTGTATGAGGCAGGATTCATAGCCACTTCTGCCTGGCAAAGATATTCAGATGTGGTTCTTGAAGATTTGTTGTTAAAGTCACTCTTAACCACTTTAAAAAGTGACTTGGTTTGCAGAAAAGCTGGTTGCCAACCCAGAGGCATCCTTAAAAGCTAATTGTTATTTGGGTGCCTAAATACGGATTTTTGGAAACTCGATTTATGAGTAAGCTTCACTTCTGATTTATTTTAAGCATCCTGGTCTCAGATGAGTCAGTAAGGGGAGGAATCACTACACCTTAAACACATTTGGGAGCTCTGCTCCTTGTCTTAAAGTAAGAGCTTGCAGACTCTCACTCCCCCGCAGTTCTCCCGTGCAAAGCTGTGCAGTGCAATTCCCACATCTGGGTCACACCATACGATCTCCATCTGCATTTTCCTTTGCAGCCTCACCAGACATCCTCTCTCAGGTGTTTAACAGAGAGCAGTTTCAATCAGATAATGCAGAATAAGCCCCTAACATCGTCAGATGGAGTCTGCTCACCCTCTCCACCACACAGTTCTCCCAGCACCAAAACACGATGCAGCGCTTGTGTGTTTGGGATTTCTTCGTTCCAGCAGCTTCCATCCTTCCCTACCTTCATCCTTCCATCTTTCCCTCTGACAGGCAGCTAACACAGTTCTTACAACTGGCACCCTGTCCACGAAGACATGTCCAGTTCAGGGGTTATCAGCAGGCTGACACCTTGCCTCAGTGGCTTCTCCCAGGCTGCTTTTGTCCTCCCTCAGCCTCACTCAGCTGAGAGACTTCTTCCCACCATCATGTCCATATGAGGCATTTCCAACTCAGCTACGGGCTTAGCATGGCCTTCAGCCCTCCCAGCTTCCCTAGCAAAGCTAGTATAGGGCAACTATGAAATGCTCTCATTAATGGCCCTATCCTCTGGCCATGGGAATGTTGTTCTGCTGTTCATGCAGGTCTGCGTCTCTTATTCCTGTCAGATAAGACCTCCTGGAAGCATTTTAGGATCTCTGGCAGCTCTGATTATTAGCCACCACTGCCACCCCACCGTCACTGTGTCTGGCATGGGGGACCTGTGACACGTGAGCACTGGTTCCACGTTACTGGGAAGGGTCAAGAGCCATATGACAGGAACTCTCCCATCCCAGCACAAGTGTTCATACCAGTGCAAAAATCCTGTTGCCCTATCAACTTTTTGTTTGATGAGAAAGCAGCTTTCACAAGATTTACTATCAAGAATTGCTTTCTACATGACCTTTTCATGCAAAAGCAACAATAAAAAAAACCCCCAAGRTTCTCCTAGGAGGAGAGCTTGTGCTCACTGCAGTGAGGGGGTGAGCTAAGCTGCCAAAGTCCTCACTGTAACTGCTGGTGCTTTTTCCATGTGGGGGAGAGGACACTCAGTGTGGAGAGGGTGAGAATTTCAAAGAGATGGGCAGAGAAATCAGCCAAGTGTGAGATTCACCACCACTTATCTGTCAACACCCACCACGGCAAGCCAGCCCTGGTAAGCACCACGTTCCTCACATCAAGCAGAAGAATGTGCTGCGCTGTGGGCAGGGTCTGGTGTTGCCAAAAATTAATGCAAGCGTGTGGGAGAGAGCATTTATTTTTTTACCTCTGAATCAGGAAAGGGGACAGCCTAGTCATGTCCAAGGACAGACTCAATCCCCATTAGGGAGGACAAGAAGCCTCCAAAGTTGTATTTCAAGCTTCTGTACACTCTTCTTGGACTATTCCAGCAGGTGGAAGCTATTGTGACAGCAGAGTTGGAAATTAGGTCATTCCCTTCTCTCCTTGCACCCGCTTTTTCACGCCCCCACAGTCACACTGGGCACAGATCTGGGTTCTGCCATCAGTTTTAGAGCAGGGCTAATATGGAGTTTTGCATTCTAGTCACAGCAGTAGGAGGACAGAATAAAGCTCTGAGACCCTTAAACCTGCAGGTCTGTTCTTGGGGGAAGAAGAGGTACATCTTTAACAGGAGACTCATAACCATTGTGTACCTGTTTGTAACCAGTGTGGTGCACTCTGAGCAGGTGAGGGTGTCTATCTGGGTAGTATTGAGCACAAATCTGGCTCATATTTTACCACAGTCTGTCCCTGGAGCAGAGCATGATGTTGGGTGTAAGTGGAATCTGCAGTTACAGTAAGGGCTCCTTCCCACTGCCATCAGAGAATAAACATCTTGGGGTTTAGGTGCATGAATAATTACTCAATCTTAGCAACTCACCTCAGGTTAATAGACCTACAGTGGCTTCCTGCATGTCAGTCTTAACCCACAGTAAATAAATGAGAAAAATTCACTGCCTCCAGATGCAGGAAAAAGCCATTGCTCCCAGAACTTTTAAAACCACAGTGAGCTGCAAGAGATGGCAACGTCTGTTAAGGAGACTCGGCCAATATGCAGTGACTTGCAACTGTGTGTGAGTTTGAATCCTGCTCGTTCATCAAAGTCATTGAAAGTTCATCAAAGTTCATCAAAGCCTTGTATTTGATGTAGTACTGAACCCAGTACTACAGGTCAGAGTAGTTACTCCAGATGTGAGCTAACAGAAGCAATAGATGGACCCTCTCCTTGCTCTATTTAGCTACTGCATGTCTCAGCCCTTACTAAGCTCAGTTAAAATGATGAAGCTGAAAAAGGATTCTTCCTCAGGCAGCCAGTATGAGAAATAAAAATTGATTCCAATCCCAGCAAGTGTTGCAGTATTATAGCCTTGCCCTCAGTTTTAATACCTTGTGAAAACAGTCAGGAAAGAACTGGAAGAGTCAAAGAAGGTCGATGGCAAAGAGGTGCCCTTAATTTCCTCAAGCACACAGCAGAAAAATCTTGTTTAGATTTGTGTTCGTGCAGTAGCAGAGTATAACACATATTCTTCAGCTGTGCTGGAAATTAGAACACTTCCTTCTTTTATTTGATTCCATCCATATTTCCTGCTCCCGTGACCTCACCCTGCAATACAGGCTTAGGCCTCAGATCCTGACAGAAGATGCGAAAACATGTTTCAGCTTACACAATGAGTTTAGCTCAGATCTTTTACCATAAGTTGAGCTGTGTCCACACCAGCACTGAGAGGCTTCATCCATGAACCCATCTGTTCTTATAGTCATGCCATCTTCAGTTATCCAAGCTGCAGGATAGGAATCTCCACCAGCTGGGTGAAGCAGGCAGCAGCGTATGAAATATGGGTATGGATCTCAAAAGCTTCACTGCACTCCAAAAATGTGGTTCTCCTGATAAAATAGGGCCAGATGTTTTCTATCACCACACACTGGAATGCAGAGAGTGAGGAAGAACACACTTCACCTCAAGAGATTTTCAGGCTTTGCTCAGGAGAGCTGCCCAGAGAATAGAAAAGCCTTCATAAGAGGAACAGGGCAAATAGCTGAGCATTTTTATGAGCACTAGAGCAGAGAAAAGAACTGGCAGGGAAATTGTGTGCTTACAAAAGCATGTGTATCCGCATTCCTTCACTGGAAGAAGAAGTACTAAATGGCCTCAATATGCTCAACATCATCTCTGCATAGCAAGAGACAGAGAGAGGTTAAAAGACCGTGCTCTTCTACAAAGGGATTTTTACACTGACACAATGCACACACAGGGTAGTTAATTTGAATTTAGGCAGGGCTGAATGTCACCTTCTAGCATCTTACAGCCAGACAAAAACCCCCCTCCTCCATTCTGATTCAATTTACTCACCCTCCTAATGTTGACTAAACTCAGTTAGATGAAGCATTTCTCTTCCAGTCTGGCAGCTATTCCCGAGCTACTCCTCAGAGAGGGACGTTTACGGAGTAAATGACCAGCTGAATGCTTTTGAAATAATTTGCTGGGCCAATGTTTGCTTGGTGATTTGCAGTTGTGATGCAGAGAGGTAAAATGGAATTAAAAAGCCCCTCTGCTAGTGCTTAGGTCAAGTAATATACAATGATCCTTTGGCTGCCTTTTTAATCCTGAAAAACAGTAGTTGGGAAGCAAAATGTTTATTCTTTTGATTAAACATTTAAAAAAACCATTTACTGCTTTCCTTTGTGAGTCGTCTTATGTTTTACTGTTCCAAATTGCAATGGACACTGCATTTTTACAGGACAGTAAACATGAAAACACACAGTAACTGTGCCATATGAGCTTTATGCAACAGCAAAGTATACGTGGCAGGGATTTCACCAAGTTCCTGTGGCTCAAATGCATGCATCTCTAAGTAACAGATCTGTTCTGGAGAGTTAGCTATCAGCCCAAAATGGAGTGATTTGGTCTCCAAACTGCAAATTAAGGTCAATAAAATGGAACTGTGGCACCAGGAAATCCCTCTTCGAAGATTATGAGTCATCTCACATACCCTTTCTTTTCCAAAGCAAATGCACAAAAAGTAGGTTTTCAAACAGAAATAGAGAAAGTCCTCATACCAGTCTTAAAAGGATTCCCACTCTAAAATTCTTGAAAGGCAAAGTGAGATTTTTGGCACTGCTGCGTCCACGCAGACTTAGAATTACTAGAAACTAGCCATTCAGGTCAGTATTATATTGGTTTAAAGGGAAAATTTATAAAAGCATTTTTGTTAACTAAAAATGTATGGAGGCCTCACCTATTTGCTACATGTAACTTTTCCTTTTTGTGTTTCTAAATTTCTTCTTATTGACCTGCAAGGCAGAGCGAGTTGACAGAGCTCATCACTGTTTTTGATGGATCTGATATTTGCAAGTTGAATGGTTCACTTGCACCACATTTCAGTAAACGATGCAGCAGACAGGGACATGGGAATTGGAGATAAATAATGTAGCAAGCTACAAAATCTCTACTTATTTGCATCCTAGACCCATACAGAGTTGTGGCTATGCTGAGCCTTTTATGACCATGTTTCCTTTTGGAGCATTACTCATAATGCAGAAGTTCAAGTCTCCACTATAAAAAACAGGCTCATAAAAAACTGATTTGCCCACCGAAGAAAAGTATAGGCTGGGCCATAGACACTAAGGTTCTTAGTACTAAATCAGGGCATGGTTCTGATCTCAGTGCCACAGAAGGAAAATAGGCTTGAATAGAGGTCATTTAATATGAAAGAAATCAGCTTCTGGTCCATTTGAAGGAAAAATCATCTATGGCTACGAATGCAGGAATCTCAAAGGATGTACTTTTTAAAAAAATAAAAGAAGTCATTGCTGTACAACCAGAGAAATCCTATGCTCAAGTTAGTTAAACTCCCTATAATTGCACTTATATTTTCACCTGTACCTCGTGGGCAGTGTGCCGAATGACCTGGAATTTTCCAAGGAAGAATCAAAAAATACAGCAGTACTTGCCCCTGTGTTTGGCGCCTCTTCTGTTCCACTCACAGTGAGGAAACCGGAACCACATGAGAACGATCTCTGGCGAACATGGAATGGCTTTTCCCATTCTTGTGTTGCTTCCTCTGCCAGCAAAGCTCCAACACAAGACAGTTGGATACATCTCCTGGCACTCTCCTTCCCCTGGTTGCTCTCCATACATGCCTCTGAGTGGGTCACACACTGTTCTCTGCCTGGGGCTGCTCAATTCCTGTCTTCTCCAAAACCTGTGTGCAGGTAACTCGAGTTCTCTGGTGAGCAGTGGCTGGGCTGACTTTTAGGCAAGATACATCAGGAAAAAAAAAATACTATCTGAGCTCTACAACCCTGTTACTATTCTGGGGTTTACCCACCTGCATAACTAAATGCCTCAGGTCTGAACAGACAGAGAGCAGATTTGGCTCACAAGTAGAAATATCATGAGAACAGTGTTAGCTGTTATTTTAACAGCTTAGGAAGGTCATTTCATTCTTGTACCAGACGTTCACTGCTCTTCAGTACTGGTCAAGACATTTTATCTGGTTACTCTTCTATGAAGCTTAATTTGTACCGCTGGCTATTTTTAAATGGCACATACTTCTGCATGGCAAGAAGGGAAATTAAGGAAGAAAATTAGCCCATAATGTTCCTTTCTATCTAGTTAATAGCTTCACATGTATTATTTTATTACAGATAATTCTAACAGGTAATTTAGCAGGTTTTACTGTCAATGCATCCTGCCACTCTGCCAGAGACAGAAGCCCAAATGCCCTGCCAACAGCTGATGGCAGCAGGATTTCCCTAAGTGGAGCAAATCCATCCGACTGAGTGTGGGGAAAGGCAAGCAGGAGCCATTTGAGAAATCAGGATTCATCTTCCAGGCAAAGCCACTAAGAAAACAACGAGGGAAGGCAACCAAGGATGAGGGGGAAGGCAAGGCCAGGCTGGGCAGCACCCACAGCCCTCCAGCAGAAGAGGGGACAAGGGGCAATGTATGACCTGCTAACAGTGTCCCTTCACATGAAACAATGTCACATTAAGCACAAGGCTAAAAATCTAGAGGAAAAAATCTTCTATAAACACACCAAGCAATTAATACATCTTTTCTTCTTGCACATCTGACCATTTTTTTGCACTGCATTATTAAAGGTGACATGCAAACAGCACAAGGAGCAAGATCCCAAAATCATCCTGTGGCTCTGTGCTTTCAGGCTCTGCTCTGAGTAGGCAGACAAGGAGAAAATAATTAGTGATAGATGTGGAGTTGGAGTAGAGCAAAAAGCATCAGCAAAGCACTGAAAAAAGCCCATCAGAAAGCAAACCTGGGAATTTGGATCACTTGGAAAGCTGAGGAGGATGGTGGTGGCTTTTTGAGCTTGTTCATTTGGCTTCTAGGACAAACTTTTTGATCTTCTGGTCATTAACTGAATCCTGATTTATCTTGCATAGTATCAAGCTCTGGAGTTCAGCATTCTCACAATAGACACATAAAAACAGACTTTCTGTTTCTAGTGAGCAAAAGGCTTTGCATATCCAGATGATGACTGAAAGGACATCAGACAGCAGTGATGCCTAAAATTGGGAGTACCTGAAACAGAGACTGAACAAAGTTAGTGAATAAAAGTATAACTTTTTTGAGGGCCTTCGAGTGGCACACCTCTGGTACAGAGCCTTGCCRATGCTAGGCTAGACCAAGATGGACCCTGATCACGAGTTTTCCCCCCCAGATATAGGTTTGGTACATTTGCTTATCAGAAGTTACTTGTCCAATTACAGTTTCAGGTAATGAAGTAATATTCCCCCATTCACCCCCTCCCAATTCACTTTTGTTTATACTTAGGCCTAGGATAGTGACCTTGTTTTCCAGGCTTAGAGAGAATGTTTTGTCTAACAAGAAGGTGAAGCGCATAATATGAATTTCAGAATTACACACTAGGTACAGTGCAGGGTTAGAAAAATCCAAAAGCTAATCCTTAAGGCATCAGCAGCAAGGTGTTTGCATATGTATAGCCACTAAAATTAGCTTTTTATCCCTGCAATAAGCTAAGACCAACCAAACCATCTGCCTAAATCCAGCACTGGAAACCATCTATCAATATATGCATTCTTGTCTCTTGCTCCTCAGAACAGGAGGTCACACCTATCACATTCTGTGGTGCATCTGCCATGAAGGCACAGGAGAACAATTTCACACAGGTAACGCAGGTGGTTTCCAGCAGGGACCCCATTTATAACCTGGTCTGGTCAGGGCTTATGGACATACATGGTGATGGTCCAGAAACTTCTCTGGACTGAGGCATCTCATTGTGTTGACCAATGTGTTGACCAAGGGGTCCTGCCCTTCTCATCCCTCCCACGAAGGCAGGGACGGGGCCATGCTTCATGTGCCCGTGGGGTGGGGCTGTGAGGCACAAACGTAAGGGCATGAAAGCCTGGCAGCCACCACAAATCAGCCAGGGGGTGGGGTCGCCCTGACAGAGCATGTTATACTCCCACAAAGGAGCAGCTACGGCAGATCCCAGCAGCTGTATTCCAGTGCTAGCTCGGAAAAACTGAGGTCACGCGAGCATCCATGCAGTGCATATTTCTGCCAGTTTCTCTGAAATGAAGGTACACTACTGACAATATTCTTTAGTGGGTTAAGGGGGGCTTTTCACACAGAGTTGTTCAAGAGAACCTTTTCTCTACTCTCTGTCTCTGCAGCCTGAGCAAAAGCCGTGTCCAAGTTTGCCCACAGCATGGATAACAGCAGTGGTCCTTTTCTTCTCCCTACCTTGCTGCTCCTGCTGCAGAACACAAGCAGCCCTGAAGCCTCCATCCCTGCTGCTGGCTACAGGATGGCAGAATCTCCAGCCTCAGGACCTGGCTCCAGCAGGAACCACACTCTGTATGGCCTGAGGCCGGGGGAAATCGCAGCTGCCAGCGTGCTGTGGGGAGCACTGTGGCTCATTTCCGTCTTGGGAAACTTTCTTGTTTGCTTAGTGATCCACAGAAGCAGGAGGACACAATCCACCACCAACTATTTTGTGGTCTCCATGGCTTGTGCAGACCTTCTCAGCAGCGTGGGGAGCGCGCCCTTCCTGTTGCTCCAGCTGAGCTCCGGCAGGTGGATGCTGGGGAGCGGGATGTGCCGGCTGGTGAGGTACATCCAGTACCTCACGCCTGGAGTCCAGATCTATGTGCTCTTCTCCATAGGTGTGGATCGATTCTACACTATTGTCTACCCCCTGAGCTTCAAAGTGTCCAGGGGGAAAGCCAAAAAAATGATTTTGGCCTCTTGGCTCTGTGGTGCTCTGTTTGCAACACCAGCCTGTTTTCTCTATGGCTCAAACAGCAACCACCACTGCAACTTTTTTCTCCCCGATTCTTGGCAAGGAGCTGCCTACAGTATCATCCACCTCTTGGTGGTGTTTTTGATCCCATCCCTCCTCATTATCCTTTTTTACCAGAAAGTCATTAAGTACATTTGGAGAATAGGCACAGATGGAAGGACTGTCAGGAGAACAACAAATATTGTCCCAAGAACAAAAGTGAAAACCATCAAGATGTTCTTAATGTTAAACTCCATGTTTCTCCTGTCCTGGCTCCCTTTCTTCATGGTACAGTTGTGGCACCCACAGGAAACAGACTACAGGAAGAGCTCCTTGGTTTTCCTGGCCATCGCCTGGATCTCTTTCAGCTCCTCAGCCTCTAAGCCAACCCTCTACTCCATCTATAATGCGAACTTCAGAAGAGGGATGAAAGAAACTTTTTGCATGTCTGCCATGAAATGCTACAGAAGCAATGCATACACCATCACCACCAGCTCCAGGATAGCAAAAAAAAATCATGTTGGTATTGCAGATATTCCAGCTACAGCCAAAAGTGTCACCAAAGACTCCACCTATGAGGCTTTTAACAGAGAAGCCAAGGAAAGAAAGCTCGCCTGGCCTATTCCATCCAATCCCCCAAATACATTTGTCTAGTGGGTTTCAATGCTTTGAAAAGTTCCTATGTATACCCAGAAGGAGTTTTCTGTCCCTTTTGAACCAATGTATAGTTACGTATTTTTAACACAGCTTTTAGGGGGAAAAAAAGAGATGTTTTATTTTATTAAATGCCTTGGGTTTGATGCATTTGTTCTATTTCATTTCAGTTGCTACATTCTGCTTTGGGGAATTTCTCTCTTGGAATCACGAGCAATGCTCTTGCACAAAACAAGAGTCCTTACACTCTCTGTAGGGAGAAAAGGGAAAGAAAGAAAAACTGCTTGTTTCAATCCCTGTACAGGATGGGCCACGGTACATAAATGCCTAAATCTACCCGAAGCCATCTAGGCTTCCTTCCATTATGTGCCTGGGAATACTGTTGCACTGGGGTTGTCCCTCCTGGTGAGACCCCACACGAAAGATGTCCATATGCGGGCCCCGTTGGCTTCAGCCTCAGTCCGCTGGCCTCATCAGTGACAAAATTCCCACTGCCCCAGCAGGGTCAGCATTGGACCAGCACTGGATGCTTCTGCATCTCTGTCCTTGTGCCTCTAAAGAGGTCTCATGGTCCAAACTGCCCAAGGAAAGTCCCCTCCTCGGTCTCACCCCCTCTGACTCCTCACGTTGCTTCTACACCCAGCCCATGCACCCACCCAGGGGTGGGCATGGCCAGGCAGAAGAGCTGCTGAACAAAAGGGGCCTCGCTGTGCCAGGCACCCAGGGCCTCCTCACACCTGAAATTGGGTGTGTCCCCTGGCCTGTGCCCCTTCTGATGAGGCACGGCTGTGGCAGCTGCAGCAAAGAGAGGCCTTTCCCAAACAGGAGCAGGAAAATGAGCTCTGCAGTCCCACGCTCACCTGACAGAATCCTCCAGCAGGGCATGTTTGAAGAGATCCTAATTGGTGTCTCAGAGGTCACAACCTGCCTGGGAGCTGTGACTGCAGGTGGAGCTGACTCCTGCTGCTCTTTCTCTGCCAGCACGGTGAGAAAACAACTCACTGGGAATGGCTGGGGCTTCAGTCTGCTGGGAAGGGGAATGACAGTGGGGAGAGACAGGAACTTCTTTGCACCCCCTGCCCCCACAACGGTGGTGAGCTCATGAGAACAGGCACTGTGTCCATGTACACCTTGGTCCTGTCACTTGAAGGATGTGCTCTGGAGGCAAACTGGGCTTCCTCCACAGGGGAAGTAGGTCCACTTGTATCACAATGAGGCGGTAACAACAAAGTAGGTCCCAGAAGATGTATCTCAGTGCTAGCTCAGAAATACAGAGGTCACTTGAGCATCCAGGCAGGTGAAAAACATCATCTAAGAAGTAGATGGATTATTGATTTTTTTAGTGTTCAGGGGAGTGGTGTAGTCAGCAATGAGAATCTGTGTGCTGGACTCTCACCATGTGTGATGACCACTCTGTGCTGCTTGAAAACACTGAGGTTCCCCAAGTTCAACCATGATCTCTCTGATAGAGAGCTGGTTGGCAGCTCATAGAGCCTTCCAACCCCGCTCCAACTCTTTGTTTTTGGTGCCTTGTGCTCACCAATTTGCTGATGTTCACCAGCTGGCCTGCGAGCCACGAAGGCTGTGTGTGGTCAGTGCTCAGGCAAGGCAATGTCTGTAGAGGGGATGGAAAGAAGGAGGAAGGACTGCAAGGGTCTGGCAGGTAAAGAAGGACACCTGTGTGAAAGGAAGAGGGGGAAGGAGGGACTGTAAGCTGAGCCGTTCCAGTTCAAAACGAACTTTCTGAAAGAAAATTTCTTCACCCCAAATCATCTATACTTCCTGAAACAGAGAGCATTTTTTTTCTTCTTTTTCTTTCCCCCACTTATCAATCTCATTAATAAGAATTGGACCGAGTCTGTCTGTGGAATATTGATTTATTGTCTCAGTTCCCATAGCATTGCCCAGAATTACAGTAGCATGCCCTCAGAAAACACAGGTAACTATTTATCCGCTAAATTAGGGCAGCACTTGCATCCTGTTSGTGAATTCGCCTCACTCTGCTGGATCAATGTGGTCCTGTGTGCCGTGGAAGGTCCAGCCCAGGCTGCCACACCCTTCACTGCAAAGTTTTCCTTATTTTCTTCTTACTATATTGACAGGAGAGTCCTGTAGGATTCAGACTGTAGGTCCCAGTATCCCATTGTTTACAGTAGCCATCAGTAGGTGCTTGAGGATAGGGCAGAGAAAGCAGAGGAGATGGAGGACTCCTGACACGTCCTTCCAGCCTCCAGCAGTCATTGGCAGGAATTACTACCCTTCACAGGGTAGCTGTCAGAAAGTAGTGCCATCCAGTAAATCCAGAGCAGGTCCAGTCACAAAGTCTGAAAGATGGGCCAAACAGTCCCACTCTACTTGCTCAGACCCCATCTGAGCAGATTTCAGGAGCATTTTGCCTGAGAATCAAGGATTTGACCTCTTTTCAGTTGAGGATCTCAAGTACTTTCTTCTTATTCTCTATTTTCTTCTCGACTAGCTCTGACAAAGTCACCACGTAGTGAATAGTTGGTCCCCATCCACTCTGTCTGTGCCAGTCTTGGGTTTGTAAACCTCTGACACATATTCTCAGTTATTTCTTTTCCAAACTCTCTCATTTCTTGCACAGAATTGGCTCCAGACCAGCCCCTCCTTGGAGCAGCCAGGGCATGGCCAAACATCCTCAAGCCCAGGCTATCAGCAGGCATTTCACACTCATCCTAAAAGCATTGTGGACACTTTGACCTCAGGTGTTAAACCAGACAATGGAAGACAGTGTGCAGGTGTCAGCTATCCCTCCACATACTCCTGTTTCAAAATCTCCAGCTCCCTGCCGTCTGTTTGCAAGAGACATCCCTAGTCACAACCTCCTCTGAGAAGAATTATCTTTTTTCTTCTGCTTTCAGAGCAAATGTGGCATACTCAGGTTCCTGTTCATGCCTGGAGCCTGAAAGTGCTGCAGCAATGAAAGTTAACAGAACAAGAGCAGCAAGTACTACAGGGTGTAATAAACATGGCTGAGTATCTCCCGTGGCCATCAGCAGGGAGCAGAAGCACAAAGGTGTTGCAGCCCCAAGCTGACATCCTCTGAAGAGACTCTCTGCTGGCAATGTGGAAGTGGGGAAACCCCTTTGTTGAGAAATAATCCTACATGTATGGTAGAAAACTGCCTTCCTCCTCCTCTATGACACAAAGTAGGGTGGGAAGAACCCTTACTGACCGCAGGAACCCTTCTGGTATGTATTTCACAAATTCAGAAATCCCCATTAAATAAGGATCTGATATTTCTCGTTGAAGCCATTAGCAAAAAATTCCCATGAATTAGGAGATGAGAGGAACTTGAAAATGAGACAAGACCAATATTTTCTGTGTGGTTCATATTCTGAGCTGGTTGTTTCTCCCTGAAACATCTCCATATGCTTAGTTTTAATCTGCCATTTAAATGCCTCTGACACAGTAAAATCAGATCTAGGGTAAGTGGGCCAGGTCAACTTTGCAACATTATTTATTTAACTAATAATTTAAAAATCTCACTCCAGTGAGTTGGAGATTGAAACACAACAGTTGTTCTTTTTGTTATTAATTTTGTTGAAGAGATGGAACAGAACGGAATGAGCCCTGAGGTCACAGAGGACCACAGGGTCACGGTTACCCACCTCCTACTAGGTCTGAGTCCAGAGGGACCCAGGACTTGTTTCTTCAAGTCTACCATGCTTTCCCACCTTCCAGAAGGTTTTTAACTGCAGAAGGTGGCCAGGAAAAGCCCAGGATTGCCATGACACAACAGCTAGGGACACAGTGTCCCCAGACTGAAAGAGCTGGTAGTTCTGCACTGAAATCCTGGGCTTAATCAGCCCTGCCTCCACAAGAGAAGTCTGAAGATTGGGTCTCTTAAACTACCTTTCCATACCAGTAAAATCCCAGTCACACTTGTAGCAGACCGAGCGTGGCTCTGCTTGCCATGGCTTCTTTTACCCCGAACTACACTGGTAAAAACACAAGAGCAAGGAGAAATCCTTCTCACTCCTTCTCATCATTTTAGGACAGGTGATGGATGGGTTTGATAGCACCAACACCAGGTACCTCCTGGCCTGCCAAGGCCCCAGAGGTGCCAGAGACAGGAGGAAGATAATGGAGTATCTAAGCAAGAAACGGAAAATGCTGCAGGATCTGCCTGATCAATATAAACACACAACAAACAGAATAAACTCCCAGTTCACAAACACATCTCAAACCCTGCAAAGGAGAAGTTCTGGGAGAAAGCACTCCTGGATCTCCTGCCCATCCAGCCCTTAGTTTGAAATGTTTCCTGTGTGAGAACATGATACAGTGCTGACCATTAAACGTTTTTTCTATTAAGCAGACACACGTTAAATGGAAATTCCATCACTGTCGTTTATTTTTGGTATTAAGTGGCTTGCACTTGGGAATTACTATTACAAATTGTCGAATTATGTCCCTCCCTTTTTATTTCAGCAGAAAGTTGGGTTTTTGGTTAAGCATATTTTAAAAGTTTCCAGTTGAGGAGCTGGGGCTAGTGAGAAGCAGAGACACACATCACTTGTACCTGTTTTTCCACCAGCCTCACAGAGGTGATACCAAAGTGGCTATCACCCATAATTGGACTTAAGGGTTTCCATATGCCCACTTAAGAATCCCCAGAGTCTTTTCAGTCTCCTCAATTCAACCTATTTAAATTCAGATTTAACTGACATTGATTTAGGAGTTGATTTTCCAAGGTGTTGAACACACGCCATCAATTTCAGCTGAAAATTCTGTGTTCAGCCTTTCTCAATATCAGATCCTTCCTGTTTAAAAGAACAAAAAGCAGATTTGAAGTTTATTAAAGCCAGACCCATATGCTCAAAGGAAGGGTTATTAACTCCCTAAGTGATTCTGTAAGTTAATATGTCTTTATTAGTTGGCTCTTTTCAACCTAGCAAGTGTTGTGGAATAGGCCATTATAAATTACATAAGCTTTATTTGAACTGGCTTCTAGTAAAACATAACACACCAACTGGAAGATTGTTGTATAAATGTCACCTTCTGAGGAGCAGTCTGGACTAAAACACAGATTATTTTTTTTTTCTACACTACTGCTAATGCACACAAAGTCTTCTTTCATTTTTTTCATGAAACTGGTCCCTGCATAAAATTCAGAAGTAGCAAAGACAGCAGTAATTCCTTTGTGTGCAGCATCTCAACCATTTTACACCAGCTCTTGATTTGGTCCTGTATTTGCAGGGGCATAGAAAAAGAAAGAAAGATTACATCACCAAATAATTTAATTTGTTCTTGTCTCATGCCTGGCCAGGCACCAGCTTTTTCTCTGTATGCACAAGCAAAAGCAAGAGATGCTTTTGTTTACAAGGTTTGGGGAGGAGGGACTGGTCAAGGACCTGCATTTTTTTGAAGCCATGTAGAATTAGACAGCAGAAGCCACATATGGATGGGTGTAATTACCCATCTTATTCCAAAGGCACTACAGCACTTCAGCCCTGGAGATTTACCACCTCCACTTCCACACTCCATGGAGTCCCTCTCAGTATTGATCCAAATACAGGGAGGAAAATGAATAAGTGATATCCAGAGTTAGCAGGATTTGAGATTAGTTACCAGTTAGCTGTAAATGCAGCAGGAATAGCCATGACTGCCTTATTAACTCACTGCTGGGAGCTGTTCTGCAGCTGACTCTTTGCAGACTCTCAAACAGCTCTTGCCATGTTACTGACTTGGTCTTTCACACTAATCCAGAGCATCTTTTTCAAAATCTTCATTCTTGGGGTTGTATGAGGTTTTTTTTTCTGTAAGAAGAGGGATGCTGGGGATGTGGCCCTCAGCAGAATCACATCTTCAAAGATCGCTTCCTGCTTGTTGATCATGTTAAGTGCCAGAAGAAATTCCTATGCAGGTAACAAATCACTGGAGATTTGTCTTCAAGGAAAATACTATCTCCTTCCTCCATTAAAAAAAAATTAAATTCATATTAGTAAACACTTAAAATATACTTGAGTATTGTATTTCAGGTATTTGATGTCATGTGGAAGTCTTGCTTGAGAAAGGACAAAGGAGGAATGTGATAGAAAAGTAAAATACGTTTATCACTCACATTCTCATTAACTAATATACCTTCAGAAACCACTTAATCAGTTTAGGTGTTTTACAGAAAATCTGAGAAGCACTGATTGAGAAAAATCACAGATTTTTCATTTGTTGAGAAAACTATCACATGCCATACATGTATAAAACTCCTTTAAAGAAAAGGTTTTTTAAGCCCCAAGAGAGCTGTAAAGTTTGAAATCCCAGTATAAGTGAGCTGCTGATTTCAGCTTTACAGAGCAATCTCCAGTCTCTTCAACCACTCTGGTTACAGAGGAGTCTTCGCTCTTAGATGAACTCCGGGCAAAATTAATCTAAAATGGAAAACTGAAACCTAGAATCCCTAAGACTTTCGGGAACACCAAGCTTAGTTTGGGACTTGTTTATTACCAATATAGTCATTCTTCATCCACATGTTGCCACAAAACCAAAAGAACACTAGTGATGGTAGATATGAGCTTCTGTATGGTTTAAGTGTATGGTTGTAAGTGATCAAGTTGAAGCAGTTTAAGAGGCTTCTGTCTTTCAGACGAAAAAAAACCCTGACTCTAAACAGGCCCAGTCCAATCAAAGCCAGAAGAAAATAACTTTATTATAACAGTCCTTCAGCGGCCCCAGAAATACCTTCTGAGGGAGGTAACAGTATTTTCATCTTCAAGGGAGCTAAAATGACAATTCTGTCAAAAAAAGCCCTGAATGGCAAAGAAAAGCTGGTGTACAGGTAGGAGGAGAGCTTGGCGCCCTAGTTTAATGAAACACAACTCAAGTTCCAGTCTTCTTTGAAGGGCAGAAGAGGAGAGGGTCCAGGCTTCTAAATGTCACCTACCCACAGGCCAGATGATTGCTGGCCCCCACGCTTGATTCTTTCTTGTAGTCTGATCACTGCAAGAGAAACATTAGTAGCTAAGCTTTCCCTGCCCCTTGCCATAGGAAAACTGTCCTCAAAGGCTCTCAGTGCTCCTTGGAAGGCTCCTGACAACAGAAACTGAACTGGAGTGCATCAGTATTGATCCTCCACTCCACTCTTACCACCTCCCTGTAGATCTTCAAATCAAGCATGACAGAAAAATGGTATACATGGAAGAGATTAGCACTTAGAAGCACTTCTTGTCAATCCCTGCACTTCTCTCTGTCCTTTCTAATTAACTTGAAATTCCTACTTTATAAAATTCTCACTGATTCCTGAAAACAGTTATATACTAATAAAAGAGAAGGAAAAATAAGTTTTACAGTAATAAAGAAAATTTTAATCCGCGTTAACAGGTAATACTTAAAGCTACAGCTGGTGGTAGTATTTCCGACCAAGACCAAGGCAAAGGCAAAGCTGTGTTAATAACAGGCACATTTCTTTATTTCTGTGCCTTATTTCATGCAGAGGGGATGATTCAGAAAAAAATGTAATGTGAATGATGCAAGAAATCACAAGAGACCATTCATCATTCTGCCTACATTTTTTTATTAATACATCCACAGAACTGCAACTGTGCTCATTCCACAAGTAATTCATGGCAGAGGGATTAAAACAGACAACCTTTATAATTGTTCTCCAGCTGTCAGTCAGCCTTTTTTATCTGCCAGCATGTGTAGACAATACCAGGTCCATTGACAATGCCACTCATTTAGTGGGATTGGATTGAAATGATGACAACATTAAGTGGCTACTGCAAAAAAAAAAAGAAAAAAAAAAGAAAAACAAAAAGATTATGTAAATCCAAAAAGCTGAAATAGTTAATTGGCTGTTTCTCAAACACCAGCAGCAATCCACTTTGGTTCCATTGGTGTAATTCAAAAGCTAATTACTATTTTATTTCAGAAAGTGAGAAACCCTAAGAATTAAGTAATGAGAAATGCAGATTGCTGAAGTGAGAATGGTAACACTTCTCAACCCTGTAGTACCATCGCCTTGGGAAGGTTTACACAAACACCTGTCACAAGAGTAATTAGCTGATTGGAAAGCTGAAAAATACCTCGTTCCCCTTTCACCATCTGAGATGCCAGACACGATCTCAGATTCAAATGGAAGACTAACACTGTTATTTTATTTCCTTTGATGAAACCCATTCTGGGTGATGTTCATGAGATAAATGACTTTGGGCCACATTTTAAAAATTAATCCCTCCCTGAACTCCACAGACTGTTCAGATATGTAAACCTGGGCTGAACTTGTCCTTTTGTTTGAAACCATCGCTGAAAACACCGCACAACCTAGACTTTTACAGAAATACAAGTGACAGAATCACCTAAATCCCAATGTTTCAAGCAAAAGTAGAGTTACACTTTGGGACTTGCAGAACTGTTTCCACACATGCCCAGCATCTACTGAGCAACATCGTTGCTGTCTGCCGATGATGTCACCTTCCTCCTGATCATACAGCTTATCAGAATGCTTGAGGAGGCAAAAAACACTCTGGGGAGAGCCAGGACCAGCACTGCTTGTGCCAGGCTGAGAAACAAGAGGGTCCGTAGCTACAAGGGATGATGGTATTATTAAGGACAGTGCAGAAGGGGTATTTTCACAGATTTCACTGAGAGCTTGGAACGCAGAAGGGGTGAGTTGGTGGGTGTGGCACGTGTGCAGAGGCAAAAACAGCAGAGTAACTCAGGTTTTTATATAGTCCTCTAGAAAAACAACCCTTGACAGCTTTTGAAAATCGCTGCCAGGCCACTTGGGTAAGAAAGGAGACTCACAGAATACTCTTTTTTGGTACCAAAAAAGGAATGCATACCAAAAAGGAGATTTTAAAGGGGAGGGGAAAGAAAAAGCCCAGAAATGCAAAACAGAAAACACTGACCTAGCAACACAGCTGGCTCTGTGTTCCACAGGGAGCAGGAAAGAACTGTTCTTACATCAGCAGGGATTCAGAGCATGCCACATAAGGATGGTGAAGCTGGAGGACACTGCCAGAACGCTCTACCACAGGAACATCCAGCATCGCTGTCGCCAGCACTGTAAAACTTGATCAAAATGTATTCTGAAAGTTGCCGTGAGAAAGGAGGTATGGAAATAAGTCACCCTTCATGGGCTACTTCTATTCCCACTGAACACCCTGTCTCATGAAAACACACCTTTTATAATTCACTTGTAGTCTTTTATTCGCAAATTTATTTCATCACCAGAACACCTATCAGCTGCAGCATAGCTGCGAATGTCACTAACACCCACCCAAACACACAGAGATCATACAAAAGATTTGCCTGAAGCAGCAGTTATTCTTCGTAGTGTTGATTAAGCCAGTTGTGAGTGACAGGCTGACACATAAGCAAAGCAGAGTCAATCTTGTACTAGTTATGGAAGCAAAACTTCTGCCTCCCAAGTGCTTTTTAGGAAGGAAAAAAAGAAACTGAAAAGCAGTTCAGGTTTTTTAGTTTATTGCTTTTTAAATGAAGTGCTGCCAAAAATCATTAGCTGAACCATGACAGCATTTTCTAGTTGCAATTTAATGATTGTTCAGAGCCCCATCCCACCTGATCTTGAACACCTCCAGGGATGGGGCATCCACAACTTCTCTGGGTGACCTGTTACAGGGCTTCACCACCCTCAGAGCAAAGAATTTTTTCTTACTATCTAATCAAAACCTACTCTGTGTCAGTTTGAAGCCATTCCCCCTTGTCCTGCTGCTCCAGGCCCTTGTCAATAGTCCCTCTCCATCCCTTCATGTACTGGAAGGCCACAAGAGATCTACGTATAAAAATGTGTACATTCCATAAATACAGCATCAGTTGAATTTTAGTCCACTGAAGTGCTATTCAGTATGGGATACCTCAGATTTTACTGTGGATTAGAGTTTTCTCATACAAATTCACAATGGAGTCATCTAAGAAATTCAGTTATTGACATAACTTACAGAAAAATTAATGCTCAGTGGCACTAAGAGCAGTAACTCATAAACTGGTATTTTGCCTTGCTTACCTCCAACAGGGATTTCTACATCAGCCCATCCTCTGTTACCCATGCTGCAGCTCTTAAGCATGAGGAGGACTATGGTTCTTATTTCAGCGTTTCCTCTGATTTCTCTGCATTTTGAGACTAGTCTCAAACATTTGGTTCTTACATTAACAGTAATTTTATAGGTAATTATAGAGATTATAATTTCTTGGAAAGTAGCAAATGGAACTATGATCCCAAATCTTCTCCACGTCTTCATGGTATGCCAGGAAAAACTAGATTCATTATTGATGTAGATTAATTTTCACCCTAAAATGTAAAAGGGAAGAAAAAGGAAAAACAGTCAGTCACAGGCACTCTCACAAAGTTGACAGGTTTCAGCTGTCAAGAGAAAAGCTTTTTGAAATTTGTCTAATACATTTAAAAAAAAACCCCTCTGATATAAATTAAAATAGTCTTTTGAAAACCACTTAACAGGATAGTGATTCTTTGACAAACACTTATTATTATCAAATTATGAAAGCAGACTCTGATTATTTTCCAGTTGTTTTTTTTTTTTACACATAATTACAAAAGGTTCTCAGTTAAGTGATGAGTCAATTAAATCTATCTACTTCACAGCTCAGGATTCTGTGCATGGAGCATATAAAAACAGAAGACTATCGCATGTTTTTCTTATGAAGCTGCCACTGTCTGGTACATCCTTGGGTTGCATTCTGCAGAAGGATCAGTGTAACTGTACAGTGCTTACTCCATCATCATCCATTGAGTTCAGTCTTACTACACTTTAACAAGAGTTTAAGTGCTGCTGTAAACACCAGATAGTACAGACAACCTTTTCTGAAGACTGTGGATAGTTTCCAAGAGATACCCACCTTTAGCTGGGCAAATGGGTCTGGCTGAGCATTAGATTTCCATGGCAAGTGGGAAAATGAGGCATTTCCAGGCTCCTTTCCTTCCTTCAGTATTTGTGAGGGAGAACCAACTGTGCTCACTCACTGCAGCAGCAGCAGCATGGCTATACCCATCTTACACAAAGAGAGGATAAGATTCTACCATCCTCCATTATTTAGGGAACTAGATGAGACTCCCAGTCAGAGTACCTGGTTCTAGCACTTCTAGGAGCCACCCCAACATGGCTGGAGAATTTAAGCATTAGAGCAGCAAACAAGCACAAACCACAAACACTTGCTGGTTTTCAAGCGGAACTGCTGTCAAACTCCAAAATAAAAGACTCCCAGAGATCCAGATAAGGCCAAAAAAGTTATAACACAGCACGATCTGCCACATGATGCTGTTGCATAATAACCTCAAATAATATATTACACTTCTGGTATGATGTTACAAAGTCCAACTTCAAGGTTTGCGCAGTACAGTTCTGAACATTTGGCTTACGGTTTTCCTTCCTCCAGAAAATCCAGGAAAAGGAGAGGTAAGCATTCAACATCGAGAAAAATCCCTAGACTTATGGGTTGGCTTTATTGATATCTTTCAGGACAAACTGCAGTTCAGAACTTCAGATACAGGGGCTGGATGATGCAGATGGGGGGGTGGGATAGGACAAAGACAACACAACATGAACCCTCATAAGCTCCCCAGCTGTACTTCAGTATTCCTTAACCTTTCATAATGGTCTTGTGTGTCTGTGCAACACTTCGGGCAATTGCTAACTAAGTACATGCTTGGAGGGTCTAAAGAATAAACTTTAAACCATGCATTAAGGTTCAATATATGAGTGCTCAGAATGGAATTCTGAAAACTACCGTGCTGTACACTGAAATAGGGCACGTCATTATTTCCAGTGCTTTCGACTCATCCTGAATTGAGATAATGCTAAACAGACCCAATTAGTTCAATAAAAAGAAGGCAACATGCAGTCTAGCAGTCATTAATTATAATATTTATTCTATGAAACAATGCCGAAAACAAGATTAAAAAATGTTCCATGCATTTCATAAAATACAGAGAAAGACATTGTCATAAACAAAACAGAATAAGCAAGCCAAACCCCCTCTGAAAATCCTGAGAGCTCCACTCTCCACACTGCATCATATGAACACCAAAAGCATTCCCAGGAGAAAGAGCAGTCTGAGGAAAGTGGCAGGTTATCTTTCAATAACTGGGATGAGTAAATCAGCCCACACGAGTTTTGCCATCACCTTTCTTATCATAAAACCAAACTGATGGAACTTGCTTTCCTTGCTACCAGTTCCTGGCAATATGTCTGGCTGGGAAACCTGGACAGCACGGCAGAATTCATACAAAGTTGCTGTCCAGAAAGGTACTAGGGTCTAAAATGTTGGTAGCTACAGAAAGACAGCAGGGTGCTGCTCCCCTGCTGGAAGCAGGATGCAGGGACATGCTTTGACTATCTCACCGGGAGCACGGCGGGTGGAAAACACACCCRGTGAAAGAAGTATGGGCAGAAGCAGGAAATATATCTAGTACCTCTCTTTAAGAATCCCAGTCACAGAAAAGATGTGCTGCATTACACAAGGATGCCGAGAGCAACATCTTCATCTAGGTTATAAATTACATTGCTATAAACCTTCTTAGTGACAGCTTTTAATGCAGCTCCTTCTCCTCGACCTATCATACTCGGTTTGGCTTAACAAAGCTGTTACGAGATCCTCCTCTTGCTTTTATTTCACAGAACCTCCCAGACTCTCACAATGGTTAACAACCACATAACTACCAAACACAAAGCCAGCCTAATTCTGGGCTCTCATATAAAAGCAGCCCCCCTCTTGTATTGGGAATGCCCAAAAGCTGCCATAGCTGTATTTGGGGAGGGTGGTGTTGCGAAAGGAAGAACAAGGCTCCACTTACACAAACACCCGCTACCCCAAAAGCCCCACTCCACAAAGCCTTAGGAACACCATAATCAAAGAATTTCATGTGGGGAGGAGCAAAGAGAAGACAGCAGACTGGGATCCTTCCCCCTGCACCTGGGGATGCATCCACTTCTCAGAACAGCATTCTTCCTTCTGTGAGCTCCCGAGCCACCTCTGCTGCGGCACGGAAGGTTCTGCATCGGCCTCCTGTGAATGATGTACCACAGGGGAAGATTGTTATGGTTAAAAAAGTGGTCTCTATGTTGATTCTTAAAAACATAAAGCTAGGGATTCCTATTTTTAAAAAAACTTCAGTAAAGTGTAATTTAGCCCGTAGGATGAAATACTACAAAATTAGAAGAAGTAAAATACAGAATTGCCCATGCTACACCTTAACTCTCTCCCTTTGCATGTCCGTATTAGGAATATTACTTTATATCACATGATCCTTTCACCTCCCAATTCCCAGAAGAACCTTATTCCATTCCCTACACAAGCAAAAATCAGTCAGAAAGAAGACTCCATACGAAATCCTAAGTCTAGCATTTCTCTCTTTGAGTGCTTGCAGCTAGAATAATGTTTTCTTGGTGGAGTTTTTACAATTCAATTATGTTTTATGTGCTCCATTTACCTTGCATTAAGAAAACGGAAAATGCTGTAAAAGATTAAGGTCTTCACAGGTCTCCACAGGCTTTGGTGAAACACAAAGAGTCTTCTTTTAAAATAACTGCCCAGATTCCTATATAGTGCAATTTCTGTGTTGTCCATGTAAACATTACACAGAGTCTTTGTACCACCCACTAAGCTCTTTGCTTCAATCAACTATTTGTGCCCAACAGCACATCCTTATGTTTCTTCCTACACAACAGCCATCCTCCTACACCACAAAAGATGCAACAAAATAGGAATTAATCATAGGCTGGGTACTTACAGGGATTGCTGCTGTTTGCTTCTGTCTTCCCAGCCTTGGCAAGTTTGGTTGAGTTCTGCTGTGCTTTGCCTTGCTCCTCTCCAGTTAGCAGGGCTTTTATTTCCGAGGGGATTTTCCCTTGGTCCATGGCCATGCACCACTGCTTGTACTGAAATATGCAAACACATTAGGCATTAGCAAACTGCCAGGATCACATTAGCAGACAAAACAGAGCTGTAATCTTTACCTTCCGGTATATTCATTTAAGATCTGAATTTACTGAGCTGGAGCCTCTTACGAAAGTGCAGAGCACTAATGAGCTAAGCACGTGTCCCTGGCTGCATACCTGGCCTCAGCAAATCCCCTTTCAGTCAATAAACTGCTACTCAGTGGCAGCACTGGATAGAATACTGTAATTATTAAACAACATGGAACACTCTGTGCAATTTCTTGCTGCTGGCATGCGAGAATACCGTTCCAGTTCATGGCCTATTAAAAACAAATATTTCACATGACTCTGGGGCTGATTGACTATTAAGAGGTCCTTTCTGATTGCGCAAGGCACAGTTGAGGCACATGTGCCTTGCACCCAGTTCCCTCATCTTAAATTCTTCATCACCAAACCCTGAAGCACACCAAAAAACCTGTGGACAGTTGGCTGACTTTTCACCTGATCCTAAACCTATTGATTTGTAGTGATAGCCCTGCCCATTCAAACAAACCTAAAGCCAGGTCAAGGCAATATCGTCAGCGCTGGTGAAATTCCAGTGGCGTCACTGAGGAGCTGTGTCTGTATTTCCAGATGAAACGTTCCCTTTGGTTAATGCTGCTTATCTGGCCAAGACCCCCTTCTTACACATGCTGGAAAACAGGAAGCTGTGCAACCATCTCCACAGAGAGCATGCTGCAAGAATCAGCCTCCCCAGCAGAGAAGCAAGGACACACTGTGGATATATGTTTGCCTCTGGATATTTTAACACATCTCTGTTTACAATCTACCCCTGTCAAAGGTTTTTCAAAACCAAACATTTCAAGGACAACAGACTCAAATGTAAYGAGCACTTTCTTTGCTTGTTTCCGGTTGGGAACCAGCAGATAACTTGTGACATGAAGTTCATATTCTACACACCAAAGTAGGCAAACAGCTGGATGCATCTGATGTTTTGATACCTTCTGGCAAGCCAAATGCCACTGTCAGTCACTGTGGTTTCGAGAACAAATGTTCACAAGGACAGGTCCCAGACAATATTGAGGGTTAGGTTAAATGATAGTTTCTTACCATTTCAAGCTCTTCTCTGAGAGCACAGATGGCTCGCTCTCTGCTTGAAACCAGCTCTTCCAGGTATTGGTACCTCAGCTTCTTCCTGGCTCTGCACTCTCTTGCACTCTGACGACTTCTTTCAAGTTTTGCCTTCAAGTCTATTTTGGCTGGTTTACGACCTCGTTTGCCTGGTTTCTTTACCTTGCCTCCAACCACCTGGAAAGGAAGGGCACAATAAAGATCCTGTTCTGCACAGGTAATGCTGTAACCATGTGATTGTGACTACTACGAGTCTCAAGTATAAAATCTTGCATACACATTCTGGAGCAACGGAGGAAATAAGAGTGCTGAGGTATGAAGTTTTCAGTAACAGCATCAAAAACAAAAGGGAGGGATATGATTTCATAGTGAAGTCAGTGCTTAAGCAGTCCTATTGCAAATCTGATTTAGAGGAGCTCCACAAGATGGTTGAGGTTGGCAAGGACTGTTGAGGTTATCTGGACCAACTACCCCTGCCCAAGCAGAGCCAGCTAGAGCCAGATGACTGCAGCATACCTCCAAGAAGGGAGACTCCAAAACCCCTCTGGGTGACCTGTGCCAGTGCTCAGTCACCCTCATAGTAAAAAAACCATTTCTTGATGCTCAGAGGGAGCCCCCCCTGTTCTGGTCTGGATCCATGGCCTCTGGTCCCAGCACTGGGTACCACTGAAGAGAGCCTGTCTCCATCTCCTCTACACCCTCCCCCTCAGGTATTTGTACACACTGATGAGATCCCCCAGCCTTCTCTTCTTCAGGCTAGATGGTCATGGCCTTTGTAGCCCTTCTTCAGAGGAGAGATGCTCTAGTTCCTTCACTATCTTAGAGGCCTTTTGCTGGACTCTCTCCAGTGCCTCCATTTCTCTCTCATCCTGGGGAGCCCAGAATTGGACACCCTACTTCAGATATCTAGGAGGGTATCTGGGTATTGAGGAAGCACAGTCAACTTGTAGTGAAACTGGTTTCATATCACCAACAACCTCTGCTTTACTACTTGTCAGGTTTGGAAATATTATATTATGGAGTTTAACACTTTAATTTAGAAGAAAAAATACTTGTTTCTGTCAATGTAATCCAAAACTTAGTTTTGCTGCAGTCAACTGTTTCAGCCTACTCAAAAGATGAAACTTGTCAGAATTATTCACTAGCCATCTGAGCTTCCTTGGGCCAGATTTCTTTCAGAGGAATCTTCTGAGGAGTTTTACTAAACAGGGAACTCAGTCACACCGAGTCCTATCTCTGCTGCCTCTACTCTAGTAGTACATAACCACTCCGGCCACGTTCACCTTCAAAACATCATTACACAGCCTGGTGAGTCTCCTCACGCCTCACACAACCTGTCCATGTCCAACTCCTTCTGTTCCTAATTTAGATCTCCCTTGCAGAAATGTAATTCCCTAGTTTCTTGCCCTATGGAATGCAGGTTTTGCAATCACTTTCCCCTCTTCTTTAGGTGGTTCCCTTTCTACAGGTCTGAAAGCTTGTCCTGCTACAAATAAATMTTTTTTAAAAAAATTGTGTCTTCTGTGTTTACACCTCCTCACCCAAATATTTTACTCTTAACATGGGAGCATGGAACAAGAAAGTCTTAAATATGGGCTGAAGCTTAGTTCACTGGTCACTAGGTAGTATCACTCAGCAAGCATTACATCAGCCACACACCCCAGCTCCCTCTCGAGTGAGAATTTCTCTTTATTTGCATTCTGGCCCCACTGTTTGAATGGAGGGGGTGTGGAGAAACACACCTAAYACACACACCTGCATACAAGAATTTCACTGCTGACTTAGTATTTCACCATACTGCATACAGACAGGACTTTTTCTAATAGGCAGTGCTCAAAATATCAGAGTTCATCATAAAAAAAAGGCACTTTTACTGTGTAAAGCTATAAAATAAGTAATTTTTAACAGTCAAAGAAGTCACTTTTTCTACAAACTTAGCAAGCTGCAATAAAAACAATAACATAGTGAATTGATGTGCCAGAATGAAGAGGGAAAAAAAGGATTATACAATTGAGCCTATTCTTTCTTTGGAAAGTGAGTCAACAATCACATGCCAACATAATCCTACCCTCTCTGTATTGTGTCCCCTAATTTATTCAGGTGTAGCTGCTTACCATAAGCAAATGAAGGAACAGAAAGTACTTAATGGACATCTATGATAATGAAACAAACACAATACATTCAGAAGAGCGAAGAAAAAAATCAAGCTCTTTTATACTTGAACTGCTGAATGCAGTTTGAATCATTCTTTACTCCAACAAGTAAGAGCGCTCCCCTTAAGATTTTCTAGTTCAGAAAATCTAGTTTAGCTCAAAGTAGGATAAAACTAACCAGATGTGGCCAAGGCAGGGGGAAGAAGCTCCAAAGACAGGAAAGTGACTGTCCACTTTCAGGCATGACAAGTTGTGTCCCTCATGGAAACACACTCATAGTCATGTGTGGTGTGATCTCTACTCCCAGCTCAGCAGGAGGCAGAGCTACAGTCTTTCCAGGTGGGGCTGTAGGCACTCACAGTTTGCTATCTATTATTACTTGCGCTTGGAAGATTGTTGGATATTACCTTATACACTACAGCCAAAGTACTTCAGTTCTCAAAGACTTTAGCACCTGAGGCTTTTCTGTGCCAGTGCAAGGTAGTTCAAAGTAAATCTTTGAATTCAAGAGCTAGATAAGGTCTTGTAGAGACACACACTCCAGCCCTCTTAAAAAACCTTTGGCACTCTGGGTTCTGACCCTCTAGAACTCGAGTGAGCTGGCACTCAAGGTTGGAGCCCCAGCACACCCCACTCTGCTGTATTAACAAAACAGTACCTCGAGTCCTAGTCCTGCACAGGAGCATGTCACAGGCATGCCCTTTCACCCCAACCTCAGGCAGGTGAATCCTTCCCACCATGCTGTTCCTCACAAACAGCAAGTTAAAGCCTGCTTAGCACACTGCGAACACATCCTGCAACCACCATTACCATTAAATCGCTTTCCCTTTAGTCACTCCAGAGAGCTCTCTAGAGATTGGTGTTCTAATTGCTCCCTCTCCAAGATCTTTTACCACTGCAGCAGCCCTGCACACAAGCTCTCTTATGGGAGAAAAAGGCTTGTATTTCTTCAACCACTCAACCACTGCTGCTCTAACCACCAGGACTATGGAAATAATGAAAAGCTTCCTTCTCTTTTCACTCTGACTTTTAAGCACTGAGACCCTAATAATCTACTAATAAGTCAAACCACCCCTAAAGACTGCCTTCATAGCTCCTGGAGTTCACCATACAATTAGGCATCACCCCGCAAAGTCAGTTTGGTAAGTAATTTATCAATTAATCAAATCCTGCATCCTTGTCAGTTTTTCCTCACCAATATTTAGAAGCTCCTCCTGTAACCTTAAGCAATCCAGCTGGGGGAAAAAAACCCTGAGAAATCCTTTGCCCCCATCCCACATTCCCATATCTCCCTGGCTTCTAGTCATGTTTGCCTACTCAGTTGCTATCCTGATGTGACAGAAAGAAGACAAAGCAGAAGTGATAGTTGATGTTGAACATGGCAACAGACCAAGCAAACATCTTTTGTCCCTTTGTATTCCTCTGGAGTTGATAAAGGGATGTGATCTATTAGCATTCAGCAGTAGGGATTTGGGTTTTTTTCAGGGAGTCATACATAATGAGGACTGGGAACAACATTAATCATAAAATTTGTCAGAGAAATATTAATAATGACATGTATTAGTTAGAGATCTGACCAAACTCCCATTTCAGTTCACTCAGACTTCAGAAAACAGAAATACAGAACGCTCTTCTCAGGCACATGGTGTGATTCTTGAGGTGTTCTGCACAGGGCCAGGAGTTGGACTCGAGGATCCCCTCCAACTCAGCATATTCTGTGACTTCCTTTTTAATACAATACTTAGATCATAACCTCATTCTTGCCTCCCATCAGTGTTCAGGCACAAAGTGGAATTGGAAATAGCTGCAATTACTTGACCTGATCTAGAAAATCCTTCAGACTTCTGGATTTTTTTATTAGAAGGATGCACCAGCTCTCTCCAAAATCCCTGCCAGAATGCACGACGGAGAAGTCCTCTTTAGGAAGGAGATGCACACATAACACAACTACCGGCATTCCCAGCCCTGAGGAACTGAGCCCTTGGATAGAAGATTGTGATAAAGCTGGCCTCATCTGCAGGTTTGAAACAATTTAGCAGATTAAAACACCACCATCCCAAGCACTGTTCAGCACCACTGATCAGCGATGCTGATCACACTGACCAGTTCGGCATCTTCCAGAAGCTCTGAGTTCATTCACCAATAAACAAGCAGCTCCATCAGCCAGTACCCAAGATCCAGCTCAAGGAATCATTTTAAGCAGACTCTTCATTGCTTTAGCAGCTGAAGGTATAGGTCTGCAGAATTTATCTTAGCATGGAGCTGATGATCATCTATCGAATTTATATAAAACTATAAAAATTATTAGTAAGAAATAAAACCTAAGTGCTGTGTTACAGCAGAGGGGGGAAGAATTTATTCACACTTGTGAACACTTTTGCAAAATCAGAAAGCAAACAACGTGAGTCACAAGTCTCCTAACAAAGATGAAGTTTTCTGATCTTCCAGTTCAAAGCATACCATTCACAGTAGCAGTACAAGACCCAGCTACACAATATGCTTGTTATTCATCCATTGCATGACATTTTATGTTTAACAGAATTATTTAMCTTTCACTAGCAGACAAAATGCATCCAATAATGATCCAAAAATGTAAGATGCTATTTAGTGAGCAAACACTACAGAAGTCTTAAGCAGATATGTCAATAGAAATTAATCCTAAAACTCTCATCGTACAAAGTGATTAATGTACTAAGAACGTCATCTTCAGCACAGATGCAGAAWGAAGACTTTATCTGTCATTGCTGCAATGTCTATTTTAAAAATGCATAAGCTAGGAATAAATATCAACTTTTCCTAAAGTGTTATGCGGGCACCCAGATGGGTAAACGTTAATGTCACCCAGATGCCACCTTACCACTCAACAGGTGACAGTCATCCTGTTCCCCCCAGGAAGGACTTAGAGCCTCACGCAGGGAATTACATCCTCCAATGTGCCCTACACATTCTCCCAGTTCACACTAACAGAAACGAGGCACTTCTTTAAACCTGTCTCTGTTGGAACCCAAACCAGGTTCAGGGATGGTCAGCAAACTCTACCCTGTGGATTCTCCCAGCTCACTGTAACCACGAAATAAAACTGGTCTCACTGGTTTATAGGGTTTAAGCTCATCCATTTTACTCACTTCTTGTAAATACGAGCAGACATGTCATCTGAGYGATGCTGAGCTGCAGCTTTTTGAAACATTTAATGATTTGAAATTGCTCATATCAAATGATAACCAAATCTGTTAAGGTTTTATATTTCCAAGCAAGCAGCAATAAGAAAGCTTCACGTTCAGACACAATTCTGAGTGGAAGATTCCTCCAGCACATTGAGAACCTGCATACTCTGAAAAAGCCTGTKTATTTTTGAAGAAAAATACATTTTATCTAAACTTTTTGAAAACTAAAGCTATCTTTTCTGTGCAAGGCAAGAATATTTGTAATAAAAGAGAGCAACCCCAACCTTTCTTGGTGCTGGTTTGGGTTTTGTTTGCTTGTTTTTAACTTCAAWGAAACAACGAAAGTGATCTGATGTTAAAAACTTTTTTTATTTCTCATTTCTAGGCATAAACTGAAAAGTTAATTACCCAAATAAGTATTGCCAGAGTGTTCCCTGTGAAAACTTCTGTAATCAATACATAAGATTAAGGTTAGCTATATAAAACTGTATTTTGATGTTTACCAACAAGAGTTATCAGCTAACAAAACTGTGAAAAATGCTTCTTATCCTAGTCTGCATTCTGTTTCCCAACGCACATAATAAATACATAGTAAGTTATATGTAGTCTTGTAAACTAACCAAGAAATTTCACCTATAAAGGTTGAAACCACTATAACAGAGCTTCTCCTTTTTCCTGAGCCTAAATACTTCAGAGATGCACAAGTGTTGTTTCAACAGGAATTAATTGCCAAGGAACAGTTACATCACTAAACTCTTTCCCTTACACAACCAATAGCTCAAACCACAGCAAGAAGTGAGGCCAGCACCTGAACAAGTCCTAGTTTAAGAGAAGTTCTACAGAAGAAAAGTAGGTCACACTTTGGGTTGGTTTGGGGGGGGGGGGTTGTGCAAATGATTTAAGAACATCTTTCAGAACTGAAACACGAATTTTTTCTAGATCTGATGTTCAGATATTCTACCTCTCCCTTTATTCCTTACTATTTCCTTCGAATTTTGAGGAATATGTTAACAAGAACCCTTAAACCAGATAAGGCTGAATTAAAGTGCATTATGATTTAGGGAAATCATTACAGCCTGCAAGCTCAGTTCTGCAATTTGCTTGTCTGGGTTTTTACAGGGAAATTCCTTTCACAGGCCAACCCTCTCAGTAAGGAGGAAAGCATGACTCAGTGGAATTTTTAGGAGATTTCAAGGACATGCTGGCTCAAGCTGTAACCACAGTGGCTATAAGCTGAGGTATGAATAATGCTTGCCTCATCCTGACACAGCAACCTGCAATGGGAAGAGCCCTCCCAAGGGAAATGGCATCTCTTGAACGAAGTCACCAAACCCTCAGGGTGACCTGCAGCCTCATGAATTTGTTCTGAAAAGAACTGCAGCCCTTCAGAACAGCTCCAGTGGAGCCCTCCAGAGCAGCAGGTGCTCACTGACCAGTATTAGCTACTGTCACTAGAAGATAAGAGGATCTCATGTCACCCGAGATTATCACCTAAGGGAAAACTTGCTGAGGTAACAAAGATGTTTAAAGCTTTCCTCAGGTACTGACAYCCCCAGTAGGTTTGGGGCAGAACCCTTTTCAATGCCTCTGTCCCCACAAATATCTCAGCAGTAGGTTTTAAATAAAAACATCATCCTAAGAAACTGTACTTGAGAGTGAAGATAGGAATAGGAACGAATATTCCACTCTGTTTTGTTGGGTTTTTTCCTATTCAACTCAATATCAGTAAAAAAAAAACCAAAACCAAAGATTTGTCCTACTGACTGCGTAAAAAGATTTATTCAGTAAATGTGTCAAAAAAAGTTTCAGAAAAAAAAAGGCAGACTATCAGGGTTCCACATGACACAGTAGGTTATTTGTACTAGCCAATTTCCAGCTTTTCATTCAAAAATAATTTTTGATCTAAGTCTTTTTTATTTCTAAAAGAAATAAAAATCAGATAATACTCATGAACTATATATGCTTCCAGAACTAAATCTTCTGGATCTTCTAAACTACTGCCCCAATTACATAAACTTTCATGCAGTTCTCACAGTTGTGAGCAATTGGTTCACTTCAGTGTTGCAGACTTCCCCCAAGCTCCTCCACAGCTTTCAGACAAGGCCTTAATAAAATAAAATAGTGTACCTGTTACATGAGCAGATCATCATAAACCTTTCATATACCTACAGTCCATTCTGTGGATTACTGCCAAATTATTGGTTGCTTGTAAGCTTCTTTATTCCTTAGGAAATTATATCAAGTATTTTCCCCCATTTGAATTAAGGCAGATCAGCATAGGCTGTGTAACTGTTCTAGTAAAATTCAAGTAGTGTCTCCAGCACTCCAGGGAGCTGAAATGCCCAAACTCAGCTGAGAGTTTGACCTGCCAAACGCTGCACTGAGTGGACAGAGTAGTTGTGTCAGTCCTCACGTGGGCTTTGCAGACCCTGTTTTAGGGGCACCCCCGTACAAGAAAGCGAAAAATGCATTCCTTGTGCATCCTCTCGTGTTTGGCTCTGCTTAAGTGGAAGACCTGCATCTTCATGTGCTGCTCTCATGAGACAGTGCTGGAAGAATCCAAGCTCCAGCATCCAGTACAAGGCTRCAACCCAAGCTGCTACTCTCGTACCTTACAATTTGTGCCCAGTTACTATTTATATAAGAGATTCAGGGTGCTCTTAGGAGCATGATCCACTGCACCTCACCACTGCTTGTATCCAGCCTTTGGCCCATGGCCGGATCTTTAAGGAAACGCCAGAAGCAGCACCCAAGCGCTGCAAGCAAGAACGAAGGGGGCAACCCCTCCTTCCTGGTGGCTGCAGCGACCAAAGSCCTCCAAGAGCAGATTCCAGAAGGGTCCCTGCACCAAGAGCCTCACCGGCTGCCCTCGGCTCCAGCTCCCGGGTGGGCCCCGCAGCCCCTTACCTTGCTGTCATCCATGCGTGCCGCCAGCCCCGATCCTCCTGGCCGCAGCCCTGCACGAGGAGCCCGGCGGAGCCGCCCGCCTGGCCGCAGCCCCGGCAGACACCAGCGCTCACAGAGCCTCAGGGCCGCCCGCAGCCGCCGCCGTCACCATCACCCGCCGCCATATTTGTTTACGGCCGATGGGCGCGGGCGCGGCGGCAGAGCGGTGCACGCTGGGAAGTGTAGTCTTGCTCGGCCCCGYCGCCTTTGGTCGCTGGCGTGGCTGGGGCGGGAAGAACTACAACTCCCGGCAGGCTCAGCCAGGGAGCGGCGCGGCGATTGGTCCTCGCCTCTCCAGGCGGGAGAACTACATTTCCCAGGAGGCTGCGGGCGCCCGCCCACCTGACAGCAGCAACTGAATTGGTCGTTTGTTGGGTTTGGGGAGTTTTATTTTGTTTTTTTTTCCTAACGCTCGCCCCGTTCCACGGCTGCTCTGCCGCAATCCCAATGGCTCCGTAACGATGATCAGGAGCTGGTGAGGCCAGGGCTGCCGGCTCCGACCCTGCGCACGGGCTGTCTCGAGCTAGATTTAAAAAAAAAAAAAAACAAAACAACAAAAGAACAAATTTAAGTTTTCTGCTATTGTTTGCCTTGCTTTGCTCTAAGAGTTCCTGAAGCCAGAACCGAGTTTTCCAGGCCACCTGGACACTGTGTGGTATACTGAGCTCCCCAAGCCTAGAGAAGCAGTCCCTGCAATCCTTTGAGAATGCCCAGTTCCCTCTCGTTTTCATGTCAACACATGGCAGAGATTTCATGTTGAATGCTTGACGCAAAGCCAAGCCATGCATCGTCCTGTGTCTGTCCCTTGAAATTAGGCCTGTGCTTGCTGGAAAGACACAAGTACGCCAGTGCACAATCCTGTAAGCATGGCCCGTGCTTCAAGTYCGCCGTGAAACCTGAAGCTAGGCRTGTTTCATGTTGCTGCATGTTTCTTTTTATTCATGCAACTCTATTCACAGGAGTTTCCCATGACTTAATCTCTCTTACATGCAATTGTTAGGGCTAAAGGCTTTGTCATGGGATTTTCCCCCTGAATCACAGACCTTCCTCTTGGAGGGATATGCTTTATAGATGGCAAAGTACTTTCWGAAGCTTTTTTTTCCTCTATAAGCTTATATGCTTCTCAGTTGTCAAAGAAAAGGCAGTTTGCACACTGCTTCCTATTTGCCTGTCCAGAAACAATGAATCAGTTCTGGCAACTGCCCCCCGAAATAATAGTAATAAAAAACCAGGGATGATTGTTAAACAAAAGGAATCGGCTAATAAAGTGGAAGGAATAGCTTGCTATGAGCTTGTCTCCCGTGATCCCACCCCCATCTTTGCCTTCAAATTCTTCCAGAAGGTGGTGAGGTGCCTCATACTGCCTTCGGCACTATCCTGGGGCCATAAAGCTGGCTTTAAAAGCCAGCTGGGGGTTTCCCCGGTGAAGGGAAATATTGAGTGGCAAAGAGCCAACATAGCTCACTTAGGCAACCCTCTGTTGCAACATGAGTGGAGGAAGGAGATTAGACGGAGCCCTGATGGTGATTCAGAAAGGCCAGAATCCTTTTAAGCAGCAAATTAAAGTTATAGCTGCATCTTTTCTTCCCACTAGATTACTCCACCCTATCCATCCTGCTCTATATCACTGAAGAAGCAGAGCTCTCAGCTTCTGACCAGGATAAGCACAAGTTCCCTGCCTAGGTACTTAAGAGCTTCTGTGTGTTAGGAGGGAACAACTCAAGCTACGCATTTCAGTCTGCTTTTCCACTATGGCTCTGCTGTCSTCCTGGAGGAATATGGATATGTGAGTTGAGTGGGAGCCTGTCAGAAAGAACAATTGTGAATGGAACTGGATATTATATATATATGCACATATAGAGAGAGCACAAGATTATGACATTTTAAACTGATTTTAGCAGCTAGAGGAAGTACTTCTTTACACAGCAAATAGTGAACTCTTGGAGTTTACTGCCACTGTAAGGCAGAGAGTACAACAAGTTCCAAAAAGGATTAGATAGATTTATGTTTCATAAAGGGAACCATGTATTCTCCATCATCCCTAAACTAACRGTTTGGGATACTGGGGATATATGAGAGGAGCAGAACACAGTAAAAGGCCAAGTTCACATATTCTCCCTAAAAAGCATCTCTTCTTGAGGACCAACTTTTTTTTTCCTTGTCTAACAGGTCACCATGTTGACCCCCAAAGACTCACAAGTGAATTAAGATTTTTAAGTAAAGYTTCCTTAGTTAAAGGCAGATAATCTCTTTACTAGAGATTACAATTTATCCTCATTAACTGCAGATTACTAGTGATCATTCCTAAGTGATTCTCTGAGACATCCTGATGATTTTATTGCTAAACCATAGTGATGTACACCAAGGAAATACTACCTTGTGTTACACCCAATGTCACAAATGGTCTTGTGCAATAACTATTGGCAGGTCCCTGATGAAATTAATTATATTTATTAAAAGAAGGGTTGTGCTTCTGAGATCCAGAGAGACTTTGAGGTGCATAAATAGAGTCTGGCAATCAGGCAATAGTTTAAAAATCATTGCTTATGTCAGTGTGACTAAAAAAGAGATATAACTCACAGGGTGATTTTGCACCATGTGCTCATATTTCAACACATCCCAAAAGGGTGTTTATTCTCCCTAGAACTGTAAATGTGTTAATTTGGGCAATTCAAAATCTGTTCCTCTGAAAGCTTGCCTGAAATAAGAATAAATCTTGAAATCTTCTGGTATCAAGCATTTTGCTGAAATTGCTCCACTGTACATTTGTGGAGTCTTTAGAGATGCAGAGCCTTTGAGATGAGTTCATTTATGGATGTGAAGGCAAAGATGAAGTTAAGAAATATTCTTGTTTGTTTTCCAAATGTATGGAGATGCTAATTGCTTTAATAGAGATGCGAACTCATTTGCCGTGGGGCAAAGACTGTGCAAGAACAGCCTGTCTTTCAATCCCTTGGGGTTTGGGTTTTTTTTTTGTAGAACTGATAGAGAAATTGCATTTTTCTACGTCCTTTGATTTGATAACCAAGAGTTTCTGGAAACACAAGAAATTCTCTGTCTTTCAGTTTGTAAACTCTGTTGATACTGAGACAGAGAACACTTTTAACTTGTCATTTAAACTCATCAGTTAAAGCATTTGTCACTGAGGAGTGGCCAAAAAAGAGTTTATTTACATAATATTCTATATCTCATTGTTGTTTATGTAACTAGGATAAAAGTATACCAGCTTGTTGTTGGCTTGGATTTTTTTTACATCAGAAAATCAGCTATATATGCTAAACACCTAGAAGACCTGGTAAACACATGAACAGCACATGCTCACAAGTACAGTGGTTGATTACCTTGTTGGTATGATTAAAAGAAAATTCTGTTTAAAACAAAAGCTCTTTGAAAGTTGGTTTTTAAAACCTAATCAGTGCTTGAACAAAGCACACAGCACGCTGGAAGCCTGATCTGCAACTACTTCCTATACACTGTAWAATTAAATGTTGATAAGGGGGCTACTCTCATATTTGCTAAATTCAACTTCATGACAAGATGAGTGCCTTCTGTAGTTGCAAATGCTTGAAGTCACAGGGGGAGTTCTTCCTGTTTAGCTATTGCAAATGTACTTCTCAAGTAAAATGGACTCGAAATAAGATAATTTGGAATAATCAGCTCTTGTCCTGTGCATATACATGGGCAGAAAAGTTACTGCTTTATCTAGCCAAACTAACTTTCCCACATGAGCAAAATGAGACAGTGCTCATGATGCTTTTATATTGCTGAAGACTATCTCTAAATTAAAATATTGCATGAAAATGCTCATGCTGCAGTTGGAAAGGAGCTACTTCATGTTTTCTAGCTAGTAGAAGGGAGAAAAAGTCAGATGATCCTACACTTCACACATACGATTGGTAGTTTCAAATATGGTAAGAGAGGAAAGCAAGGAAATAGTCAAAAAGTTATTTGAATAACATGGATTTCACACAAAATTTAAACTAAAGATAAGAAAATGAGAACCAAGGAGCAAGACAAACAAATCGCTGATTAAGAAGACGACAAAGAGTGGGTCAAAGTTCACTGAGGTGCACAAATGAGTAAAATTTAATCTTGTTCCAAAACAACAAACAAACAGAGCAGCACAATATGCCACGTTCAGGAATGTGAGAGCCATGTTGTATCTGGCACTTGAACAACAGAGAATTATTGCTGCTGATATGGTAATTGCAGAGGTACAGAAAAAAAGTGGGTGGATCATGTGAAATTCATGAAATACTTGAGGTGAACTTACAGCAGGATTAGTCTTTTAATTGCGTACATTGATCTCTATGCACAACTAGTTTACTAAAAAGGCATATTGTTCATTCTCAAGAGGTTTAAAAACCCACTTCAGCTCMGTGTCTTTTTTTTTGGTTCTTAAGATATTTTTCAAGATGCTCTTCCCCTGTGGCCTACGCAAACAAATATGCCTGCATATGCATACCTACTAGAGCAAGGCAAAAACTGCTGTCAGTAGCTGGCCATGCTGGTAAGAGCATTTCTGGTTGCTTTCCACGACACATAAAATCATTTTAAACAGTTTTGTCCAGCCCCAGATTCTGTGGCATGGGCTGTGCTCGCATTCAAAACATTTACTAATCTAAGTCTGATACTGTTGTCTTGTCCAAGGGCATAAACAAGGGCATTTCTGCATAGTTTGAGCAAAAATTGAAGGACTTTTATGGCAAGCTGGATCTGCACTGTAACTGGGTCAGAGGACTTCCATGATGACCTTAACTACTTTCAGAAATGCCATTGTCCCTCATGTGGAGGGTTGGGTCATCAAATACAGCACTTTGGGAAAATACACAGCAGATTATTGGGAGCTGGCAGGCTGCCTCCCCTTCCCCATACAGGGGAAATAAAAGTGGGTTGTTTCAGAAACACACATAAAAAAGCACAGTTACCCCTTAGGCTGTTGTCACCTCCCTTCTCTGTGGCTCTCAAAATCTTCCTGACGTGTCCCAGAGCTCCCATTCCACCAATATCTCCCRAAAAAAAAACCCGCCACTTTTTCTCTTCCTTTGCTTATACCTACATAAAGATGGTCTGAGCGCTGGAACTCCTCTCCTAGAAGAGGAGAGAGTTGGGATTGCTCAGCCTGGAGAAGRCTCCAGGGAGACCTTAAAGCAGCCTTCCAGTACCTAAAGTAGTTACAGATGGACACAGTCATGCTCAGTGAATATGGGTCAGACCAAAGGGGAAGAACAATAACAGACAACACTTTTGTTAGTGGGACTGCAGCTACCATAGTTTGACTGACATGGGTGGGTTGGTTTCAGAGAAAATTACTTATGAGCATGTATTTCCAAAAATGGGCTCATCAAATTTTGCATTTTACTTCACTGAGGTTGCAAAAATTTGCCTACCAAGTGGGCCAGGTGCAACCCAGTAAAAAAGTCCAGATATTCTTGAATTTCTCTTTCTAGCTTCACACAACCTGATGCTTTGTCAGATTCCTTGAAAAGCACTATTGACACCTAAACACTGAATGTAAATACCCCCATGTTTCGCTCTTGGTAACTCACAGCAAATTGGAATGGCTTCTCGGGTATTTGGAGTAATTTAGGTAACAACTAAAATGAGAGACCCAGAAGCTCTGTGAAACTGCTCATTCAGGCATATGCCTCTGACTCTGCTCACTTTGGCCTTGGCATCACTGGAAAAAGTGGCATTTAAATTTACAAGTCAGACTGTTGATAGTTCTCAAACTATCATACCAAAATCTAACAGTCAAGAGGATTGACTACAAACGCACATAAAAATCTACTAGTTTTCTCATTCACACACATATATATAAAAAATAATTGTAAGCACCAAACTGTCTCTGACTTGGAAGCATAATTGATTTGTGGCAACTGTTTGGAGATTTGGAGGATTAGCTGTAATTATAAGATCAAAATTAGAAACTATTGACTAGTTTGCAAAAAGCATTAAAGTACAGGATTGGGGCAGGGGTGGGGTGGGGTGTGTATGTATTTCCCTTATATCTAAAAGGACCATAATAAAGAAATAAACATTGAACTCTTATTTTTTCTTTTGAATTTTACGATACTTTTAAACAAATTTCAGACAAGATTGATCCAAGGGAAGAAGGAAATGGATTCTGTGAAACACTAGCACCGAAATCGAGTTACCTGCTTTTTAAGCAGGTGGTCTTTTTTTAACTTCTACCTCAGGATTTCCCTTTAGAATTTGCAAATGGGGACTATATTGAACTGGAATATATTCCCCCAGAACTGGAACTAACACTACAGTTTCAGAAAGCTATACCAAACATCTTGCTTCATGTATGTMTGCACTGTCTTGTGTTCCAAACCCCTCCTGGTCAGGCTGTGCAGGGTAGTTCTGCAYGCAGCGGAAGGTGTCTGTGGCACTGTGCCCCTTTCCTGCACAGTCTCCAGCAATTTTGCTGGCAGACCCAGGAGCAGTGGACATTACTAATTCTTGAATGGCTCCCCCTCTATGGGTCTCCGTGAGAGACCATTACTGGTGCTTATCTACTGGGGCATATCTCTACAAAAGTGCTAAATGATGCTATGAGGTTATTCAAGGGTAGTAAACCTATAGCAAGAGAAGCTTTCATCCTCTCCAGGATCCCTTGAGATCCACAGCTATGTGTTTACAAATAGGACATTTAGGAGTTTTCTCCAAGTATTTTCCATGATTTTAAGGCCCAGGTTAAGCTGCAGGATAAAGCCTGACACACATATGTAGTGTTGATGCCCATGTTAGGTGTTAGTCTGCTTGGTTTCAAAGGCATCTCCAGGAGCTGATTTAAAACATTTACATCAGTGTGCTGCTCAAATCACTGAAACTTAGAGGTAAGTAGCTAATTATAGATGCTGTGAACAGACCCGTCAGTAGTCATTGCATAGAACTGAATGATGTCATGCCACAGAATAGCTTTGCCATCAGTTTGACAGGTGTTTTGCAAAAAGAAATGCAGGTGGAGGATTTGCATGTGTGTTTGTTATAGRTTTTTTTTGGTTTTTACCATCTCCAGTTCTTCACACAAATCAGCTATTTATTAACCAATGCTACAATGTCAGCTATAAACATTAACCAAGGAAGTGATGAATCCATACAGAGATTGACAGCTGTTTGCTAAATGTTCACTTTGATTGCATAGATAGAGTCCTTAGCTCTCTAGTGACTTGTCTTATTGAAAGAAGCATCAGCTTTAGAGCACTGCAAACTTGCTTCAGTGAAATCATTCCCTTCCCACTACCTCTGCCTTTGTTAACATCTTTTAAAAGTCTAGCTATGCCAGGGAGAAAAGACCTTATTGCTGAGTTTGTATTGAGACTGCTATGGAAAATTTTCCCTTGACAGTGTCAGAAATGTTATTCAGTCCCTCAGATAGCTACAGCATTCTCAAACGGAATACAACTCACCCTTTTCCTCCTTCAATGTGTTCAGCAGACAGGTGGCAACCCAACTGCTGGGAAATTCCTAAGTATTTATATCCTTTAACTCTCAAATGATATGAACAAGTAATAGGAAATGTCATGCACTGAGTATATGAGCAATGTTCCCATTAATCAGTCATCCAAAATAAGATGGATTATTATGACTGTTTGTACTATACTGTAGCTATGTGCAGATCAATGTGTACTGAAACAACAAGCTTATTCTTMTCGGCTCTGCTCCATGTGGAGCTTTCTGGGCAGAATGTCGTACAAATTCACTCCTCTTCCACATGTGCTTTGGCCAGGCACAAGAGAGACTCACAAATGTAGAATACCACCAAGACGCAATTGTCTACTTTCTGGTGGCAGCATTTGACTCCACTTAGACTTAATTTTTAACTGAGTAGATAAGCTGTGAGGCAGCACAGATCCGCTCCTGAAAAATGAGACCTTTAGTTGCTCTAAACTAGTGATCAGACCCAGCATGTTTTAGAGACAGCTGGGATTTTGAAAATGAAGTCCAAACAAACGATTTTTTAATTCCTAGTTTCAAGAAAGAATTGTTGATTCACAACTTAAGTTGGTGACTGGTGTCCTACACATCAGTTCAAAGAATAAAACTGGAATTCGTGAGTTACACTGGAGGCCTTGTCTATCTCTATTCCTGATGATCTTTCATGAGTTTTGGCAGCAGACTACTACTTTTAATGGATATGTCACAGGGCATCCAGGAATCCTAGAAAAGTGCCGTTGTGTACGTTCCTGGAACAACTCACTTAATATAGAAAAAAATTCTCTGCAAAGAACATGTAGTGGCAGACAGGTTGCATACACTGCCAGTATAGTACAGATTCTCACCGGGTAGAAATAATCTTTGCAAGCAAGTACCCTGAGGCAAATTTATCTGCAACACATGTATTTGGTGGGCATTGTAGGGCGACACGCCCATGATCTGTTCAGCCCCTCTCAGGTCCAAATCCCTGGTGCCAGACAATTTCCAGTGTGGTTTGCACTCCTCTCTAAACACAGTGTGGATTCTATGGCCATGTTCCCACCAAAATACATTGAAGTGCCGTTAGGAAGCACATACCTATTTAAAAGTCTGTTTGAAAGACAAGAGTCTCAAAGTACTTGAGCATACCTGTGTGAACTACTGAAAACAAAATAGGTGCCGTACGGATTGCAGAAAAGACAGAGGTCCCCGAATCCATAGTGCTGGCAGTCTGTATAAATAAATGGRAAARTTTTCAAAAAATTATAAAGCTCCTTGGCATAATAAATCATTCATAAACAATTTAGATGGCCTTGTTGCGTAGTCTTTGTATGTTTTGGCATACACATTTTATAATCTGGCTGCACAACTGAGAAGAAACGAGTACAATACAGCCCTTTTGCACCACTCTAGAAGTGTTGAGAAACATTTAACTGGAAGTAAATATACTCTGTGCAGCTACACTGTCAACTTATGAACAGCTATGGAGAGTGAGGTATGTAATTCAGAACAAGACTGTGGGATTTTTTAAAGACATATTTGCTTTTCCATTTGTTACTAGGGATTTTGTTGTTGTGGAAGAATTTCATACCTTCATTCCTTAAATTGCATATATATGGCCTTGACTCATTTTATTCCAAGGCCTTTTTTCACCCCTCTACCAATGTCAAAGGGCCTCCCTATGGATGTAAATGTGACTTGCTCCCATAAAAACATCCAGTTGCTAAGCACAACAACAACAACTTTTATCTGTTCAATAAAATCTAGAAGCCATACTGCACCATAGGCATGCCACAGAGAGACAAAGTAGAGACAGGATCTGACTATGTTTTAACATCCACTGAGATGAATCAGCTAAAATACATTGTGTATTATTGTACAATTATTGCAGAGTCTCTCTTCAACATAAATTTAAGCTTGCTTGTAAACTTTAATCATGTGTGTGTTACTTTAGCATTTTTTACAGTATAAATCCATCATCAATAACCTGGCTTTTTGTTTGGTTTAGCAATAGAGATTAACCTTACAGTTAGAACTGGCTTCCTCCTGAAATCAATTTGCTCATAACAATTTAAACATAGAACTTCATACACTGAAATTTTGTAACAGTGATAGGGCTACCCTAATGTTTCACAGATAAATTTTCAGACAGGGACACTCATGTACTGAGATTTCTCAATGTAAAATAAGAATACAAGATACAGGAATCATGACTGCCTGTATAACAAATCAGGTTGGAAGGAACCTCTGGAGGCCAGCTGTACACAGCAGAGCTGACCTCAACATTAAATCTAGCTCCAAAGTCAGATCAGATGGCTTAGGACCTTGTCCGTTCCAGCACTGACCGTCTCCAAGGATGGGGAAGCCTCTCTAGGCACCTGTTCCGTGTTTGACCACCCTCATTCTAAGGAGCTTTTTTCTATTGTCAGACAACAGATGTCAACAACTGACAAAAAGAGTAACTCACTCTACTTCTGTTGGATTAGCAAGATGAACTGGCTCAGGTTGCATTATAACAATGCCAGATCCACAGCAAGGAAAGTGTCAGGACCACACAGTACGAGGCGGAGGGTAGGAAACTGTGAGGTAGAGCATCACCTCATAGATGGGCTCAGCCAAGGCACCTGCCTGCATCTTCTCAAGCTCTGTACACCCATGCCACTGACACGTGTTGGTTCATCCTTTCCCTACCACTTGCTGTGCATCCTTGTTCCTATTTTGCCATGTCCTCTCCAGTGGCTGAAGCCTTTGTTGACATGCTGTTAACCAAAGGGGGACCRCGCTCTTCTTTCAGTGATATCCAGCTTACAGCATTAGTGCAACTGCAGCCTGCTGTCCTGCTGGCATTAGATGGTAAGAAGGTATTTTAAATGAATCATCAGTTATAATGGCCATTTTTCTTAAACTGCAGCTGACATCATTTAATTGTAGGTCCTAGTACAAAATAACAGATGAATAAACATATAATTTCTGCAACTTAGTAATTAGACAGGCCCTTCTAACAGGGGCTTCTTTTCCCTTTTATATTCTGGAACTCAAATTGCAGCTACCATTTTCCCATAAATGTCTCCACTGACTGGCTCACAAAAGACTGTGTCCTCACATATTCCTGTCTAAGAARCTCTTCTGAGTTCTCACAGCTGCTGAGAAAAAATGTCTTGGAAAGTCACGTCCTCTATTTGAAATTCCCCCTCTTAAAAAACCTTCTGCTTCATTTGATTTCATAATATCCCATTTAGATTTTAAATGGTCATGAAAAGGCACATTCTTCAGCATAACTTTATCTGGAACTCATCATGATTTGTTCAATGGCTTGAAACAATTTTTAATGACTGGAGAGTCAACAAGCCAAAATTATATCTGAGGTAAGCATAAGCAGCTTCAAATAAGTCATGAGAAGTCTGAGGCAGACCTTCACATAGAAAATAAAACATTGTATTTGCAGCCCTGTGCTTTACCCCTCATTGATCTTCTCTTTTTGCAGGCTGAACATAAGCCAGGGTTTTAAACATTTTTAATATGTTAATGATTCTTCTCTGGCTACAAGGAGAACAAGTGGCAAACTTCTTTGAAGCAGAAACATTCCTGCAAGATTTTCAACCCCTCCATAGAGCTAGAAGAGCTGTATCCACACCTAACACAGAGAAGCCAGCTTGTTCCTGAGCATGGGAAGGGTAGTCAAGAAGGCAATATAAAAATAAACCAGCAGTCCTTCACCTCACCTCCACCTTGCATCTAAAAAAAAAAAAAAAAAAGACACTCTGAAATTTTCACATGCTTCTTTTCCCTGTAACCTGATATTTTCACCTGTCTTCCTCGACAAACTCTGCTCTCTGTTGTTGACAATTGGGCTAGTCTCAGACTGACAATTTTCTGACCAGTGCATTCAACAAAATAAGACTCTGTTCAGAGTTAACAGTCTTTTATCCTAAGAATGTTTTTACTGTAAGGCCAAAATATTGATGTTCTGGGTGTTATCCACTTAAAAGTTTATATGAATGAAAGCTTATAAATGCACGTCATTGTGGTGTTCATGCCCTTCTTTCCCACAGCAACAACAAATAGTAATTAACTTGATTTTCTTTCCCCTTTTAGAACCCAAGTTTATTTTTCATGTCCATTATGGGTTTGTCTGTCTTTTCCTTTTTGATATTAGGCTCTTTTTATCTATTAAATACATTTTAATGATCCCACTGAATAGAAATCTCTCTCTTTCCCAATCCATTTGAACAACAATGGAGTTTCACTTGCATATTACTGCAACACCCAAACTGCACCTTAGAATTAAATAAACAGCAACCTATCAAATCCACAATGTTTAGGATACCTATAGGTGTCAGGAGATGTTAAAGGTAGGCAGAAACAACAAAATGGATTAGGAGAAATGCTGAAGACTCTAAAACTATCCAAAAATTTCTTCTCCTGTGTACATATCTTGARAAGAAAAATATTTTAAAATAAATAAATATAAATAAACTGGTCTTCATTACCACAGGTTGTACATTCTCTTTCTACATTCAGATTTTTAAACTATTTTCCTAATTGTGAGCTAACTTTAGCATGCTGTCAGGACAGTCACTTTTGTGCTTAATGGTTTATATTGACAGAGGTGACATTTCACCTTTAAAAAGTGAACAACTTTAAAGCATTTTATGAATGCTGAACTTTATTTATCGTATCCTTGGGATTCTTAAGAAAGTATTTCATTATTAGAAAAGCAGGAAGTCTAAAATTTATTTAAGGCTGGTAATTACTGTATGCCACATCATTTAAAGTACTCAAGCAGTTAAAAAGAAGGATATGAATAGTCAAAGACCTCATACATTTTATGTTGCCCTCATAATAAACGCAAATACACTTTACTTCTGATTCATCGTTGGCCATAAACAAAACATGAACATACAAAGCCACTTTCCAGATAGTATAAATTAGCATAGCAACGCAAGTGTGAGTTGAGCAATGATGATTTACACCATCTGTGCTTACAACCCATTCCTAGTTGATTCCAATAGAAGTATACCAGCCTACAGAAAAATGACTAACAGTGAGTAAGAGSAAAAAGTAAGTGAGGTGGGTGTTTATTGTGACAACTATCTTAATTTCTGGAAGGTGTTTGTGATTTTTTTTAATGTACCAGCTTTTTTGGTTTTTTTATTTAAATATTTCCTCTTAAGATATATAGGAAAGTGAGAAATGTTACTAGTTAAGTTTTCCAGTTGCTGTAGATTTGTCTGAACTTGCTGCTTCTTGAGAACAGTATTTCCTTATTCTGTTTCCTGATGACAACGTAATTATGCTCCTTTTCTGTAAATAATATTTATTATGATCTCCAATTTCAAATGCCTCCTCAAAACTTCATCTTGCTATTTCATACGGAAGTGGCATGACCATCAAAATAGTAACTTCTTTTTCTGTTTAGATTATTAGAATTTATCAAAACCGCCTAAGCTTTATAAAAGCCACCCATAAAACCAGAAACTGTTGTTACTTGTTCCTTCATCTTTTCTCATTGTCTTATGTTATATACCTCACTTGGCCTTTTTTATGTTTGTGTGTCTCTCTAATTGCAAACTAAGCCAATGAACTTTTGTGCAAGTGCTTAATTTTAATAAATCGGCCTGCTTAGGTAAGTAAAAAAAAAAAAAAGTTACTATTTCTTTTGCAAGATGGAAGAGAGGAGAGGGAAAAGGATGAGTTAATGGTTAGATGTGGAATTTAAGAGACCTTGGTTCAGTTCTCTGATCTGTAACCATCTTGCTATCCTACCTCAGATGAATTACTTTATCTCAGTAAATCAGTCTTATATCTATAAAACATGGTTTCATGATACTCCTCTGTCCCACAAAAGACTTACAAAAATAAAGCGTACTCAGAAACTACAGAGATTGTAGAGACAGGAATAATGTAAATTTCTACTGAGTAATGGATACAGGGTTTATGAAGTAAAGAGATACAGGGAAGCAAACAGCTGATGCTCTCTTTTTTTCCTGTACTTTCTGCTGTTTCAGTTCCTGTAATTCTCCTTTTCTCTTTTATTGCTCCAAATCACCCACTGTTGCACAACAGAGAATAAGAATATTGCTTCATCTTGTCTCATATTCCTCCCTCAAAACCACATACCTGCACTGACCCTAGACCCCTCCACTTGCATACTAACCCCAGCTCATTTGATGGGCTGTGAATCTGGCAGTCCTAGAGAAGCTACAGGGAAGTAGAAGTATGAAAACTACCTGCAGCGACTGACTAGTGAGGCTATTCTCATTTAACCACTTTCCAGAGGGATAGAGCTTCCAAGGTCTGATTCACACATGGAAGGGAAGAATGGGGAGATACTGGGTGTTCTCAACTCTGTTTTCCCCGAGCATTGCTACACGGCACCCCACGTCTCTGATGCCTGCATTTCCGATGCTGCTCAAATCCCTCCTCTCCACACTGTGCTCTGTGATCTCCCACTGCTCTACAACTACAAACTTTTCTCTCTCTTCTGCTCTTTCCCCACCCTCAGTCCTACAGCTACTGGTTTCCAAATCCTTATGTTCCTATTGCTGCTCTCCACAAACCTGCACTGCTCTGAYGGCCACACCCTGCTCTCTATGTCAACAAAGCAAGTGGTACCTAAAAATGCTATGAATATTTCAATGGGGGTATCTCAGCAACACTTCTGCTTTTAAATACCCTGAAGAACTATCAGTAGCAGTTATGTCTGGTACAAAAGTCTTCTCTGAGAGCAGATTGGGCCCAACCTCCCACTGCCCCTGAAGCTATCCATGAAAAAGTCATCACCTCACTTCCCATCTGGTGACTTGGGTTTCCCCTAATCCATTACAGCCAAAACAAACCAGTGCAGCTGACTTCTACTATTTAAACTGCTTAAGCTGCTCTGGTTGACTTYGGCCAAAACAAGTTTGGGAGGGACCGAGTAAGCAGCTTGCGGGTAGGTAGGGGAGGTGGTAGCCTTTGGCAGAAGACAGCCATGACAGTGACTGGGAGCTGTCTGGGAATGGAAACCTCTTCAACAGCTCCACTTCAGCCCGTGGAGGAAGTGAGCACTCACATGGGGATTTCAAAGCATGGTAAATTCTGTGCTTTAAGTTCAATTCTCACTTATTTCACAAGAGGTTTCTCTGGCAAATCACTCCTTTCCACTGTGCAGAAAACATGATGACGTCATTGCGGCTGTCATTCATCTTTCCCCTGTTTAATCACTGCTCACTGATTAACCAAGTGAAGTGCCACAAAATCCATTAGCTGGAAAAGGAACAAAAAGCTATGCTAGCTTTAAGTAATAAAGAAGAGAAACCTTTGTAAACAAGGTGCATGACCACCAGCTCTTGAAAGTACCCAACTATTCCCCCTCCCTGGCCCTCCAGGAATAGGGGCAGTGAGGGGTGACACACTTGCAGCCACTCCTACCAGAAGTGGGACATGAACTGGTAGGACATGGGGGAGTGTCAAAGTTCGAGGGCTGTTGCATAGCCAGTTGGATAGCCATCATAATGTCTTTTGCCCTTGTTTTACCCCATATAGACACTTCTGGTCTTYTTATCTCATAAGCTTGATAAGGAGGCACAAGAGAGGAATGCTAACTTTAACTCTTCTGGTACCATTTTGTCAAAAAGCACCAGTGAGCTGAGACCAAAAAAATCCATCACCAGAAGTGTAGCAAAATACAGTTCATAGAATTGACAGACCTTTGAAAACTTGGGGAGGGCAAGTCAGCAGCCAGGGACACCAGCAAAGCCAGGCACTCTCCCAGATAGTTCAGGTGTTTGCCACACTAAGGCCTGACTCTCTCCTGGTTTGTGCTTGCARTTCAGACCACTTCCAGGAGCCTGCTGTGAGGCCATGTCAGCTGCCAACACGCTCATGCTTTGTCCACTGCAAACAGGAGGTAAAGGACACGGCTCYTGCTCTCCATGAAGTGAGGTCTGAAGCTGCTGTGTTTGTGTCCTCCTGATTCCTTCTGTTTGTCTCTTCAGGTTAGCAACAAACTTGTCCAGTTTCACCCCGCAATGTTCTCCCAGATCAGACTCTTGGCTCAAGCTCGGCTGAAAAGAAAAAGTTATTCTTAGTAATAATTTCAACATGCAGGAACTAATTGTGATATCACTGGTTTCATCAAACCTTCTGTTACATGAGGAAAAAGAAATATCCTGACTCTATATTGAAAAAGCTTTAACTTGCTTTTCTAGTACAGACTTTTCTGCATATATCCTTTTTTTCAGCTAAAAAGAAAAATATTTCCAAAAGATCACAAGTACCTCTTATTCTTACAGTTTTACAGTCAGAAAACTTTTACAGTCTCACAACTTAAACAAAACCCAAACYAGTTATATAAGGTGTTACTGAGTTGAGATGACAAAAGGGAAGAGAAAATTGAAATGTCTTTTCTCCTCAGCATGCACCTCTCTCCGCTGCTCCCCACTTCTCTTTGTGAGGATAACCGTGCTGGAACTATTTGTTCCTGCACTTCTCTGGACTGAATAAGCTGGGGCACTGGCTGTCACCTCCAGCTCCTCTGGCACGCTCTCTGATCCCCTTCGTCAAAATGGGTCAGTTCTAGCTCTGTTAACCACCAGTTAATTGTGCAGATTTTTAATACTGTGGGCACTTTGGGGGTTTGGAAAAGGCATCTTTGGGGCCACTGGTTAATTGAGACAAAAGGGCAAAACCACTCTTCGGCTACTGGAAGAGAGACACGTGCAAAATAGTGAATATCCCAATGTTAATTGCTTTACCATAATTTCTTCGCTGCTTTTGATCTTTCTTTTGTCACTTTCTTACGGAGCTTGGGCTTCTCTCTCTCCTGCATGCTCTGCACGGCCTCGCACAGGATGACAGTTCAGTATGGGTGCCAACAAGGCTTCCTCGTGAGACAGCTCACAGSTCCTTAACACTAGGCCCTTCATCAAGGTGGTTCTGGTCAATTTTGCCAGGACCAAGCCCACCACCATATAATGTGTTCTGAGTTACCTGCTTCCTGAAACACCAACCACACAAATCATTTTACTGTGAGTGATAGCCATGTGCTTAGTGCTTTTCTGAAGGTACTTTGGTTGAAGAGACAGCTGCCAAGAACATAAGGACCCATGTAAATAATCCTCTTTCTTATGCTGTCTTCCAAGGTTTTCCGGCATAGGGATTCAAAAGCTGTCAGAGGTGACGGACTGGAGTTTGAATTTTGGTGTGCAAGTTGTCCTGCATACCCAGCAGTGCTGGCAGGCTCCCCAAAGTAATGATGCCTCCGAGGGAGAAAGAGGACTGCAGAATATTCTCTCATTCTTGAAAGAGGGATGTAAGACAGACAGGACCCATCCAACCCCTGAAGGATTTACCTTGCTAGTTCAGATTGGTACCAGCCATAACAGATACACGCCAGGTAAAAATAAAATATGTTTCTGTGTATCTGCGTAGATTTCCACTGGGTGGTTTCAGATTTTCAAATTTTTTCATTTATCAAGGTTATCTAAAGGGTGAAGGCCCTCAACATTCCACGTGGCCCACGGGGTGCTCTGCCCACCTCAGTGACAGGGGTTAGAACTGGATGATGTTTAAGGTCCCTTCCCTTCCCTGAACCACTCCGTGACTGCATGATCCCGCAACACTACCACGGGTGACGCCTTCACACCGCGGTGGTTCCGCATCGCATCGCACAGCGGCAAGTTTCACAAGCAAAGGCCAAGAGGGTATTTAGGGAGCCGCCCGGGGCGATGCCCCCTCAGCTGGTGCAGCGAGGGCAGCGGCGAGGGGCGGCGGCCGAGGGTCGAGGCACCGCGGCGTCGCGAGGCGCCACATGCCCGTCAGGCCCCGGGACGCGCGGAGAAGGGGCCGCGGGCCGGGGCGGGCCCTGCGGGGGGGCCGGCGCGGAGCGAGGGCCGGGCGAGGGGCGGGGAAGGGCCGCCGCGGCGGCTCGGTTGAATCGCTCCGCGGCCGCGGCTCCTCCCAGGGGCGGCCCGGCGGCTGTCGCTCCCGGCCGGGGGCCGCGGGCCCGTGTTCCCCCCGGTGACAGCGCGGGCCGGCCGGAGCCCCCCCCACCATCGCCTCCCGCCGCCGGGGCTGCGCGGTCGCCGCCACCGCCGCGTCCCCGCAGGGATCCTCGCTCCCCGCTCCTCCTCTTTCTCCTTCACCCTCTTCCCCCACCTTCACCCCCCGGCTGAGTTCATTCACTGGGATTGGTTTCAAATGACGCCATCGCTTTATTTTTACACCAATGACCTCATCCCAGCAGCTTGAAGTTTACTGACCAGCAAAACTCTTTTCTCTCGCTCGTTCCTCTCCTTGTGCCTGCTCTTCCCGAGTGTTTGCCGTCGTTTGGGTCATTCTGGGAACCTAAAGCTTTAAAAAAACAAAACAAAAACCCCCAAACAAACAAAAAGACTAAACACACATACGAGAAAACCTAACTCCCCCAAACTTTTTCCCTCCTCCCAAGCTTTCCAGTGTGTGTGTCCCTCTCATCACTGTCCCCTTTTAATTTTTCAAGCCATCTTGGGAGGSAGGGGGGAAGGAGAAGGAGAGGGAAGCTCCAAAGCTCCAAATGTTTCTTTTTTCTGCTCCTCTCCCCTCCCACCTTCACGCTTCCCACTCTGAAAAAAAAAGAGCCGATATATTTTTTTTTGTTCTTTTCTAATTTTTARAGTTGTTAAAGTTGTTAGGGTTTGGTTGTTGTTTCTGTGGGTGGTTTGTTTTTTTTTTCCCCCTTATTGAAGAAGGAAAACGAGGAGCTTTCCCAGCGACTGGAAGGAGACAAAGTTGTTTCGGGCGGCAACAGCGAGGCTGGTGGGCAATTACTTTTATCCTTGCCGAGGGGACAGACTGACAGACAGACAGGGGTGACACAGTAAGCCCCGGAGGGGCGCAGGGACCCCGGACCGGGGCCGCCCCGTGGAAGCCAACCCGGGAGGGGGGCGAGGGGCGCGGGGGGGGCCGGGCCGGGCCGGGCTGGGCGGGGAGGAGGAGGAGGAGGAGGAGGGGGAGGGAGGTGAGGGAGAGGCGGGCGGCGGGAGCCCTCCCTCCCTCCTCCCGCATGCCCTTCCCCGCCGCCCCCTCACCTCCGGAGGAGAGCGCGGGAGGTGAGGGAGAGGCGGGCGGCGGGAGCCCTCCCTCCCTCCTCCCGCATGCCCTTCCCCGCCGCCCCCTCACCTCCGGAGGAGAGCGCCCGCAGTGGACAGGTCGCTGCCCCGGCCCGGGCGGGCTCCAGCCGCCTCCGCAGGTGGTAAGAACGGGGGCCAGAGGGAGGGGGAACGGCACAGGCACCGGCCGCCGCTCCGCGCTGCCCTCCCTACCTGCTGCCGGCACCCGGCACCCTGCTGCCCGCGGCGGCTCCTGCCTTCCGTCCCTTCCTTCCCCACCTCCCGACATCCACCTGCCTCTCTCCGTGCGGGGAGGCAGCCGGGCGCCGCTGGAGCGCGGGCGGGAGGCAGCGGGCGCTGGGAGAAGCGATGGGAAGGAGCCGGCTGGCTGCCCCGCAGGGGGCTCGGCGCTGCCCGTGAGCCGCGGCGTGCGCGGCTGCAGTGCTAAACTTAGCCCGGAGCGCTGGCCCCGAGCGGGCTCTCCGCTGGTCAAAATGGTCGGGGATGCTTTAAAGCCCCGAAGGGTTCCCGAAGAAGTGTTGAAGTTCTGCCTTCGCCTTGGAAAACGTTTAAATTGAGGCGGTTGACAAAATGGAGGGCTGCCGCGGCGTCCAGGAGGGAGGCAAATTGCAAATTGTTAACCTGGCATCGCGCTCGCCTCAGCTCCCGACCCGCGCTGGCGCCGGGACGCGGCCTGACCGAGCCCGGCTCCCGGCTTTGTCCCCCTCGGGCCGGGATGCGGGGCTGAGCGCGCATCACCAGGTGTATGGGATGTGCCTGTTGCGAAGTCTGACCAATGGWAGGAATTTTCAGCGGCCAAAACCCATTTGGTTAGATGTCATATGAGAAGCTGGGATTTTTCTTTTATTATTTATAATTTATTTATTTTTTTTTTTTTTTTTAGAAAAGCCAGGAGAATTTACTTCCTTTTACCATTATTTCAGCTGGTTGGAATATAAAATCGATCTTTTTTGGTTTTCCTTCAAATGAAGRGTGTAGTCATAGTGAGCTGTATTGTCTGATCTATGACTAACTTTTTTTTTCAAACATTCGGTGTATACCCAGCAGAATAAATAGATCTGTGCTAGTTTTGAAACCTAAAAGCAGATTGAACTGTTTCTCTTTGCAAGGATGTGTGTTGGGGTTCTTAAAAGAGAAAACCCCAACCAAAACCCCAAAATGATTTTGTAATCCTTGCTCCGAGATTTATGCTATTCCTGGCAGTGTGTGGTTTGGTAGATACAGAGTGTACAAAGTCACAACTGACCAAACAGGAGTTGGTTTAGACTCTTGTGTTTTGAGAGGAGGTGGAAAAATAGTAAGTCTTAATTTCTTTTTATGGTGTTCATCCCACTGCCCATTGGAGATTGAAACATTCATCACGGTTGTTTATGTTGGTTGTCTGGGAGTTTCTGCTTGAATGTGAAGCAAAGTATGCAACAGGGAGGTGTACATGTATTTTTAGCTTTCATTTTTAATGACAAAAGATACAAAGAACAGGTAGTGATATTCACAAGTAAATCCTACATTTACTGAATGTGCTTATTAATCTTTTGAGGATGAAATTTAGAAAACATATCTCAGCCRTAGTAAATTCCAGTTGTTATGCTTGTTTAATACAACAGTGCTTCAGTAAATCTCAATACACAATTTAAAAGCCCCTTTTAACAAAAGCCCCCAATTTAACAAATAAGTTAAAGCAGCAGAGAAGGTGTCATTTCCTGTGCTAGACATGGTAGCTTCAAAATGCTGTGTGGTTTAATACATGTGGAAAGGTCCAGAAAAACAAACCAAGCATTTAAAAATGCAACACAGTGTATAAAGATACCTAAGTACGTTCTTGCTCCAGCAGCTCTGCTCTTGTTAGCTACCTAAACAGATACAATGGAACCAAATCACACCAGAAGAACTTTTGTAGAAGAAAGTGAGCTCAGTTATCTTTGTTTCTGTAAAATGCATACTCTTCTTTCAGCAAAGGCAGCTTAGCTGGGCAAGGGTGTTTGCTTTTAGCTGGAATAGCTTGGACTGACCATAGGGATGGGATCCGCAGGAGCTGTGYAGGAATGTGTTAAATGGATTTCGCTGGGAGCTCTGTCTCCCAAGCCAGCCCCGGCGGGRTGCCAGCCCTCAGCCCGGGGGAGGAGTTGTGGTTGTATCTGCCATGTGCCTGTGCACCTTCCTTGGCAAATCGACTCTGCCCTGGGAGCCCTGTGCTGCTGTTCACAGGGGGAGTGAAGTCATACGGAATCACTGGAAACTGGATGCTGACATGGGTCAGTTGCTCTTCTGCCTATCAGATAAGTGACTCACGTAGGCCTTATGAAGCCCTCAAAGGCTAAATTCAGGCTCTGTTCTAGACCTTCGTAGGAAATGTCAAATAGCCAAGTTAGATGTTGATTTCTTGCGTTAATCTTCAAGTGAGCTTTGCTCCAATGCGTTGAGCAGTAAGAGATGTGTGCAGGACGAGGGCTTTGCCCAGTCACCTGGGTTTTCAGAGTTCAACACCATAATCCTCAGACCTATTCAGCAATATTCACTGTTTTCAACATACAGTTTTTCTAAGAAATACAGTAGGCACAGCTGAAGCATTTTTCCCCTTCAAGAAAAAGGAGACAGCAGGATGATGGCTTTCACTTTATAGTATGTCTGTTGAATTTTCTAGGACATTTTTTTCTTTTTCTTTTTCTTTTCCTGTAGAAGCAGTTAGGAAAGCATCATGGATATTCAAGTGCTGACAGTCCTTAATAGCCAGATGGCATAGAGTAGTTACTGTCAAAGGATGAGGTGTGGAAGGATTGACACATCCCTTCCTTTTTATTTTCCACTTTTTTTTTTCCACCCGTAGAAAGAAGTGTGGGTTTGGTCTGCAACTCCACTGAATTTACCCCTATGGATTTTTTGTTATGATAGTGACTAAATACTTCTTGCAATCTTGTAGTACTTTGTGCATGGTTGTGTAATGGTATATCCTTGATTATTTAAGAAGAAATATCAAGAGGCTGGTTTTCTTGGTAATAGGAAAGTAAGMATGTCCTAATGTGTCAAATGGTACATTTACTTTCCTTACAATTCCTTAGGGATTGCTTCCAGAATTAGTGTTGTGACATGGAGAGTTTCTGTAGAATATTTTACATATCAGTAGCTACATATCATATCAGTATCACTAATATTTCTCTGATATATTTGGTGTTGCCCTCATAAACAAAGGATAACATGCTGCCAGTTGCATATATGGCCTCTACCTTCTGCACAACTCAAAAGCCACAGGTGATGGCTGGCCTGGTGCTGTGTATCAGGATGTTGTCCTGGACCAAAGCTAGCAATTAACAGATGACCAGGAGTCATTGGCACAAAGGTGAAGTGAACATAAGTTCAGGCTGCTTCACAGTTGTTACTTGGGGGACCCTGTCCTCAGGGTTTTGTCACTAGTTTAGTAGTATCCGCACTCTGATACCAAAGCTAATGGAGCTCACAGAGGCTCTGGAGCAAGGGAGGAGGCTGAGATGCCCTGTGCTCCTGCAATATTCCTGCTGTCTGAAGAAGTTATGGCAATGGGGCTGTTCCTGTTGCCACTTCTCTGCTCCACCACACCTGATCTTTACATTGGTATTGGCTTCTCAGTTCTAAATAGCAAATGTCTATTATGGTTTCTCTGTAACTTCCCATAACACCTGAAGAAAGCAAAAAATACACATTAATGGTCGAGTTTGGCATCTTAACCTCTAGATTTGCACTTTTTAATCTGAGCAGCTCTTGGTTTGCCTATGGATAGGGCCTGTTGGCAGGTGTCATGGTGTCCAGTGGACATGGTGTTGGGCACCAGTGAATTACTGTTGCTCAGGGATCAGGGAAAATCTGCATGTAGGGTGTGTATATGGAGGATGGGAGCGAAGATGGGCCTGAGTTCAAGGCCTTGTGTTTCCTTTTGCTGTGCTATGTGGTCTGCTGCTGAGCCAAGACTGTCCCACTCGGAGCTGGCTCTGGGAAGGCTGGCAGCTTTCCATGTTGTGTCCCTGTGAAATGCTCCRGCAGCTGAAAAAAACCCCCACCAAAATTAATAATTGGGCAAGCTAGGAAAGAGGGGAAAGGGTGTTGTTTCAGTGATGGGAGGCTTCCGGTGGGGCTGCAGGGATTCAGTGGGGACATTCCCAAGCTCCCATGGTGCTGCTTTTCTCTGCTTTCACTGTCCCGAGCTCTAACGTATTAAAGGAACTCCTGAAACAAGGTTCTTCTTTGCGGGGAATTCGGTTATCTCTGCTCTTTCCTCGTTACAATATGACACTTATGTTGCCAGTGACTTACACAGCTTCTCTTTAAATGTGTTTTTGGAACCAATTTTTCCCTGTGTAGTGTGACTTTTCATGCTGTTCCTCATAAACTAGGATCAGTTCCTTGCACAGACCTCCTCAGGTACAGTTGTGCTCTTCTTTGCTTTCAAGCTGAAGATATAATATAAACTTTYGTCATTTGTTTAGCAAATAAAGATACAGAAGTAGAGATGTACAGAGTTTAGACTTTCATTACTTTCAACTACTTTCATTAGTTGAGAATAAATGTAATTTTTCTCCACAAGATCTTTTTACRTGCTAGCCAGAGTGATAGTCTGCTAAAATAATGTGAAAACATTTCTTCATAAAATCATAAGTGTGTTCCATTACATTAGTTTGGCAGAAAATTGAAACRTTTTCTGAGACTGAAATGGCATTACCCATTTTCATTGTGTTTCACTTGATTTTTGCTTTACTATAATAATCTATKAATTGAGCCTGTTGACTAAATGATAGATCAGTGGCTGTACAGATATTCTCTTTTTAGATATCCCTGCCTGCTTGTCTAATGTTTTTTACATTACTGAAGGCATTGTGGGAGGCAAAAAGATGGGTCTGAGAATGAGAACTTTACAGAGAGCATAAACCGAGGAGGACAACAGGGACTAATTGTATGAAATTCCTTTTATGCACACGTTCTTGAGTTTGAATAACTAGTATGTATTCAGGCTGCTGGATTAGAAGGCTTTGGCTCTGCATGTGTAGCATAGATGTTGCTCTCAAAATAGGAAAGGAACTCTCCCTCCTCCCACACTATTCCGGATAAAATTGATTCAGTGCTGCATTTTGCTCCTACTGCACCCCTAGTAAAGCATGTTTAAAGGCCGAATAGTTCATAGTGTTAGAGATATAAATGCCACGCTTTTAATAGCCTGAGTGTTGTTTCTGCCTTTTGATTGCTAGCTGTAAGAGTCATTCACCCCAGACTTTAAAGTCACCCCAGACTTTAAAGACTCAAACCCCATGCCAGGACTTGGGTTTCTACCTGCAAGATGGTGCTTGCAGGGGAGTGCCTTTCTCTTATTTCACTAAGTTTGTGCAGCCCCTTAAGCAGGAAAGCCACCCATCTTCTAAACACCATCTTATGAATACATGCAAAGAGTCTGAACTGTGCTTCGGGGGGCTTCTCTCAGCCACTCTGCTACTGAAACAAGCCTTAATGTCACAAGTGGGTTGAAAGCACCAAGAAAGTTTGCCTGAAGAATGGGCATGGGATCACTTTCCACTCATTCTGTTAATGCTGCCTGGAATACCTATAGCACCTATCACCTATACAGTTCTCACAAGTGTTTTGTTACAAGTGCTTAGGTGTTGGGGTTACATACCTCCCTACTTGAAAATTCATGCTTGGGACGCAGTGTTTTCTCTTGCTTTCCGGCTTTGCTTTCGTGGGAGTCTGTTTGAACTCTGGAAAACTGGGAGGGAAGAGACACGGAGAGGGAGGAAACTTTGTGTTATGYGTCGTTCTTCTAACCCCATCATACTCAGAAGTGCCTTTCCTAACCAAGAGAATTTAGGTAGAGGCCTCTTACTAAGAACAGTTGGGGAGCAAACAGAATAAACTTCAGCTTGGTTTCCACAAAGATTCATAAACATTTGCCAGTTTTTAAGCAAGAAGAAAAACTATTCCAGCAAATGAGTACAGCAGTAATCTTACTGCATTGGGTTATTAGGTTCAAATAAATTTCAAAATATGCACTAGATTGAATCCAGATTAGCAGAAGGGAAATGGTGTCACCACTTTAGTAGGGCTCCCTCTGTGAGACCTTGTGTGCAAGGCAGGTGTGCTCCAAAATGAGGATAGGCTGTAAAAATCTCTCTTCCCATAGTCTGCTTGGAGTTCTGCATTGATGGCAAGTCTCTTCTCCTTCTGCTGGGCAAGAGGACCCAGTACCTTCTTCCCTTTTCTCCCARGCTGTTCCCATGTCATTACAATTTCCTAAAAGCTCTCAAGTTTTTACACAGCGRGTGTTCTGAGACCTTACTGAAGAAGGGTAATCTCCAACGACTGGTCTATGGATTCATAGTCCTGTATCTCAGGAAGACAGGGCAGCTGAAGGCAAATGGGCACCATCCTTGTGAGAGCTGGTAAACTTCACGTTCTCCTGGCTAGTAAGAGACTTACAGTAAAGTCTAATAAAGCTAATAGAGCTGCTTGTACTTGTACTTTCTGCTGCTACCTTGTTTGTTTCTCACTCTCTCACTTTTTTGTTTAGGTTTTTCTTGCATGTAACTTTTCAGCTGAATATGTCCGGTGTTAGATTTTTCCTGGTCAGTGGAGTGACGTCTCGTCCAGCTGGTGAAAATCCTTGACTTCTCATGGTTGACATGTTGTGGGCATGCTGTCAGCTTTTCAGTCCTCTGTTCTGCTTGTTAGATAATTCATTATGTTAGAGATATAAATGCCACACTTCTAATAACCATAGATATAGATCCGTGTTTGGTTACTATCTAGTTGACAAAGCCTGTTTCCTCAGTGTGCCTCGCTTCACCTGCCTGCTGTGATTTCCAGGTAGACCTATTTGAAGGTGCCTGAAAAATCTGTCTATCCAGCCCAGACATGATTGTATGAGTAGTCCATTTGTTGCCTGTTTCCTGTCAAAATATTACTGAAAGAAAGTTAACTCCTTCAAGCAAAATGTGGATGAGAAAGAACAGTAGTACGAGTTCAAATCTCCAAGATCCTGGTCAGGACAGCAAAAGACAGTGGTGAAATACTGATTAACTACTGCTGTCATGGCACATTTTCCCAAGATACTCTTTCCATGAAGAGACACACATCATTTCACCCCCTCGGCTTTACAGGGCTTGAATATTTTTCTGCAACTGAGGCTTGTATGACTTGCCAGCTCTCCTGAAGGTGAGACCTGCTGTGAAATGAGGAAACTTGTAGTGTGTTTTCCCCTGCTGCCTCATGTGTGGTTAAACCTATAGAAAGCTGTGGGGGAAGCACAGGCATGCTGCTCCTCTGACAGCCTTCTGCAAATACAAGCTATTAATGACCATTGCCTTTCATGGGCAAAACCACTCCTGGCAATTCCTTTGTGCACTTTATTTCGTGGTGTAACAAGCAAGCACATTAGCTATTTTTATTCAAACACCCAGACATAAGCCAGTATGGCAAAGTGGCTACGAAATGTCTGCATAACTGAGTGAAAATATAGCTGCTGTTTAACACTAAATCTTTTTCTTTTAGTTACAGGATGTTGAGAGTTCAACCAATGATCATCTAATCTTTCTAATTGAGCCATGGTGAGGATTTTGAAGATTTAGCATTAAAATAGGCAGAATGTTCTTTTCAGTCGCTGACTTTGTCTACTGTTTAAGTCAGTGATAAGGAGGTAATGCAGTAGGGGACGTGGGTAGGGAAGAGGGTACTGCTTCAGAGTAAAGTTTCAGGTCTTGGCCTTTCAGAAGGCTTTGGGACTATCTCTTTGAATGTGCTGCTTGGTGGAAGGCACAGAAAAATGCTGAATACAGTGACACTGTTAGCAAATGCTAGCTTAGAGGGATGCAGTTGTTTGTTTGGGGAATTTTTAAAGGCTGCCAAGTCCTTTGATGGTGGTTTTTCCACTTTTTTCTTTTTTTTCCCTCCCCCCTTTCCTCTGAAGAGGCTGTCTACTTTGACAGAAAAATGGCTTTCGTGGTATGATGAATAATTAAAAAAAAAAGTAAGACTGTGTTGAAAATTTAAGTATTTCAGTGTTTCAAAGCCAAGAATATATGTCATGGATTAACTTGGGAGGGATGTTGAGCATATAATTTTTTGCGTGTGTACATGCTCAGCATATATATATATGTATATGCACACACCCCTCAGTATTCACATGTGATCTCCAATTCTCATTAAAAAAAAGAAAGAAAGCAAACCTTTGAGCATAAGGTAGATATTAGAAGTCCTAAGGTAAAAAGAGACATCGTTTGCTTTTTCCCTGACCTAGAACCTGCCTGATACCAGAGTAGATATCCAGCAGTAGCATTTTTATGTATCTTTGCTTAACTAAATTAATAAGTACACTTACAAAAATCTTCTTGTTATATCCATCAAAGTAAGGCATTTCTATGGAGTGCTTAGTATTTGGCTCAACTTGTGGTACTGCTTTTCTATACAGTCAGACCTTATGCTTACTTAGCTATTTATTACTTATTTACCTGTTTTTTCAATTTATGTTGGCAGAGTAAGAATACACAGGCCTAACTTCCTCCTTGATAGGTCTCTCCCTTTCAAATGTCAATTGTTATTCATGAAAGCACAGCTGGAGTAGTCTATCTGTTGGTAGAAAATAGCATTACTCTTTTTTTGAGTTGAAGTGGGATGGGTATAAGTAGATCAGCTGCTTTGGGACAAGATGAAGAAAAAGTAGTTAAACCACCAACATATAACCACATCTTTCAGCTTCTCCAACAGCAGTAAAATAGCCTTCTTTGAATTCAGAATTCTGCACCTTTTGTTCTGATTTATTTTTAAATGGTGAACTTTAAATGCAGTTTTATCTTCTTATGTCTGTGGACAGAGCTGTGATCGTTCTGCTTTTACTCAAAATGCAGTTAAATTGCACTACAGTGGAAAAATACTCAGGCTTATCACTTTCTCAAGCTGAAGTTTCAAACAGTTTATCCAGTTTCAAAAGCTGTGTGTTATAAAAGTCAACTTCTGTTATAGTGAAAATATTAGAAAAGGAAGATGTGTTTAAGGAGCAGAACTGGAGAGGAGAGAAAGAAGAGGGCATRATGAAAAGAAGTAGTATTGATCAGATGTTGAGAAAATATACCTATATGGSTTAAATAAAGGAAAAAGAAAAGAAGAAAGTAGAGTAAATAGAGATTAAAAGTATTTTTTAAAAGGAAGAAAGAGGTTCCGCATTAGTTGCACATGAAAATGAGCCTTTTAAATCATAGAAAATGTATTTCTACTGTCTGTTCTGTCTGACAACAGAATAGGATCTTTCCACTTCGGTTAGTAGTGCTAGGCTTGTAGTAGTAGATAACAAAAGAGTTATTTTCTGTGTGTGTGAGGAGAAGTCTTTTGTCAAGCTGTCTAAATAAAGTCTAATGACAAGGTATAGGAAGTACAGGAGAAGGTATAACTTCCAGTGAGTTCATAGTAGTAAATACTATTTGTGCATCTAGAAAATATCTTCTGAAGATTGTTAAACCCTTATTTTGGTTTATAATTAATGTAACTGAAGGTACATTTTAAAATATAGAAATGTTGGGTAAGATGATGTGGTGGCTTTTGAGAAAATAACATTGTGTGGGTTTGTGTATTTGGTCTTTATCCCTAGGCATTTGTAAATAYTTAAGAATGAGTTGATTTCAAACTTTTCATTATAGACCATATCTTCATGTTGAAAATGTGTAAGGTTCAGAGGCTTAAGCTTCAAATAGCATGCTCCCGAGTCCACATAAAGACATATGTTTCAGTGCAACTGAAAGTGTGGCAAGAAGTGAGGAAAATTATCTGTGTGAACATTTCTATTGTGAGTTGCTATTTTTCTTCATGTGGTTAATAATTTATTGTTGGCTCTTTTAAAGTCTGGTACATATGGAGTTATTCTAGATGGAAGAGGAACCCACGTTAAAGAAAAAAGTTGGCAAATTTTGTGTTTGCTTCTAGAACATGTTCACTTCAGGAGACTGGTATCCTCTAGGTACAAATGTGCCAGCTTCCCCAGGCCCTTGCTGTTTGTCTTCTAACATTTTGGGGTTATGTTATATGCTGCCATTGGTGTTGAGTGCTTTGTCGGTAGAACTAGGCAGTGCCTCAAGGAGCTTTAACCTGAATACACAAAGCAGAAGAACAGTAGTCTGAAGACTATTGACAAAGTGTCTTTTTCCAGCTGTGCACGTAGAAAAGGTTACCACATCGGGCTGCTTGACACAGTCCCTCTGCCTGTGGCTGCTGCCCTAAGCCTGCTGCTTAGGGTAGTTTGTGTGACTGTTCATACTTCTCTTGAGGCCAAGCCAGAGAACAAACTCACAAGTAGCCTATTCTCTTTGTGTTTGGTTTGAAGGAGACCAGAAATCCATCATAATGTTTGCTCCATAGACTCTAAGTGGTCGTTTGCTCCATGCCAGACCTTAAATTACCTGCCTTTTTAACACAGAGACAAAGCTTAGAGGTAAAATACTAGGTAGACTGTCCTCTCCTTTCTTCTGTGTTCTGCCCAACTGGCTGTTACCCTTGCCCAAAAGAAGTGGGTTCAGTCATGGTAAAAGTTAAATTGGAGAACATTAGTGTGGATCCAGTGAAACTGGTGGAGCTCTCTCACATTAGTATAACACAGTGTGCATTTCTGTGGCAGGGAACACCAAATGCTTGCAGGTACTGTGATTCTTTCTTGTCTTCCCAGCCACTGTCTTTTCAATCTCACTCTTTTAATGGCTGTCAGGATCCCACAGTGAGCCAGGGCTGGGAACCAGAAATGGCTGAAAATTGTTTGGATGTGGTTGATTGGTGCATTTGTTTATTCTACTTGTTCATACAGTTGGTTTGTGACTGATGTAGCTCTTTGAGTCAGCTCGCTGGATTAACATGTGAGCTGGCATGAGGGACTCGGGTGCTCACTGGTAGCCCTGACTTAGCTTGTTTTAAGCTGCCATGGAATGTACCCCCTCGAGCTTGTCTTCCGCAGAGGCAGCAAGAAGTATATTCATGACATGGATTTACCCACTGGAAACCAAGGCTGGAACCATTGATTCAAGCTACTAAGCTGATTGCTCTTTGTTTGCCACTCTGCATTCAACTTGGCTTGGCTTGGCTTCCCAGGTCTCCAACAGCTTTGTGCTCCATCGGAAACTCTTGTCTGCCACCTGACAAGTTTAGAACTTGGGGTCTGTCAGGATGCTTTTCTTTAAAACAGGGCCAGGGCATATCTATATATGTGTGTGTGTTTTCATATATATATACCCCCACATACAAAATGTGTGTCTATACATACATGAACATGCACATGTGTATATACACATATATACTCTGTCCAGATCAGCTTATATCTTACAAAGCTTTCATTCAATGTGAGTTTTCTTTTTGATGGTTTATACGATAAGAAAAGCAATTGATCAGCTAGCAAAACAAAATAGCCTTACAGATGATAAGGCTTCTTGCTATTGATAATGAATTGAGAAAATCTGGATACATGGTCTTTACTGAACACTTACTATGTAGTTTTACTGGTCATAGCCACTATACCAGATAGATTTTGTACATTTGGTGGGTTATGGTGTATCTGTTTGATCAGAAATCCCAAGTGTATTCATTACTTGGTCTTTCAAAGGAAAGTGAAATGAAAACCTCATCTCTTCCTACTGAAAACTTGAAAACATTTCTTTCATAGCATACTTATTTGGTAAAATGAAAAATCTCCTTTCTGCTTTGAGAATGGATAACTAGTAATATCTATTCATTTTTTACCCTGATTTTTTTTTCTCCTCATATTAAATGGTGCCAGTGTGTTCAGAGTTGTCATTTTTCTCACTTGTTAATAGCTTGTGTCATCTCTGCCCGCTGCTCTGAAGGAAGTGTTGATTAGACCTACAATTCCATTTAGCACTCTCATTCCTTTTCAAGTGGTGGTGTTTGATTTCTTTTTAATCCTAATGCTGTATCTTTTATACTTTCAATCTCAATCATTTGGAGGGTTTGAGTGTTCCTTACATTTACTTTAAGTAATAGTATGCTGATACCAGGACCATGTTCTTGGGGTCCTGTCTGGAGTAAAAGGGTTCTGCAGATTCAGCTGAAGGCTTTTGTCATTCAGAGAAGAGATTCCCCCCCCCCCCCAGTCCATGCAGACTGCATTTTGCTGACTTATGCCAGATTTGCGTGTGGGTTTGTGCAAACAAGTCAACTGAAGTAGCGTGTCTGTCAGCACAGCTCTGCCCTTCAGCCAGGTGCAAAGCTAAAGTGGTTAATTCCCAATGACTTCATCCAATGTTGTTTCTACCAACAGAGACATCAATTTGTCTTTCTCTTTTTTCCCCCTCCACTATTGCTCTTCCTCTGAGGGTTTTTTTCCAGCAGTGGGGAGTGGGTGCATATGGTTGTAAGTATTAAGTTTACCTTAAAATTTAGATTTTTTGGAACTTTTTGTTGTAAACTACAAACTAGACTTTTTAGCAAGTCTACGTAAAGTTCCTTCACGCAATTGGGTTGACGTGCTCAAAGACACATGAGCAAATTTAATGGTGGGTTTGGGTCTGATAGAGAAGGGTGGTTCTGTGTCCTCCCTCATTTCKTGCTGTATGCTCCTTTATGCCTGTCATAAGACCTGCCAGAGGCTCTGTGTGGCTGCTTTTAAGTAACTTGTTCTGGTACTGAAGTTCAGCAATCTTTCTGTCTGTCTTTTTTTTTTTTTTTTTCTGTCATGTCTAGCACTTCCTACAAACACTTTGTACCTGTGCTGGAATAGCTTGCTTTAATGGGCATTACATATTTCTGTTTTCTGCTCAACCCTTAAATACTTTAATCCCCTCATAAATGTTGATGACTTGGTGGCTTACTCTCAGCTAATCAATTTTCTTTTTCCCTCTTCTTCTGATATGTCAGTCCTGACTTTACTCCATCTTGAATTGACCTTTTGCCAGCATCCTGTGTGGGAGAGCCTCTTGCAAAGAAGCCTGTTTTTGCTTTCTCTGTTATTATCTAGTTGTTAGCATCAAATTTAAATGCACCCTTCAGTTTTTGTGCATCAGCTCTTAGATTTTTCTTATTTTGTATGTTTTCTGATCTGATACTTTTTGGTCTTCTAAAGTTGGGGGGTTTTTTCTCTTTTCAACTTTTTTTTTTTCTATCTGCTGTCACTTATATTGCTTTCTGTTTCTTTACCCAGGCTTTGATTCACATTTTTCTGGGATATGCTCATTTGGCCTGTGTAACCTTGCGAAAATGTTACCATTTCAACATAATGACTCTTTTCTTTCATGGCTTCCTGTTCCCTTTCCTTGTGAAGTGGTATGTATACCTTCCACAACTTCCAGACTCAGCTGGGAGCTAAACATGCAGCTTTTCATTTCCTTTCTCTTCTTGACTTAAGGATCTTTTGGACCAGCGGCGTCTTAACCACTGTTTCTGAAACACAACAGTGTGGCAGGAGTTTTGGTGGGAGCTCTTCCCTGAGTATGGTGAATTTGGTTGTGTTATGGGCACTGTCATTTAGCAGTGAGCTGATGCAAACAGTGAACTGCCTTTCCAACATCGTATGAGATCTTTCTAGTGAGGAGCAGGGGAAAAGCTTATTTTCTTATTGCCAGGTAAAGAACAAACACGGAACCAAAAACGTCCCTTGGCATGACCTGCAGTGTTCAGGCTAAATTGAAATGTAGATTCTCCATCAAATTAAATTCCTCTTGTGCTTGGCATGGCATCCCCCTTACTTCCTTCTCTAAACAAAATTGGCTGGACTCTTCCCCCTTTTCCACAGTGGCTGTGTAATTCCTTGTTTAGTTTGTGGGAATTGCAAGAGCTCTGATGTTTTTCTGAATTAAAGATGCCAAATTCGTAGTGATTTCTTCCTCCTTCCTGTTGTTCCTCCTTTCCTCCTGCTGGACCCTTTTTGGGGTTGGTTTGTTCTTATTTTCCCCTAGGAGAAGACTTTTCCTCATCGATCTTCATGACAACTTAGGGTTCCTGGTACATGGAGGGCTTCAGTTGAGTTCAAATGTAATTCCAGTGCCATTTTACCAACAGAAGTAAGGCAGGCTGGACTACAGCGTAGAGCACTCTCTGCTTCTGTGTCAGCTCTGTTCCTTTCACGTGAGGAGCGTGATTCTGTGCATTCCTTCTTGATAGGTTTCCATTTTGAGATACGCTTTGTACGGAATGACCCCGCATCTCTGCAGCCGCAAAATTGTTATGAAACGCTAAGCACAGAGACTTTGTGATCAAAATACTTGTTTTTTCATTTTGTTTTTGGTCGTTGCTGTGAAATGGAATGATTAAGAAGTGTTAAAGGGGAGAAAAGGTATTGGAACTTGAGTCTTTTTTCTGCAAAAACGGTGCTGTCTTGAGACCCAATTATTCAAAAATAAGTTGTAATGAAAATATCCTAAAATCCTCAGCTTTAGCTTGGTTGTATCAAATACTTGGTAAAACTCCAAAGTGGTAAATAACTTAGTTGTTTTCTTTGTGGAGTACTAATCTTGTTTGCTTTGGCATCTAAAACCGAAGAGACAGCTTATTTTTACTTAGTATACACTTTTTTTAGAGTATCCCTTCCACGCAGTAATAAAGAGATTTATTACAGAACCCGGGAGGCCAGACCATGGACTCTGCTGTGTTTGGTGGTCCCAGAGGCAGAGGGGAGCAGTGTTCACCTGGGCAATTTTAGTTACCACAAATAGTCTTAGAACTGATGCCAAAGTCCTTGTAGATAGTTTAGCAAATAGTGGTTTTGAGGCAGTGTTTGGAGGGAGTGTGACAGAGGTGACAGTCTCGTGTTATATGACTTAAGAAGAAAATAAAGATGCAGCTGGTCAAAGGAACAGGTCTGAAAATTGCATTTGCTGCAGTGTGTAGGTGTGAGCAGCATAGTTAAGGCCAAAAGAAACACTACTGTGCTACCACAGAAGAGAGATCATGTGCCCAGGTGAGTGTTTTTCATCCATCTGTGTGGTTTAAAGTGTCCAAGTATGAAGTGGAAAAATGGGCAGGATACAACTCTAACTTTGATGTAGAAGTGTGGGGAGAAATCCATCATGTAAGATGGTGTAAGAGAGGAAAAAGGAGGAGCCTGTTGGCTGTAGCTGATAGTTGAATTCCTTCAGGAGGGTACTAGAATTTTTTTAAACATGCAGTGACTTGATTTGTAGGTGAAACCATTACCTAGTGCTGTGTTTTTTCAGGTTGGCCGTCAGTTAATCATGTTTTCTTTCTGTCACTGTTTTTATTGCAATGTGTGGTGGTTAAAATCCAGAAGAAAGTGTAATAGTATCTTAAATTGCCTATCTTTTCTGTTACTTCTGTTAAAAGCAAGAATTTATTTTTGTTGATGATGCCAACAGTTGACATGCACAAGATGACATCTTCAACATAAGTCTTTGACAAATAAACCCACATTTTTTTCTCTAACTTCTGGTGTTAATTCATGTCTTTTGACTTTTTCTCTTGAGACTTGCAAGCAGTAGTGGTTTTCTTAATGTATGATTAGGTTTGCTGTGGAGATTTTAACAGAGCTAAATTTTGAGACAGCAGTCTAAGGTGAGAGAAGGCATCAAAGTGCTGGATTTATACGTGGTCGTWCCTGACAATCCCCAAAACACCTCCTGTAAAATTGTTCCTGCTCTGTCAGGACACATCCCTTGACCGACCACTGTTGTTACTGTGTTATCTTGTGAACTTAGTGCATGTGGTGTGTGTTGAATTGAGATTTGTTTTCAGGGTGTTGGTTTTCTTAGAAAACTCAAATATACAACAAATTGCCAAGTCTTCTGATTGAATTTCAGATCTTACTGTGTCTTCGAGGCCCATCAGGTAATGTTGAGTGTTCACTGAACTGTTTGTTTATGATGCCACAAATTTATTTATCTCTTAGTGAGGATGTCAACCTCAAGCAGTTTAGCTATGTTTATAGTTTTAAAACAGATTAAGTAACTCCTCTGTATTCAAAAATTAAAATCAAATCACAATTGATCATGATGACAATATAAATAGGGTTTCAAAATTACCAGACCCTCCAGGAGTCTTAATCTCTTGTTCTTTATGGTTTAGTTGAAACCTGTGAATCATAAAAGGTGGCCCAGAGTTGCTCTTCTCCTTCATAATTATTTAAGGTTTTCTTAATTGTTGTGAGACAATCAGAAGATGCCTATCTCAGCAAACCTGGTGGCAGTGTTACCTCCAGGCTCTATGTTGGCTGTTCTCTCTGTGAAGTTCCAAGTGCTTCTGCCACGGTGGATGCATCACCACTCTGCTTGGGGCATCAGTAGTCTAGAGATGGATTTTGCAAGTTTGTTTGTGTCTGAAACTGCTGGTAATCTAATTGCTGGGTTCAGACAGGGAACTTACTCTTTAGAAAAGCTTTCTCATGGATAGACCCGAATGCATTTGAATGTCTGAAAAAAGCAAATGTTGGGTGGAGTACCATGGGAATTGCCTTTAGCCTTGCTGGATGGATAGACAGCCTGTGAAAGGCCTCAGGAGGATTTGACCATGCCTTAGAAATACTAAAAGAAGGCACCCATATTTAAATTCTTAATCTGGTCCTCTGTTATCATTCATCCCTGACAGAAACATGAGTTGTAAGTCAGTAAATCTTTTACTTGATGTCAGTTGTTCACCAAAAGAATTTTGGCTATGACTGTGGTTTTCTCAAGCTAGACATCTTAAAAGATACCTACACTGTTCATGGCCCTGTCTGGGAGCCACTGCTTTAAGTCATAGGTGTTACATGCAGCAGTGGGTGCCGAGTGTAGTGGAGCAGGCCATTTTATTGCACATCTCTATCTTCATTGAGTGGTGACAGGGTGAGTGTTTTTTCAGATGTTCTTCTTGGAGCTGGGTAAGCTTTGTCTGCTTATTCCTTTTGGAAGAAGCATCTCAAATGCTTTTAAGTAGCTCGTGCAGAAAAGGAACATGCTTTTTCAGTGGTTACAAGCTCAGGTGCTGGTAGTAAAGGTGTTTTCATGGGTAGGCTGAAAGAGAAGCTGATGTTCCTAAGCAGATCTGTGCCATTTAAATTGCTGTCTGGAGTGGGGCAGTTTCACTGGGGAGTCCTCCTTTTGTTTGTGAGGGGCTATAGGTACAGCAAAAGACAGTTTCTTCCCTGCTGCTTTCCACGTTCTGGTCTACCTGAAGCAGAGTAGCTCTGGCTCTAAAGTTGTCATTAAGCTTCCTAAGAATACTTTTATTAATGGTAATTGTCTGTACAGTATGGTTTGACAAGATTAGCAAAGCACAGAGAGCACTTCCTACTGTTTTTTCTTTTAATCACAAAGTTCTTTGGATTTGGCACAGTCTGTCTGCTGCAAACTTGTGAAGTACCAACAGTGATGACTTGGCAAGCAGTACAGCACTGGCAAGAGCAGATTTGGGCCAAGGACTTGTAGCCAAGCTCTCACCTTTTTGCATAAGATCTTCTTTAACGGGAATGCAAAGGAGATGGGACTGCGGTTAAATAATTGCTCCTTGATTGAGTGAATAGCCCCGAGGAAGGTGCTTACGTAATGAGCGTCCCTATTGTGCTGTGTAAGAACAGGGACGCTGTGCTCAGACTGTGAGCAATCCTCACGCCGGGGCTGGCTCATACCTGACTCTGCAAACCCGTGCTGAAAGCCGCTATTAACTTGAACTTTACCTCAAACACACCAAAAAGCCATGGCAGTCCAGCATAAGGGACAATATCGTACTTCAGACCGTGCAGCGGGGCTTTGGATCCTTATGCCCACGCACCATCCATTTGTACCAATGGAGTGGGAATTCTGTGTGGCCAAGGTCCCCCTTCCCATCCCAGCAATGCATACTTTGTTTAAAGTCACAGGTGTACCAACTCCTGGGAACACTGTATGTTTTGGGGATTAATATCTGGTGGCTGAGTTCATCTTCTTGGAGCACTAATGTGTTTTTCCTCTCCTTCAGTTATTCCAGCATACTTCTCACTCAATTCCATATACAGCCCCTGCTGTCTGCAGCAACCTATTTGTGCTGGTGGCAAGTTTATTTTCCATTCCTTACACTGTTTGTGTGTCTGAGCAGGAGTAATAACACAAGCTTAGAGAGATTTGCTTTCTCCAGTGTTTGGTACTGTAACGGCACACAGCAGCATTTGCAGAACAAGTAATTCTGGATGACTCTGCGGCACTCAGAGGGACGGAGCAGCTGGAGATGCTCAGCCTAGTCCATCTGCCCTGCTCTGTGGATTGCCATGGAGGAAGCATTTAGCCTGGGTATGGAAAGCTCTGTAGCTGTGCCATGAGGTGAGCCTGCACAAATAAATCCTTTCTAGTAAGGCTGGTTTGAGCACCACACTGGTGGTTTGGTTCAGAGGTAGCTCATGAGTCTTACATTTAAGCATCCCCCTGCACTGAAGCATGTGTAGAATATGAGGATAATTTAGCTGCCAAAACCATTTAAAAAACCCCCCAAACTTGCAGCCTCTTGCTTTTTCACTAAAATTCATGGATATGGCCTTAGGCATACCTTTGATGCCAGGTGGTCTCCCTGCCAAACCTAAAGCTGGTTCTCAGTAAGATCTTAGGTGGTTATGCTTTCAGTAGAGTGCCAAAAAGCTGAACCTTGGCAAAACTGTGCTTTAAGCTGATGGTGAGAACAAGTTTAGGAAGAATGTTTCAGTCCTGGATAGGCAGTGTAGCCACAGGTAGACTAGATACATTTTCTTCTAGATCTAAGTCATGGCTTTTATTTATTTTGCCTATTCCAAGGTCACCTAAGTTAAATTAAAATTTAGCTGTTCTAAAGAATTATTTGGATTTGTGCTTGATTTTTCCTATCTCCCCGGTTATGGATTACTTGCCTTTGGAAGCACATGCCCCAGGCATTCCTGCTCTAACTTGAGCATGGTGGTGTGGCTGCAGAGGAAGAAGCCTGAAGAGGGTGGGAGGAGCACTTCTTCCCCCCCTTTCCTGGTGACCTTCGCTTCTGTGCGTGCGCTCAGCTCTTTTCCTGCGCATTTTGACCCGTGCTGCAATCCTATCAGAGAGGGCAATTGCAGTCAGGGATGAAGTCTTTGCTGGAAAAGATTTCTGGCCAAATTTGAAATGCTTTTGACGTTCATTGGTAGAAGTTGGCTCCTTGTACTCTGTTGTTCAAACCACCAAGGTTGGTCTTTTCATGCCACTTGGTGTTCCTGGGGAGAACCTAACTGCACACACCATTCCAGGGGGCAAACTAACTAGCTAACATTTCTTTGCAATTTAAATAAAATTTAAAAATGAGCAAAATGACCCCAGGTAACAAACACATCAAGTACATCTATCACTGTCATGATTTTATAAAGGTAAATGTGCTTAATCTCACCTGATATCTTTGTCAAATGTGCTTAATCTCACCTGCTGTCTTTATCAACTGGTCTTAATTTCACCTGCTGCCTTTGTCACTGATACCTAAGTCAACTTGAAACTGCAGGAAAAGAAAATTTGTTTTGCATTAAAAGACCTAAATTATTGCCTCCTCGTTGCATTTTAGAATGAAACTTCTGGTTCTAGAATTTTGAGTAATGGAATACATTTTTAATTGTATCTGGAAATGGTCAAACTTTTTCAGTAACCTGGAAAATACTTTGAAGTAAACTGTAATTTTTCTGTGGTGTTTTTGTGGGGTTTTTTGTTTGTTTGTTTAGGTGGATTTTTGTTGTTTTTTTTTTTTTCAGAAAATACAAACTTTTTTCAGACAGGCTGTAAGAAGAATTTGTAAGGAAAAGAATATTTTTCTGTTTAAACTGACTTATTTGGAGAAGACAGGCAAAGTTTCAGGAACACAAACCTCACTTAAATCTGGGAAAAAAAAGCAGTGACTATAAAGCTAGGTCAAGTTTCAGTTAATAGTAGTAAACAACTTCATAATTCAGGGAAAAGTTTGTTTATGGGAAAAATCTACCAAAAATCTAGTACCTTTGTGATGACTCCAGGATTTTCTTGTCTTGGTATTAACTCCAAGAATTTAGGTGGGGGGAGTGTTCTGTTTTTGACGGTATCTGCTAGGTTTCTTTCTGTCTTTTATCACATATTTTCAGTGATGTGACTTCAGCCAGACAGTTTCCATAAGGAATATGATTCATTGCGTAATTTATTGCATACTTCGGGATGTGCTTTGGACTTCTTTTCCTGTTTGGGAAGAGGGACTGGATGTGGAGATGTTTTGGAAGCCTTGGCTTTTGTTTCTGTGTCACGGTTGGGTTCTGTTTCACGTTTGTGTATGTGAGGAAGGGCTTGTGCATTCTGGAGTTCGTGCCCTCTGTCTTCTTATCGCTTCATATTAACCGGACTCATAAAAGATATCACCTCTCCCTGCAAGACTTGCCTTTCCTGTATCCTTGGGCACTTGCAGATGCAGCAGTAATTGTGGGAATCTGTTGGATATGCAGTTCTTGTGGACCACATCTGTATTTTTTCTTTCAACAGAGTATCTGGAGTTTAATGTGGTGCTGGAAATGACTGTGGGATGATGTGCCTTTTCCTGAGACAGAGTGGGATGCTTTTCTGACCGCATTAAGGGTTCAYGCAATAGCATTGTTCCATGGATATATAATACAGGTTTGAACATACTGATATGATAATTTAAAATCCACAAACAAAAGACAAATAAAAATGTCTGTGTGAGTTGTGAAACACAACCTCATGAATGAGAGAGTGGAAGAGCTGGGCCAGTGCTATATCTCTCATAGTGTAGCCCTAAGAGAAATGCTTTAGCAGCATAAAAATGGACCCTCTTTTTTTTCCTCTTTTTGCTTGTGCTCCTGCTGAATGTTTGTGAGGTAGAGTTTCTGCAGTGGGAAACATAGGTTGTGTGCCTCTTAACTGCAGTCAGTGTTTAATATAGATATTTAGTGACAGACAAACATGAGTTAAATGGCGACAATTGGGATTGCTAAGAACAAACTTGCAGATGGCCATTTTCAAACAGTGACCTGTTTTGGCTTTTTATTTTTACCTACTGTATTTCTAGAGGGCTTTCCTTTACTCTTACCCAAGATTTTTTGTGCTCTCATGTGAAGAGGATATTCACACAAAAAGCTGATTGTGCCTATCTGAGAGGATGTTCCCTGTCCAACCTGGCCTTGAACACTTCCAGGGATGATATAGCCACGGCTTCTCTGGGCAACCTGTGCCAGTGCGTCACCACCCTCACAGTAAAGAATTTCTTCCCAGTATCTAATCTAAACCTACTCTCTTTCAGCTTGAAGCTCTTCTCCCTTGTCCTATCACTACATGCCCTTGTAAAAAGTCCTTCTCTGGCTTTCTTGTAGGCCCCTTTTAATTATTGAAATTATTGGGTTGAATTAGTTAAAAACACCTGTTTCCCACACCTTTTAATGGGCAGTTCGCTTCTGGACGTTGTGAGGAAGGTCAGGCCTAAAATGGTAACCTGAATATGGATACATTCTTAAACTTCTAGTCGGTAAAGTTAAAGAAAATAAAAAAAATAAAAGAGGAGAAAAAAATCCCCAAACTGTGCAGTTTTGACGGGAAGCCAGTGTAACTCCCTTGAAACTGGAGTGGCATGCCTGAGTCAGTGAAGTATGAGCTAAGAATCTGGCAGAAGCCTTTTGCACAAAGGAAGGTTGAGAGAGTCTCTCAGGAAGCCTGTGCTCTGCTAAATGTGGCATGTTTGAACATGAGACTGACATCATTGTGAGTTCATAGTAGTGAAAGAACAAAGTATCAGCCACAAATTAGACTGACCTAATTTTTAAGTCACTTATAAAAACTTAATAGCACAGTATCTTGCTTGTGCAAGCTGTTTATTTCTATCCCAACTTCTGACTTAATTTAAACTACAATTTAACCCTCTAAACTGTTAAAGGAGTTGTTCAGGAAGGTGTGTGTGTGTTTGAGGGGGGCTGCAGACTTCCTTCCTTGGCTCTTATTCCACTCTGACCTCAATTTTCACATAAAGGAAGTGATTAAGGACCACCCATCGTATACCTTTATCCTTCAGGATCAGTTTCTGGAGGTAAAAACCTCAGGATTCCTACCAAACCCCAACTCGTTCCTATTGGCTGCTCACATGCAGACTGGAAGTCCGTCTGAAAATTATCAGGACACGTGCCAGTGGTATCAGCAGGAATTTATGTAGAATAAGTAGGTTATTATAAAACTAATCAGTATTATTTACTGATGTAGCCATGATTGTTGACAAATCACTGATGCTTCCTCCGTTGCTAAATACTTAAAAAATACAAGGATCTCACAGTTTGCAGATGATATACTTCTTTCCAAGTATTTTAGTTGGCTCTGCGTGCCCTGAAGTTGATCCATTCTGTTGATGTATTACTTCAGTTATTTCAGAAATATATTGAGCTCTCCTAGCTTGGAATTACTTTGACAACAGTCAGTGCCTTTCTGGTTGCTTTCTAAAGGACTGTGTAAAACAAAACACCTCTATGAACTCTGAAGAGAGACCTTACGAGGGCTTGGAGTGATAGGACAAGAGGGAATGGCTTCAAGTTGAAAGAGGGCAGGATGTGTTTAAATATTAGGAAGAAATTCTTTCTTGTGAGAGTGGTGAGACCCTGGCATAGGTTGCCCAGAGAAGCTGTGGCTGCCCCATCCCTGGAAGTGTCCAAGGCTGGGCTGGACAGGGCTTGGAGAAGCCTGGGATAGTGGAAGGTGTCCCTGCCCATGGCAGGGGGTGGAACGAGATGAGCTTTAAGGTCCCTACCAACCCAAACCATTCTGTGATTCTGCTTCAATGGTAATGTTTGTAGTGATGTAAGAGGCACAGCTGGGGAACATAAGTCATCCTCTGCGCTCCTCCTTGCACTGTACAGATATATGAGGCTTCTCTTTTCAGCCATGTGGTTACCATGTTAGAAATGTGGCTTTGGCACCCCTGCAGGTCTTGTATAACATGATCCAAATTCAAAGAAACACTTGGCATCTTTTGGGAAAGACATACCAGAGCACGTTACTTGGATCATAGCTCAGTGAGGTGCCACGACTCTTGCTTTTGTTCCCAGCTGAGGCCCTGTTGGTACCATCTTGTCAACTAAATTAATATTTGAAAGCAGTTTTAATAAGCAGGCCATCATAATTACCTTTGTGGGTACAAATTAGGTATGACAACATGTTCTGTTCCCAGAGTGTGTGCAGTCAGTAGTCTTACACCATGGTGAGAGATTTGGGTCCCCATCATCTGGATCTACGAGTGTGTTAATTTGTTTTCTGTGCCTCATCTGCAATTCAGCAGTCACTCTGTATCATAGCCTGAACCCCTCACTACTCAGAACAGCCCAGAATGGGAGACCTCTTAGCAGGATTACTGCAATTGTTTAATTTCTGGGAACATGTAACAACTTGATTTATTCCCCCATGTTACTTGGGAGCCATTGCAGCATATTGCAGCCATTGCAGCCAGTGCAGCATTTTCCTCTAAGTTTCCTTCTCTACTTCCAGTTCAAGATAGTTGGGCTGTACTGTGTTTGTGGACTTGCTGTTTTCTGCCATCTATTCTGCTTCCTTGCCATGTAAATGTCATGTAAGGAGAACTCAATTAATTTTAACTGCTTTACTGGGTAGGACTGAACTTACATGTGTGTAATGTCAATGTTTTATTTGGCCCAGCATCCCCCTTCTGAAGATGCTTCTGCATGCTTTTATCACTATGTAGCATACACTGGTGACAACATTAGTCGTGTTTCGGGGGTGCAGAGGGCTTTTAAAATGAGTTTGACAACAAACTTAATTAACAGTTCTATTAGGTATATTTTTTAACTTCTAGATGTTTCCCTGTACAGCTGATGGGACATGCATGCAGTGCAGTGCAGCACTGTATTTTTGAACACAAGCAGGAAGAAACAAAGTATTAATGTTGACAGTTAAAAAAAAAAAAAAAAATTCCTTCCAAACTTTCTCATGCCCTGATGTGAAGGGGTTGAATGTGCATGTTGCCTTCCGGGAGAACTGGTGTCATTTCCTCAAATGGGTGAAAGACCAGAACATTTTAACCCACGTCATACCACACCGTGGAAGCAGTTTACAAGTCTCTGTTCTTAAAGGAGATGACTCACTTTAGTCATTCAGTTTAATTTAAGAGAAGAGTCAATAAAAAGTCTGCTGCGAGAAATTTGTCCCTGCCTTGCCCAGAAGCTATTCTGATTTATTTCCCTAGTAGAATTACCACCATTATCCTCTGTCTTTAATCTATCCTTGTCCTTGTTCGAAGGCTTCAGATCCACCTTCTGTTTTTATCACACAGTGACCATGAAGCAGATCAGAGTTGCTTTTTTTTAATTTAGTTTTTGGCTCCTTATTTGCGGGGCCTTATTATTTGGATGTGTCCCCCTTAAAGGCTCTCATTAGGCAGAATGCCTTATATTTAAAAGCTAACCATTATCTGAAGGCTCTGAGGTCCCATCTTACCTTCTTTCAGGGTAAGCCTTTTAAAGAAGTAGCATGGACTATTACAACTGTGCTTTGTTTATTTAGCTCCACTCTTCAGAGCACTCCTTTTTAATCTGTTTCTCAGCAAAAAGATGACCATGTAAAATACAAAAGTCACTTTTTGTATTGGCCTGCAGAGCTGCAGAACAGTCAATTCAGAATGTGCAGGTTGTGTAGTAGATGGAGACCTTGGTGTCATGAAAGGTGCTGCTGTAAAACAGCCTTGTTATACAAGTGGTAAAGATATGCTGGAATTTCAGTCGCTTGAGGGTTTATGAACTATTTCAACACTTAAAGTTTTTCATTGGGTTACTTTGTTTTCTTGGTGTGGTACTTTATGTCTTTGAAAGCTACAATATATGGTAAAGAGTGGCAGGTGTGAACTTTGCCAATTGGTCACAATTACATGATGAATCTTCACCATTCAGTGTACAGGACCATAGTAGCACCCATGGTGTGTTTTGTGGGGATAGGCAACTGTCCTTCAGTTTTATTTTGGTTTGTCAATTCACATGCTACATGCTGTGGCTTTGGATTGGATATGTTCAGACTTGGATTACATAGGTAAATGAAGTAATTTTCTAACTTATTGTAAACTTTATAAATTTTATACCAAACACTTCATATAAGACTAGATTTTTAGGAAAGAAGAGGTAGTTGGTGAGATCCTTAGGGGGATGCTGTCACACTTGACTGTTCTGTCTCTCCCTGTCTTCTCTCTTGCTTGGTGCTCCTCACTCTGTAGCTGTAGGAGGAATGCTCCATGTGACCCGACTGGTTGGGTTTGTTTAGCTGCAGTTTAGAGAAGGCCCTGAGCAAGAGAGGATAAAAAAAGGCTTGCATTTCTAATTCTGGAAAATAGAAAAAGGCATTTGAACAAGGCCTGGAGGACTTCTTATTTGCCAGAAGTAAGTATAAAGAGAAGTTTATATCCTTCTGTAACTCACTAATTGAAAGGATGTATATTTCTTTTTCTAAAGTCAGCAGAAAAATCCTGGCCTCTTAATGATGAAAAACTTTTTTTAAAACTTTCTCCTAAGCACGAGTAGCTGAAGTTTCCACTTTATACTTGGGTGGCTCATTCATATTTCACTTAATGGTAATGTGGGATCCTCTCTCTCCCTTCCCCTCCTCACCACCAAGGCTAAAAAGGGGGCGGGGGGTGGATATAAAATGTTTCTGAAAATTACAGGAAATGTCTGTTCCTTAAACAGCTTTGCCAGGGAATTTCCAAATGTGCTTAATGCTTATGGCTGAAGTTGCAGCAGCTCAGTCTTCAATCATGAGTGGATCCTGTTCTTAAAATGTGACACCTCCTTCCAGTAAATGATGTTGAAATTCAGTACATGCCTAGTTTCTCATCTGCTCTTCAGCAGCATTAATTGTGCCCACTGGTGAAATGAGGGCATTTGGGGGCTGCTTCAAACACTTGATTAACATGTATTTATTAAAGTGGGAAAAACAGTATCCTGAGTATCCTGAGGTAGTAGCTAGTTTATTTGTAAGGACTTCAGAGAAGTGTGGGTGGCAGAAAGAGTCATGGCATGGCATGGATGGCACGGAGAGGCTGGTAATAGTGAAGGTGAAGACTACCTGACAGCCTTCAGAGGGGCTTCGGGAACTGCTTGTGAAGCACTAAGGAACAAAAAGAAAGATGGTTCTTGTCTCAGTACTTTGTTTCCTTGGACTGTCACAAGGTGGTCTCAGATCATAGCGTGCTGTCTCTAGACAGAAMCTAATCAGTGTTAAGCATTAGTTTAGTTTTAATTTCTGGGATGAGATTAGAAAAGGGGATAGCAGGAAATATGATGAGTAGGTTGAGCTTTCTCTTCATTCTCCATTGCCTTCTGCCAGGCTTTTGCCACTGGATTATGGGAAGGAGCAAGGGAGGTCTGCAGAGCCTCTTCCTGAGGTTCAAAAGGGAATCAGAAGCTGGAGCAGGCAGGGGGASAAAAGGACCTGTCCCAGTCTTCAACAGATCTTCTTGTCCACCTCTCTGCCCTGCTCCTCTCCCATATGTGTGCCTACGTACTAATGATGAAGATCTCCAGCCTGGGTCCTTCCAGGGAAAAACACGGGGTCCCAGTCCAGATATCAGTCCCAGAGAGCAAAGCCTGTTCTGGGTAGCAAGCTCTGTATCTGTCTGAAGGGTTCTCACCCTGTGTTCTACTGCTGCCATTTGCAAGGCTTTTAGGGCAGTTGCCTAAAGACAGAGAGGTGACGGGTCCTTGTAGTTCTTTTCCTTGTGGGATGTTGTGGGTTTTCAGGCTGTTCACCATAACGTGCCCAGCCCTCTGCTGAGGTGGCTCTTCATGGTTGCTGTATCCTTTACTCCGTGGTTCGGAGCCACTCCTGGATTTTGCAGTAAAGCACTGCTTGGCAGTAATTTATTGTCATGGTTTATGCTTCAGTGATTAAGCAAATCTGTCATCTCTTGACAGCCATGATTTGAATCTTAGTTTTTGCTGCCCAGGAAACAGTTTGGAATTGACGCTGATGTGTTTATTTTTGCTTYCTTGTGTAAAAGTTGTAATTTAATTTGTTGCTGTTGGAACAGCAGGTGCTTTGCATAGAAGTTGTATGGGTATGGCTGTGCGTAATGATTGGTGACACCAGAGTTACCAGCTTCCAATGTTGGCTGTTTTAGAGTGTGGGGAGGTGGGATTAATTACACAAGATGTTCTGTTTCACTGGTCTCTGTCCATGCAAAATACAGCTGCATTCACACTTAGTTATGGCAATCTGCCACATTAATAGATGCTGTACAGGAGTTTGTGAATTTGCTTAATTCTATGCAAATGCATCACCTGTGAATGCTAGTTATAGATTAGTTTTCTAGCAGGGAGATGTGTCAAATAGTTTGGAAGGCTGTTGTTGGTTGGTTTTTTTGTTTGTTGGGKTTTTTTTTAAGCATCTCCAACTATTTCTTTTAATTTAAAGATAATAGAGAGATTTGCTGTGGTGGGTTTTTTCTCTTTTCTTTTAGAAAATTAGTATAACATAACTTTCTATTTCGGACCTGTTCCATGTAAATGAATGCAAGAATTTATAAATAACTTCTCACCTAGGTTTTCATGTCTTTGGGAGAGTTTTACAGCAAATGACTGCACTGAAAGTGTAAAATCCATTTTCTGGTTTGGTTTTGGGGTTTTTTTAATCTTGTAATAAGGATTTATTATTATTTTCCTGTGTTTAGGTATTTCCTTCTACTGGCCTTTGTATGTGGACCACCTTCTGTCCTGTTCAGCTCAYATAGATTGTGACTTAAATGTAGGTGAGTAATATCTTTCGACATGAACTAATAATGAATTCATAAAAAAGCTCTCCAGAATTTTCAGTTGCTGTGACTTGGAGGCCATAGAGGGAGAATCATCTTTTACAAATCCATTGACACTTTTCCTGGTTGTCTAGCGTCCCAGGCAATAGGAACCTAAAAATTTAATGTATTATAGTATATGTTTGAAGTGGATTAAGTAAGCTTTCATTCTGGTTGCCACAGAACAAATGCTGTGAACCTGCAGTGGAAGAGTATTTTGAAACGGAAATAGCTTCTTGCTTGTATGGGTGGAGAAGGGAGTCCCCAGATTAAGTCTCTGAGTCTCTTTTGAATAGAGTGGTGTAACATATAAAGAGTGTGTTCTAATGCTTCCCATGAGGTTCTGCCAGTCAGGTTTCCCTGCCGGAATACTCAATAAATATTTATTGTTTCACTGGGAATGTCAAAGAGGTTGGCTTCTTGCTAAATGCAAGTGATGATAACCTGGTTTACTGCTTAGAGATGGTGGTGGTGCATTAATATTTCCAAGAATGTTGCACCTATTTGAGGGCTATGTTGAGTAGGTCAGGAAAATGTGGTGTTTTGGTATGCTTTTGAGGTTTATTTTGAAATATTATTTTAAATATGACTATTTGTCTGAAAGGAAATATCTTACTGTTATCCAAATGGAAGGCCCATTCATCTTCTTTAGCTCAGCTGTCTTAGAGTGCTGGTGTAGAAGGTGTAGAAATAGAGCGAGCTTAAAGATCTAAACTGGAGGTCCTGTATGCAGCGTGTTCATGGGAAGTTGATTTCCTTTCTGACTCTATCTCTCCATATCTCAAGTTTTCAGATTGGTGAGCACAGTGAAGTGGGGTGACTTCTCTTTAGAACTAGTAATCAAAGCTGAGTAATTAGTCAAGCAGGATGAAGGACAATAGAGTGCTGAACAGAAAATCCACCTTCATCTATTTTTTCCAGTGGATTACACTTGCCTTTTTCATGGATGTACAGTGTGCAATCTAAAATGCATGTGGCTGGTGTTTCCACAAGGAAGAGAAAATTAACACTTTGCATTTTGATCTGAAGTACAGATGTGTTAAGAGTAGGAGAAGAGAGAGCAGCCACACACAAGCAAGGGAAAACAGGGTGAGATTCTTAAAACTGATTCTCTTTTATGAACACGGTACGTGATTGACATTTTAAAAAAAAATTAACTAAAATCTATGTGTTTCTATTTGAGTAACTTTGTGCTGCTGTCCAGTCTTGCACCAAAGTGGAGTGTGCTCAGGAAGGTGGTGGAAAGTGTCTGTTCTTCAACCTCCCAAGCAGGAAGCATGAGGAAATGGTGTGCTTATGGGATGATGATGCATCCTCAAATCATCCAAAAAGCCCGAAGACACCTTCATGCACCTCAGCTGAGGGAATGACATGAGCCCTTGTTAACAGACCTCTTTAATTCATAAACATTTATTATCTCACTGTGTGGTCTTCACAATGACAAGTTACATAGGCTTCTCATAACCTCAGCTACACCTTTTCTTTTTCCCAGACTTTACACTGTATTACACAGTTGTCAATCTCTGGAATTTATTGGCTTGCTTGCTGAATTCAGAAGAACAGCTATTCCTCACTTTCAGTTAAAAGCCTTATTTCCCTTGTGCTCCATAGACACCCTGTGTTTCTTGCTACTGAGGAGTAGCATCTTGAGCCGGGGTTGGACCTCTCTCCACTGTCACTTAGTCTCCCATAGCATTGGGTACAAGCATCTGTCCAGCAAAATATTTATTTCTATCTTTCTGAGGCTGCTGAGGGAATGCTGTGCCTGCCATAGATGTTGGTGGGTGGAAGAGGTTCTTGCAGGAGTAGGGATTCACCCTGTGATCCCTGGATCTGGAGTTCGTCTCTGATGCAGAATTTGTGTAGGCTTGTTTGTCCAGTATCACATGTAATAGGGGCTGGTGCTGAAGGTATTGGCACCAGCTATTGAACCACTAGCAGCTCCCAGTTCAGCAACACTGAAGCCAAATGTCCCTTTGAAAACAGCCAGCAGTAGCATGTGTCCTGCAGTTTGGGATGTCCTGCATCTGTGGTTTGATTCAGCTTTTTGGTTTTTCTTTTACGATAGTGCCCACCCAAAGAAACATGAAAGGGACTGTAGGGGATGATAATGTTTTTCTCATATGTGTGTGTGTTTGCCTGTAGAAAGCAGAAAAATGCAGGGTTTAAAGACCCCAACTCTTTCAGGTGTCTCAGCTGCGTTGGTAAAAGCTGCCCATCAGGACCTGGTAATGTTCAGGTGCTGTAAAGTGATTTTGTGGGTGTTTTGCCATGCAGAAATGACATACGTGGGAGCACTGCTGCAGGCATTAGTGACGTAGCCAAACATTTATGACACCAAGGTTCAACTTCAAGGTTATCTTCTTATATGAGGTACAAGTCTTTCAGAGATTGTAGCAAGGTTTCTAGAAGCTCTTTGCTAGTTCCTTAATTGAGGAATTAGAGACTCTCATTCTGAGAGTTTTTGAAATATATTCCTACTACATCTGCCTCTCCTCCCTGGAAGTATTTAAAAGATTTGTAGWTGTGGAGCTTAGGGACATGGTTTAGTGGTGGACTTGGCAATGTTTCTTTAAGAGTTGGACACGATGATCTTAGAGGTCTTTTCCAACCTAAATAATTCTATGATTCTATATGAGCCAAAACCTGAGATAACTCAAACAAACATCCTGTTGTGATGGAAAGGGATTGCTTGAAGTGATAGCAGTAGAAATTAGGAGCRCATACAAAATGTGAGTTATTGTGACTGAAAAACCAAACATAACTTAAGTGCCACATTTTCAGTTACAGGGTTGCTTATTTCACTCCATCTGAGCCATTTGGGATGGGGACAGGAATCCCCGAGGCAAGAGAGATCCTGTAGTTCTGTGGCAGCATTACACATACACATTAGAAATCCACTGTTGTTTGTATGGAAGATAGTAGGGGTTCTCTTGGTTTRGTCCTTTAAACGATATGGAGAAACTGTAAAGGTACTGGGCAAGTGTGGAACAGATCTTTTTAGTTTTACAGTGAGTTACATGTCTAATTTTCTTCTTTAAAAGGAGTAACAAGCAGTGGCAGTGTTGCAGTCCCTCTAGGAGGAGGAAGCAGCCGTGCAGTGTTAGCAGCATGTACATGAATGAGTTTCTGGGGGATTCTCATGGCTCGATCATGGATCACTTTTCTGTAATTCTGATTTCAGCATAGAACACCCTGGGACTAGGATGGTTTCTTAGCTTGAAGATCAGCAACATAGTGGCCTATTTGGGGCAATGCATTATATTACATTGTTTTGTGAGACACTATAATACCACTGAGATCTAAGTCGCAAGTAGCACAGCAGAAACAGAACAGTCAAGAAATTGAATTTTATCTTTTTACAAACGCATTAGAAATTAAACAGATGTTTCAACACCTCATAGCATCTGAATGATAAGAGCAGTCATGAGGAAGGGGAGGAGGAGAGGAGAGCTCAAGTGTTTACCTAAACCAGGAGGCTGCCTCTTCCTCTTGTTTAGATAGGTCCCAGGGAAAAGTCCCAAACTCTGATAGTTCCAGAAACAGAGAGAATTAAAAGAAAAACCTGTACTTCATAAAAATGTTGTTCCTTCCCTGCCCAATGGAGATGTTCCTGTCAAAATAGGATTTCAATTGCAATAACTTGAGGTGATGTTACTGTTAAGTTTATTGCTTTCAAGCCATGGGTGGAATGCTTTCAAGGTACTTAGTATGTTGAGGTAATAGGGTTATTGGAAGGGATTCTTGACTGAAGCCCACTTGCCTTATGTTCCTGACATGCTCTTTACCTTGTTACCAGACATGACTGGTTTGAGTTCTTTTTGAGGGTCTTCTGAAACAAACTTGCATTGCATGAACGTGAAGGCTGAGACAGCAAGCGGGTAAGCATTTAGAACATAAGAAGTATACCCAAACTGAAAGTTGCAAATTAAAGATTAAGTATTTTAAACAGCATCCATTTTAGAGTTCTGTACTTTCTCAGCTGCTTTATTTTCCTGTTATTACTTGGACTTTAAGTCAGCAATTTATCCATCAAAACAAACTGTCTAGTTCACGAACAAACTGTCTAGCTTACAAAGGACCTGGAGCCAATTCCCACTAGAGCCAGTGGAAAAGTTTTCATTGAGTTCAGTGGATTTGGTATCTGGCAACCTTTGATGTGAATAGAAGAGAATCAAACTTTGTGACAGGACATGTTAAGAGAAATTTTTTAAAATGCGCAATACTGTTTTTCTGCAGAAAAAAAAGGCACATAACTATCAAGTTTCCTTATCCCCCCTTGCAAAGTGYCATAGTCTTTTGATACCTTCCTGAGACCAGTCTATAATGACTGCTCTTTGAGGGAGACCACACCTGCCAACCAGATTATTTAATACATATCATTAAGGCTTGGTATAGTATTTTTTTTTAATTTTTTTTTGTAGATTAGAGCAACATGCATTTCACTGCTATGTGCCTCCATTTATCTGGGCAAGCTTAACAGCACTGTTTCAACAGCTSTAGAGTCAGGACAAATGGAATATCACATGCTGTCAACCTAATGTCTGTTTATGTGGAAGCTGGTGTTTTTCTTGCATTGCCATGTGAAACTCCCAAAACAACTTTGAGCCTCCTCTTTTGAGTTGTTAAGGTGAAGTTTGTWCTTTTTTCAGAATTTAATTTGCTCAAGACTTTGTATATGTTTGTACAATATATCTAAAGAGTAAAACATCTTCTGACCTGGGATTTCCCATTACTGAATGCAACTGCCTGCTGGTATAACAGTACTTGACCTATAGTTTGAATTCATTACTTCTCTTGCAATTAAGATAAATAACAAACATTTCAAAGAGGAGCAGCGAGTCCACACTGTAAGTAAAATGTAAGTTAAAATGTGAGCTAACTCCCTTAAGAATGCAGCCCTGTGGTGGTTCCTTTCTGAGGAGTGTTCCTACAAGGACTTGTTCCATCAGAATGTGTTTTGGGAAACTCTGAAGAGCCTAAGGGCAACTGTGAGGCAGTGATGAAAAGAGGTGGTCAGATGTGTCAGGTAGTTTTACTGCTCTGCTGCTGCCAGTGTTTGAGCTGATGTTGTTCAGATGCTGTCAGGATCTAAGTGTAGTTTGTTTCAGAGATTATTTAGCATGTGTGCTAAAAGTGTTACATGCCTCACGTAACTGTCACACCAGCTGGAGAAGGGCCAGGAGAGTGCTCACTGCTTTACCTTCCAGTAGTGTGAGACCTCTTCCATGTCTGCTGACTAATTCAAATAAAATGCTTGTGTCCTGATGTAGCATCTTGTCCTGGTTTTTATTCAAGCGTGTTCTTAAGAGAGGTGGATGTAAGTTTTGTCCTTTCTTTTGTACGCTTTCAGTTCCCCAGCTAGCAGTGCTGGTTTGTGAAATACTTTCCAGGGCATTAAAATTTAAAAATATTTAATGTTTTAAATGTTTAAATGTTCAAAAAACTAATTTTACAACTTCTTACTAAGTGGTGAAGTGCTGAAATGCATTTAAATAGTTCTGCTATTGAAAGGAATACCATGATTTAGGGCAGTATCTGTTAATTATGTTCTAACAAAGTCTTGTGAAGAGGCCGAGCTAGTGGCAACAAAAGTCTGCAATTAAGGCAGGGTATGTTGCCTGAAATACAAGATAATTGTGCAGGCAAGATCGTTGGAATAGATTCAGAGACTGTAGTTGCCAATGCTCTCTCTAGGTGTTTGGCACATCCAGCAGAGAGGAGAACTCCTCAGGAATGTGTTTATTATATGGTATGGCCCACTGTACGGCTAAGCCTCAGAGTTGAATGTTTTGTTCTGCAAAGTTTCATGGCCTCATCTTATTTGTGTTTTTTGGTTTTTTTCATCTTCCCCTTCTTACAGGCTCTTAGTCTGGTGTAAAGCTGATGGGTGGGAGCAAAGGTAAAGAATGATGTAATGCAGCAGCAGCCAGAAAGCATCTTTTGTGTGAATTGTGAAATGGCTACTCCATAGTCATCTCCCGATGAATCAGACGTGAGGGGCTGCTTTGTCGAGCCAACCCTTTGTACATCAACTGGAAGCAGGAGGAGACATTCAGTCGAAGAGCTCTTTCTGAAAATGGATTTAACTTTTCTTTTGCCAGTCACTACCAGCATGACCTCATACACTTCTAGCACAATGGTGTGGCTAAGCCTTTGAGTACACAGCCATTACATCATCGCAGCAAATTAGAGAGGGAGGTGGGGAAAGAGGCCTTATTGTTGTCATGGCCGATGAGATGATCAGGACTCAACTCATTGTCCCCGAGAAGTTGGTGGCTTTGCTGGAGAGCGGTACAGAGAAATTGCTACTGATTGATAGCCGCCCCTTTGTGGAATACAATACTTCCCACATCCTGGATGCCATCAACATCAACTGCTCCAAGCTTATGAAGCGGAGGCTGCAGCAGGACAAAGTTTTGATTACAGAGCTCATTCAGCATTCAGCAAAACACAAGGTAGGGTTYGTTTTGCTCTTATTCCTTGTATTTGTTTAAAGGAGTGGCTGGAAGGCAACTTGTAAAAGTTTTTCCTTAGGTATCTCATTAAAAAAAAACCCAACAAGATTAGAGGGCTGAGTTTAGCTGAGATCTTACCTGATCAAAGAGGGTATTGGTTACTATTGAGTTTACCATTGGAATTGTTTGTAGAATCAGTGACAGTAATGAGGAGGGATTTAGAAATTACTCAGAAAGAACATTCTCAGGGTTYTTGTGTGTCTTGCAAAGCACAGTCTCTCAAATGTATATAATTAAGGCAGGAAACATTCTCTCCTAAACGTCGAAGGATTCTTTGGTGTCTGTGGTGGTGGGGATTGCTTAGCAAGTGGTCATTTGCTTTGCAAAGAAACTGCCTCTCTGTCAATCCTGGCTCCTACTTGCTGTTTAAAGTGGTTTTCATGGGAGCAGTTTGATGGATTTTGGTGTTTGTTTTGTTTTGTTGTTTGTTTATTTGGGGGGAGGGGTGTGTTTTTTCCARATAGTGTTATCAGTGAAAAGAAAATAGCTACGCTGTTTAAAATTAATGTGTATCTGTGTGTGTGTGAGGGGGGGTGGGTTTTTTTAATCCATTGGCATTTGTTTCATGTGTTTTGGGTGCAAAAATCATCTACTACATTCTTGCTTTGACATGTTAAAAATGAAGCTTTTTATTTTTATTATCTAAAGTGTATTTTATATATAAGTTGTACAGGTAACCAAAATGTATGTGGGTTAGAGGCAGTTTAAGGGCTCTTTACTGTTTATGTACAAAACCCTCCAAAGCAGGAACTGAGGTAGGGCCATGCTCTAAAAAGCTCGGCTTTTAAACAAATCCACCAACCTAGCTGAAGGTAGAGAATTTCACAAGTGATGTAAAATTACCTAATGATAGAAATTTGTGGAATGTGCTTCAGCTTGCAGCAAATAATCAATTTACAAACTCTCCAAGGAATTAAACCTGAGAGGCATATGAAGTATAAAATAAAGACTGTTTCRTGTACAGGTGCGTTAAGAAATTTATGTATCTGAACTGCTGTTGTAGCACATATGTGGGAACCCTGATGGAGGTGATAATGTGGTGCTTTTAATCATCTTCCTCCTTCCTGTTTTACTCAGAGTTCCTTGTGTTTCAGATTGAAATTGATTGCAAGCAGGAAGTGGTGGTGTATGACCAAAGCTCTAAAGATGTGACCTCTCTCTCATCCGACTGCTTTCTTACTGTGCTCCTGGGCAAACTGGAGAAGAGTTTCAGCTCTGTGTATCTGCTTTCAGGTAAGATGTACCAAAAGAAACCTCGGAAACACTTGAATAAAGAGAAGAAAGAAAATGCTGTTGGTATAGCAGACCTGTACAGTTTTGCAAGTGCTGGTATAAAGTTCAGTTATAGCATTGGCTTCTCTGTAGTTCTTCTTGCATGGAGTGACACTCAAAATACATGTCAAGCTTAGAAATTGCACCTCACAGGGGATATATTACACCATTAGTCTGTGTAAATGGAAATGGATCAATGAAATGGAAATGGATCAATGCAGAGATCTTTAGATGCATATGTCTTCTATTTTAGAGTCAAAATATAGTAAAAGAAATGTGCTTCCCTGGTTTTTTTAAGTATTGTACCTGCTAGGAAGAAAATCTCTTCCTTGCTGAATTGGTAATTACTAAAATAAGAACAAAGGAAATGATCTCCCAGAGTTATGGAGGTTAGTTTGTGTGACTTTTTAAACTTTAGCTCCTTAAGTGGTAGCACTTTATTTGGGTCTTCTCTTTCACCCTCCTTTTTTGTTTTGTTTGTTTGTTTGTTTGTTTTTAAATCCCAGGTCAAAACATCTATAGAAATTCAATTCCTTATAATACAGGATTTGTTGATCTTAACGTGTGCTTGTGTTGTTATTTCTGTCATGGAGCAGCAGAGACAATGTTCACAAGAAGGAACAAGGAGGGGCATGAAGTAGATCCAAGGCTTAAAGAAAAGGGAATGAGGAATATAAGTAGGAAATCCATTGCAGTGACTGGATCAGTGATCTAATGAAGTGTATTCGTAGTCTCTGAGAAATGCTGAAACACAGGGGCCAAATAATGATGAGAGAAAGGGAAATAACTCCTGAGAGATGCTTCCTCTTAGCAACAGGGTTTTACTGCACTTTGTAGTGACTTCAGATGAAAGTGAGAGGGAGATGGTTGTGGTACTGAGAGAACTTTTCCCATCTTATTTTGGAAGTGATTACAGAGAAAATGAATAATTTCTGCATGTGGACAGGTGTGTTTGGTGCTCATGTGAGCTTTACTTACAGTAAGCCAAGTGGGGTTTTGCTTTGGCTAGGTTTGGTGCTTCTGTTTTCTTTGCTGTCTAGGTAAGAATTACAGCTGTGGGTGGTGGAATACAGTATCAGATTAAGTAACTCTCCTTGCATATGAGCCACCACGTAATTGTGTGGTGTCTAGGCACACTGAGTGCTTAACGTGAGAGTGCTGAAATAAGTGGTTAATACTCCCTCAAACTGAACATCGTTATTTGAAAAATAAACCAGTCTAGAAGCAGTTAATATCCCTTAAGGAATCCTTTTTTTGCTCAAATACACAGCTCTGCTCATCTGCCCTGAGGGGTTTTTTAATAACCTGAAGCAGATTACAGGCTCCATGCAGCAATCAGAATATTCACAGCCTAATTTCTATGACAGAAAGAGAAACAGCTCTCTAGTAACTGAGAATTAGACCTCATGGCAGGGAGGTGTTGGGTGGGGGGAGGTCCTTAACAAGGCCAAGCAGAGGAAAATATCATGAGCTTCCCTTTCTAACTTCCTCACTTGTGTGAGACATGGCTTTGACCTCCTGTCTCATCTGCTGGGCCCTCTGAAAGAAGTGCTCTGAGAGTCTCCGCTCTCAGAGTTGCCTGTGGCTTTTTGTAGGAATGGACAGGACCAGGAAGGGAGTGTTCCCAGCTCCCCAGTGTGTTGTCTGGGCAAACACCAGTTGCATGTAGCATAATGATACTGTGAGAAATTGTTTTGGTTTCATTTCCAGCACATGGTAGTTGTCTGTTTGAGATGAAAATGCTACTTAAACCACAAGCAAGATAGTAGTGCACATGAGCTGAGGTGAACTTAGCCACATACAGCTGGTAAGGGTTAGTTTGGGAATCTAATGTGTCAAAATCCTCCTTATGAAAAGCAGGATTTTTATTTTACCATGTCAAATGGATTTCTCTTAGCAAAGATCAGGTTTGAGAATTTCATCTTATATTTGTTTACATAGCTAGGATGGGGATATTTATGAATGCAGAAATAACTGATGGCTTTAAAACCAGTGGCAGAGGTGTAYAAGAACAAAAGGGAGATAGAAGGAAATAATTTACTGCTAATCTATTACAGGCAAGTGTTTATTTCACCTGCTTATTTTTTACAGCTGTTGAAAATCTAGCTACTTAATGCACACACAAGAAAACTTTCGGGATGTGGGGTGAAGGGGAATGGGCTGGAGTCAGTCTTACAGAATGTTCCTTGGAGTTTATTGATATGTGGCTCTAGGAAACTAGATAAAATATGTTGTCTCAGCAAGCTGATGACGAACTCTCATAAATGTTTATGGCCTATAATGAGGGTAGAGGTCAGTGCACCATGTAAAAAGAAAAACCTTTGGACTTGAGTTTCCCCTATGCCACTAAACCTGGTTTATTTAAAATCATGACCTTAAATAAACATTTTGGGGTAGGAAAATATTTTTTGTTGGGATTGAATAAGGAGCAATTAACAAATATCTGAAATTCCTGCATCTGTATTTCTTGAAATCCCCATTACTGAGCAGTCAGTGAGGTGGATTTTTATTTAGRTTTTGCGTAAGGTATGCTCTGCCCTGGAGGTTGTTTTTCATTGAAGTAACTATTGTAAAGACCTCAAAGGAGCCCTTAGCAATTAGTTTAAGGTCTTGACATAACCTCGTAAAAATACTTATAATCTGGTGAGGAATGTTTCCAGGAATTTAAATATTTGGTTTAGTTCTTTAATTTTTAACGGTGCACAAAATACTGAAATGTGAGTACTGAGGACTTAATTCTACTCCCATCATGGCATCTACTCTACTGAGTTAAGTAAGATTTAAACACAGGGATGACACTTGATTTCTTCTCTTCCCATATGTTGAGAATTGGATTTACTTCCATGGAGTGCTTTTTCTGGTTAATAGTGTTTTTATGATTTTTCTGCTTGTTCTGCAGGAACGGGAGAGACCAGTGATTCTTGCTTGAATGATCATTGTTAAGGCAATAAACATCAAGAGTCTTGCTTAAATTCTGTTCCACTGTATGAATGGAAATCATTCATGTTCTGCTTTCCTTAAACACTTGTTCTTCCCTATGTTTAATCTAGTTTAGTTCTACTTGTGCAAGCACAGATGTCTTCATGATGGTTACCTTTCTAATGTTTCCTGTGAAGAAGGTGAAGCACAGCTTTTTATTTTGTGTTGATTTTTTTAAACTTTTTGTACAGAAGACTCAATCTAAACAGAAGGCTTTCTGGAAAAACAGAAAAAAAAAAGAGAACCTTTCTGTATTTACAAACTGTCATTAAAAATTGTGATAGCCTAACACTGAAACACTGTACTGGCTCTGAACTGAAACAAAACACGAGAATTACTGGACTCAGATAGATGTAGAGCAATAGTAAATGTCCAAGAAGGACTAGCTAAAATTCAAAGTACTGTAATGTAGGATCATAGAAACAGTTTCACTGAACTCTCTAAGAATTGTTCAGTGTTGCAAGGCCAGAGTGCATTCTGCCAGTGAACAATGAAGGACTTATTTTTCTGTCAGTCACTGAATTGCCACTTGGACTAGAGGTACCACAGTACTTAATACCACTGAGAACAACCAATATGGAAAACTTACATATAATGTACTGGATTATAAAGTGTATGGGCAGAAGGGCAGTTAAAGATATTGTGGAAGCCTTTTGTGAGCTTCTAAAATTGCCTGTACAGTTTTACAGCCCTCCCCTCCGCTGCCTGTACATTGAGGTGTGGATTGGTGTGTGCCTGTATTCCATTGGAGCTGTGCCTCTTGTTAAATAGGATACACCTGATCTAGATGGAATCAGGGCTGTGTATACTTAAATCTCTCTGTGGAGATGGACATTAGGCTGGATTTTAGGAAGAAGTTCTTCWCAGAAAGCTTGATTGGGCACTGGAATGGGCTGCCCAGGGAGATGGTGGAGTCCCCATCCCTGGAGGTGTTTAAGAAAAGGCTGGATGTGGCCCTCAGTGCCATGGTCTGGTTGACRAGGTGGTGTTATGTCATAGGTTGGACTTGATGATCTCAAAGGTCTTTTTCAACCTAGTTAATTGTGATTCTGTGAAAACTTGCTTCGTGGTTGGAGATGGAGCTTTAGAAATATTTGAAATTGGAAGCCCATTTAAAGAAATCCAAGTATAAAAATACCAGTATCTCTAGGGTACCTTCACCATTGTGTTATCTCTACTTGCTGAAAGCAATGCCCATCTCCCTGCTTTGTCACCAGAAGAAATACTCCTTGTGGCAGAAGAGCAGGAAATCTTAAGAACATTCTCTTGTAGGTAGAGCTGGTCATTTCTGAGTGCTGAAGTGACCAGGGCTGCTAGACAGGGCTTTATTCCCAGTTTCTGCAGTCCCATATGTCAGCTAATGGGGTGCCGTGTGATTCAGTGTGGACTGAAAGATGGCATGAGGTTTGATAAATTCCTGGCAAACATCCAGACACCTTTTAACGTTTGGATTTGGAGCTTCATAACTTTCCGTGTGGCTGACTGAAGTTCTGAGTGTAAGTCTTTGCAGAGTATCCCAAGGAGAAGAGCATCCCTTCTAATAGTGGTCATCAATTAAAATAATCAGGTTATCTGCAAATTGAGATAAGTATAGCAAGGATGAGTTGTTAAATATCCTGCCAGTGTTTAGAGGAGGAGGGATTGTTGCACAATGATGCCAGCTTTCCTGGTGTTCTGACTGGCTGATTTCATTAGAAGCAAGCCTCTATTGAGAGAGGTAAAAATCTTGCTGGGGGAATGCAGTATTCCCCGAGTGGTCCCGTAACCCTTGGAGTACAGCCAGTGTTGGTGGGGAGGAGATGAGAGAGGAGCTTGGCTCTGAATCACTCCCTTCAAAAGTCTCCATCAATTTTTAAGAGAGAATACAGAAAAACTTGTACCCTTGGCTATAGCCAGTCGTCTGTGAATATCCTCCCACTCTCTGTACTTAAAATGCAATTTTCAGTGCTCATTTAGTGCCATGATTGTTTTAAGCACTTGAGGAATGGGAGTAGGGTTTATTACTTTCATATGTGTATCCACTTGGTGTCTTCTGAGAGAGAGAGCAAGGTTTGATTAGAGTAGAGCTCTCATAACATTTCTCAAACCCAAGAATAACTTGTTAAGTTTGCTTTTGTTTTGGATACCTCTGGATGCTTGTGAAACTTAATTGACTGAAATTATGGTGCAGGTTTTTTTAAGTTTTTTTTTCTTTAAAGGCAGAAAGGGCGAGTAGGGTGTCCACTCTGCTCTTTGTAGTTGTAATGCCACTTACCATGTGGCACTTGGGTGGGATGGGAAGCTTGACCCCATTCTCACACATCCCCCCTTCCTTGTTTGCTTAACCTGCCTATTAACCTTGTCTTACCAAAGGCAGAAACCCTCCAGGGCAAAGAACTTCCCTTGCTACTGTGCTTATAAAACACCTGGAATAACGGGGCCACCAGCATGAAAACACCCCTGGCTTTCCCAAACTGTGAAACCTTGGATCCTGTGGAAGGACTGCCCGTGGCTGAGGAGGGGGAACGGGAATGGGATGGGAGCCCTCCTGACAAGGCTCTCCAGCCTGAGCTTATGTAATGGAAAATGGCACRCGTCCCTGCAGAGCTGAGCTGGAATGTGGGAATTGTAATGGCCTGTGGAGGTCTGCAGCTYGTTTAAACAGAGTGGAAACATTGTAGATTCATAAAACTTGTGAGTCAGAAAGTTTACAGCTTTCCTTCCTTAYGGCAAGGGAAAAATCTATACTGTAGCTTTTAGATAAACATGTTAATGTTTGATGGGAATGAGACTGGGAAAGTGCTGTTAAGTCACAGCAGTAAGAGCCTCTGAGGCAAAGCAAACGTACGAGTTAGGGGTTTGTATATTTTGTCTTTGCTATAGTGCTGCTTGATTTATTTTTTTTAGTGTAGTTTTCAGTAATGTTACCTTACTGGCCTGGCACTAATCAGTATTTACAGTAACAAATTCTAAATTGCTATTAGGAGCAGAGGAAAAAAAAACCAAAAGCTAAACATGAGTTACTCCACTGCATACCTTTGGTGAATACAGGCATTTGGTGAGGCTTACTTAAAATTATAGGGCCTAAATATTATGTTTTAGAGGTAGTTGCAAATTTTCCTGCTTTTTTTATTCTTCATTTCCTTTAAAAAGGAAAACTAAATGTAAAAAACCCAAAAGGATAGCAATATCCTTTTTTAAAAAGGGATAGCGATATAATATTTATTAGTATGTGGTTATAAAAAAATTAATAATTAGTGCCTTTAATGAAGAAGCAAATTCTGAATTTAACAAAGGTGGAATTGTCTGTGAAGTCTACAAGCTTCAAAGTCTCCTTGTAATGCTGTCCTAGAACGTGCATGTAGTTCTTTGGTTTTCTGACTCATCACTTGGGTCTTAGACCATTTCCACTCCCTGCTTTAATGATGCTGAATTAACACTGATGTACTGGCAGAAAATTAGGTCTCGTGGGAAAAGGAAGGAAGAAGCTTCTAGTCTGTTTTCAAGAATTCATTGAAGAAAACCAATTTCTCCCTATGGCTTTTTCAGAACAGTTGGAATCCAAAGCGGGGGGGAAAGGAGCAGTATCTGATTTGAATGGCACTTAGGAAAAATGCCAAAGTTTGCTCTGTTACCAGCATGCTGTGGTCTTTTCCAGCACACTCCATGAGCTGTGAAAAACAGACACAACCACTGTCTCTTACATCTCCATCAGGAGCACAAGATGGGATCTTTCTGTGCATCCTGGGTGAGGCACATGGAGCTGCAGGGCCAGCTGGATCTGCAGGGATGTTGTATTAAACACTTCCTAGGCTTTTCTTAGCCTGGAGTTTTAGGGAAGCCAAGCTCTTAGGAGTTGCCATGTTGTCTGTGTCTCTGCTGTCACCCACAAAAGATGTTTCAAAAGCTCCATGGTCAGCTTCAGTAAGGTTTTAGAAAAGGAATAATTAAATGAAAAAAATAATGGAAGTTCTTGTGAGCTGTATGGAAATGAGCACTGGTACAGTGCAGAGCCTCAAATTAGTGTCTTCCTGGAAAGCTGAGCTGGAGTGAAGCTGTGCTGGGAGTGGATTTGCTGGTGTGACCAAGCAGCTCAGGGAGCTCAGGCTGCAATAACTCCCAAGGACCTACTGTGAGATGGGCACCGGTGGCAGGTGGGATTCTTTGGTTCTGCAACCCCCGTGATTACTTGGATGAAAACCATGTTTGCGTAGCATGAAAGTGGAAATCTCTTCTTCTCGTCTTTAGAATTGCTCTCTATTAGGTGGAGAAGGTGCCAGAGACTTCCGTTCTGGTTACCCATCTCTTCTCCAGCTGAATCTCTTCTCCCTTTTGCCTTGGCCACACCGCCAAGCTCTGGGGCTCAGAAGCAATTGCCGGAGTTCTCTGTCGAGCTGTGGCTGACCAGGCTCACATGAAGTGATGTGAACACCTATTTTCTCATCTGTCATTCCACATTAGGTTTCGTGACTGCATTTACAAAGAAATAGTACAAAATCCTCACAGCACAAATGCAGTGTCAGCTTGTTTTTAAGTTTTTAACTGTTAGGATTTGTATGTGCAGGGAGCTCTTGTCTTTGTAGGAGTTGTCTCCATGCTTGGATGGTTATATAAAAAAACAAGTTACACTTAGTAGCAAGGTCCCCTATTTCCATGTTTCCCTCTCCCTGCAAAGTTGTGGGGAAACTCAGTTGCACCTCAGCTGTTGCTCTTCTGTTTCACACCCAAACTTAATCCACCTTATCTCTGAAGTATAGTCAGAGCTCTGTTCCTTAATGTGCTTTGTCAGGATGCACATGCCTGATTAGCAAGAGCAGTTCTCTCTCCAAATGACTAAGGATAAAAATTCTGGTGCAGATCTCTGAAGGCACTTGAGGGTGAAAAGGAATYACAGAATTGCCTGTTTCAACAGTAATTTTATGAACAACTGTAAAGAGATATTAGGATTGCCTCCTGATTGATATTTTTTTCTATATGTTAGAAATATGTGGAAGTTCAGATATAGGATGGATGTATGAGGGAACATCTGTGCTCTGTGATGTGAATGAAGAACAATGCTCGCATTTTGAACACTGATTCTTTAGTAATTGGTGTTTCTGCTTAACCTTTTTGCTCTTCCCAGGCCAAATCAGTAATTAGTATGTTCCCTGTGAATTTGTCTTGTCTAATTTTGGTCACATCTCTGAATGGTTTGACATCCCATTGAATGAAATATAAAGACAAGGAGGAGGAAGAGGAAACCAGCGTAACATAGAATGAACATAAGAAACATCCACCTGTCCTGTTACAGTGTTGTTTAACTGGAAAGGTTTTATTACATATTGGATAAAACCAAGGAAATATTATCAGCAGTTCACAACTTTATACAAAGTGTTCAAATCAAGACCTTAGGGCTTAACTGAGCTTTCTTTTGCAAACCTCCCTAGTGGTTCACAGAGCTCTGTCCCTGATTGCAGCAGGGCAGTTGGCAGCACTGGAGTGCTCCTGCTCTGTTTCCACAGAACAGAAGAGAAATGAGCTGCTGTAAATGCTTGTGCTTCTCAGGAGTCATTCCTCTGTATTAATTTAGGATTTGTGTTTAGTGGTAGTTAAACTAAGTAGTCATAAGGATCTGGATGGATTCCATTCCCTCAATGAAAGGAAGCTCTTCCCAAATCAATAATATTTGTTGCCACTTGATCCCATGTTCTTTCCCTCGCCTCTTCCTGTCTCTAGCAAATTTAATTGGGAGTTCTATTTACACAAGGACTTATGCAGTGAATCTATAAGGAAGAATAACTTTTACTGTGGAATTTTGCCGAAACTTTTTTCATCCCTTCTGGGTTTGGCCCTATTGTGTTTCCTGAGTTGGCTGAGAAGGGAGCTGAAACTTCTGATACAAAGATTCCCTTAGAGATCATACCTTATGATCCCAGTTGTAGTTAGGGAAGTCTTGATCAAAGGGAAGTCTGTAGTCACCACTTTGCAGAACCATAGCAACAGGGCAATCAAGTAGTTTACTGGATCTTGCCAAATTTCTGCTAATGGATGTGGAGGCTTGTAAGCAAGAAACACTTTGCTGTAAAGACGAGGAGGTGTTGGGTTGTCTGCCACACACAAGGGCTGCAAAACCACTGACAGCTTTTGGCACCTTGACATGGTTTTGTAGAGACATCCTGCTGAATGTCAAGAGAGCCGTTTCAGCTCAGCTTACCACCAAGAATACAGAAAACCTGTGTGGCTCAGAGCTATTTAGGAGAGAGTATTTGGAGTTATTTGTCAGTCATGTATTTTCAGGGCCCAGTTACATGTATCAAAGAATTCAGTGAGACTCTATTAACTCAGTAGCTCTGTTAATGGTCTGTAGATTTCCCCCCCCCCAACAGTTTCAACATGCTCTTGCAATTGATTTATGATTCACTTGAGGCTGGAGGAGTGGTGGAAGAAAGGGTGTTATTAGCAACTAGCTCCATAAGAAAAGAGTATTTTCCCTAATTAAAACAAACTGCACAGTGCTGCCAATGGCCCTGTTCCAACTGAGGTAGGTAAGGAGATTTAAAAAAAAATTTGCCTTGTTGCAAAGGTCATCCTCAAATGATGGAATTTGAAACAAAACCTGTCCCATTTTTCTTTTAAGGCTCAATTTTCTGTTCTGCATTCCTACCTGTAGACTAAATTAATTTTCCAAATGTTTAAGGTTTATTTTTTGAAGACAGTCTGCTTCATTTACAGCAGAAGTGTACAAGTGGTCTAAGTGCTTAAAGCACTTTTCTCCTAAGAAGCTCCTCATGTAGACTGTGCTCCTCATTAGACTTCAGCTTTGGGGACTCATGGGAGCCATAATCTGTGTTAGAAAACAGAGACATTTGAAATGAATACCTTTTTTCTACACATCTTTAGGTGCTGAGGGGTTTTTTTAATACATCTCCCTATGTATTTAAAAAATAAATATATTGTGTAAGTTAGTGCAACCAAATAGTGATGAGTACAGTTCTTTTAAACAGTCTCATAATGCCATGACAGCTCAGTGATCATACATGTGGAAGATGTTGTTCCAGACCSCTGACAGTTTGTTGGAATTAAAGAAATGTGTACTTTAGCAGGATGCATATGCCAGTGTGTTTTGTTGGTACAGGGTTTACTTGCTTGTGGGGTTTTTAAGCAATTTTTCCGCATACAGTGACCTAGAATGGGTTTTATCTATTAGGAGTACTATAAATCAAATCCAGATTTATTGAAAAGCTGCTAAATTTTTGAAAACTTGGTCCTAGAGAATGGCAGGGAAGATAGCTTAATATTTAGAACAAATCACCAGTTTCATGTTTTTCAAATCAGTTCACTACAAATACTAATAGCAGGTTAAGATATACTCAAAGGAAAGGAGGGTTCACTTGGGAGCACATGTAAACGTAGGTAATATAATGCCAGACTTAGCAGATTTAAGAGTTTTGTGATTGTAATTCATATTGTAAAGGTACTGAAGTAACATGTTATTAGGGAAGCAAGAGTAGAAAAGAAGAAACATGACTTAGAAAGGATGAATGCCCTAGAGGAAATATTGAAGCATCTAATCTTGGACCACTTCAACTGGCCTTGACAGAGCCCTGGAATAAAAATTAAATAAAAAATTGCTCTTTGCACTTATGATGACAGAGCGTGGGCTCCATCTCCCAAAATCTCAGGTGTTTTGCACATCAGCTTCTTGCTTAATTTCTTGTCATGGATTTCACACAGAAGTGAGACCAATCTGTAGGTAGTTGCAAAGAAACCTTATTTGTTGAACTTTACCCATATAATCTTTTGCAAAGAAAGCACAGATGTAAAATCCTTGCTTGTGCAGCTTCTTTGTAAGGACTTTTCTACTTCCAGGTGTGTCAATAAGAGGATCCAGAAAGCAGCCAACAATGCTCCCAAGAAATAAAGAATAGGCAAATGAAACCAAAGGCCAATATTTGATCTCCTCTTCTTTACCACCCTCTCAAATAACTGGTTAAATTCAATCTGAGGGTATACACTGCCTATAAATTCAAGGAATGCTTCCTATAACACATGGGAGAACATTATGCCATACAGAAGGAAATTTAGCAAGTATGTGAGAGAATTGTTTTGCAAACTCCTCCTGTTATTCAATGGATACATTGAACAAGCAGGATCTGTGCTCCTGTCAGGCAGTGCCTAAGCTTGTCTAACGAAATAGACAAGTTATTTATTTGTTTATTTATCTAATTATCTACTTATTTATTCAGAAGACTGAGCAGGAATTACTGTTAGTGAAATGTTTGCTCTAAAATCTGCTCGCTGGCTTTTTTTGTTTATTAGACAAAATGGGCTGTTACACACTTGGTGTTTCTGCATTTACTAATGGTACAGATTTTAAAATCTGAATAATAGGTATAATTCAGGCAATGGTAATGCAAGCCCTGACTAAACGGTACATTATCTTTTTCCTGAATAATTTTAATTCACATCTTCAAACTGTAATCATAGTGAACATAGCATTTGGCAGATTCATCATGTTAATACTTCAATTTCTTGATGATAAAAAGGTGCTTCATTCTGAGCAGATGACTCTTCCTTCAGTTAAAGCTGCTCATCTGTGAGGAAATAGCTGGGGATTTTTGCTATGGTTTGCAAGTCTTCCCTCTGCTTCTCCTCCCCCACTCGAGATGGAGAAGCCTTGGCTTGGTGTGGTTTTGAAAGGTGAAACTTCTTCCAGTGTGCTGGACGAAATACATTAAATTGTGGAATAGCACACAAAATAGTAACGTAGGATTTTAAATAGTAATGTAGGATTTTAAAAGCAAGCATTAATAAATGCATATTGGCGCTTTTACCAGATTGAGTAAACATGACTTTTTCGTAATGAACTCTCAGTATAAACCTGATACAGGAGAAGGAAGTCTTTAGAAAGCAGCTTGGTGAGGTGGAGACAGACAGGTGTGCCTGCTTTTGATGTGTGGGTGCTGTGGCTGTTTTTCTGAAGAATTGTTTCCACATATTAAAAATGAGAAAAAGCATCAAAAACTTCTGAGGAGTGGAGGGAGGGAGAAATAAATGTTCCTGGCAGAGTAGGAATACATAGCCAGGCCTTGGCTGCTGATGGATGGTTCCAAGACAGATTTGTATTTCTTCACATTTTCTTGGGAGTGAAAATCAAGGATTACTGTGTTTCCCATTTTGTATGGAGAGCCACAAAACTGAGCTCAGGAAGAGGCAGTTTCTCTGCTAAGGCTTTCCTGCTGCCCCTCGGTGCCTCCCCATCTCCTACACCAAATGCTGCTCTCCGAGAACTGGGACGGACACCGCCACATCTGTCAATTAAACACCTGCTCTTCCTCTCACAGGTGGATTTGCTGAGTTCTCCAGCTCTTTCCCTGGTCTCTGTGAAGGAAAATCCACGCTCATCCCTACTTGCATTTCTCAGCCCTGCCTACCCGTTTCCAACATTGGCCCAACCAGAATCCTGCCTCACCTCTACCTTGGGTGTCAGCGAGATGTCCTCAACAAGGTGAGCATTCTGGGTGCTGGGGGGGTTACTTGAATGAGTATCTAATCTCCAGGGATCTTTATCCGTGCTTCCATCATGGTGACTCGTTACAGCTGTGAAACAGCAGAAGTAGATGCAGATAAAAGCTGCCTGCACAAGCCATGGAAAGCTGTGTGAGAGCTAATGATCCACACACCATGTAATTAATCTACATGTCATGTAATGTAAAATTTGGTCTTTCTCCTTCGTCTTGGAGAAGATGATATGGTTCATTCCCCAGGAACCCATCAACCAACAGCAAACTATCACATCTGCCAGAACAGCAGGTCAAGTATTTTCCTGTTACAGCTCTGGCTGGTTTGTTTTGGCAGGTCTTGGATGTTAACACAATTGTATTAATGGTTACAGTAGGACAAAGGAAGATTGTCTGGTTTTAGTATTTCCTTCAAGTGCTGGAAAAAATAGCATTTAAATACCATGAATTGTATAATAAGGGACTACTGCAAACAAGTCTTTGTGTACCTACTGAAATGTTCAGACCTGGGCAATCAGTGGGGTTGTTTAAAATGAGCTTTTATGGTAGCACTGCATTAAAAAACTTCTACTGTTTCTAAGAATATGTGCATTTAGTAAATTCTGTATTTTTTTATACTTAAAATAGTCAGCAAAGTCATCAAATATAGCACTTGTAGGATGCTGGACTATCAGATGTCTGAAATAGCTTGTCTCAAATTCCCTTAGGTCTCTATTCCTATGTATATCCCAGATGTTTGCCTCCATGAGGAGACCAATTCATACTGCTTCCAGCCTGCTTCTTGGGTCCCTTCAAAGGGAATTTTTATTACTTGTGATGCAGGTGCCCTCTTGCCTCCCATATTCTCTGGCAGTCCTATTCATTAGTTGAATCCACAACAGCTTTCACAAGCTGGCATTAAATAAATACATGGATGGGGGAGAGGGAAGGAGTGCTTCACCCTAGAATATTGCCCCAACTATGTGCAAGGCTTATGTGTATGGGGTTTTATCCATGTACAAAGCTTAAGCGAGGAACTATCCTAAATAGTCCTGTAACTGGATCAAATTCATGTACTTTGACCATTTTAATTTTCACTATTTTCTTCTAGTTTTACTCCATCCCAGTCAGGCCATTAATAGGCTATTTTTAGATTTTTCACAATTATTTTAAGGGGATTTTTGACACACAAGCAGTCATGTAGAAGGTTTTTGTGCTTTAACAGAGAGCATAGAAATGGAGGCTAGTCAGCAGTCATTGCATCTACTTTGTCCTTTAAAATCTTCCTGGTCTTTACAGCCAGGTAGCAAGTCAACAATTCGAATGTGATTCACTTAGGATGGATGTCAAAGCTGCTTATTACTTTTCCTACCACAAAAGTCATTTATGGTCCCCAGACAAAAGAGAGCAGGAACTAAGTAATTAAAAAAAAAAAAATCTTTGCTTTCAGTGGTAGGGTATTAGGAAGATGCTTTTATGCTGTTTGTTTCAGTGTGTCTACAGTCTTGATATCACTTCAGTGTGTGTTGAAGGAAGCCCTGCAGCTCCAGATACTTCAGAATTAGTGCAAGAGCCCCAGGAGTTGGTCAGATTTGTACTTCTTCACATTCTTGGGAGTGAAAATCAAGGATTACTGTGTTTCCTGTGTTGTATGGAGAATCACAAAAATGACAGCATACCACCTACAGAAGGTTCAGGAAGTTCTTACCACCTGGTATCATCCTTGACAGTCAGTCTTGGAAGTTCTTCATTGTTGACTAAAACACCTCTTAGATTTCTTATCTATTTTTAGGACAAATACAAATCTTTTGATTTCAGATCTAGTTATTTTTTGTACCTTCTCCCTCTGACTTTGGGCACATCATTTGTTCACTGCACTGAACTAGACTTCAGTGTCAGTGACTTATCTACCTTTTATATGCTTCCTATCTTCCTCTTCAGTTTCCATGTTTGCCTCTGGAAAATGCAAAATGGCTTCCATCAGTTTCTGGATTTAACTAAAAGTCAGTGGTGTACTACATGTTGGCACACTAGAAACGTGAATAACGGATCTCTGCTGCTCTTCCTGCAACATGCTTGGCTTCTGGGGAAGCCTGGATCCTGCACAGGGGCATTGGGAAGAGCACGAAGGGTGACTTACTACACTGATTGCCCAGAAATACACAGTAAGAAACATGGGAAGTAAAGAACATTCAAAAGTGAAGGGCCACAAACAAAAAAATAAGGATAAGTAGCAAAGTTCTGCCTCTGTTAGGACAGTCCAGGAGCTGATAAGTGGCTAAGTTTGCATGCTCTGGTTTAATGGCCTTGCTGGGGCTACTTGGGGCAAGAAGTCAGCTTTCTGCTAAGATTAAAATAGCTGTTTTCTATTCAAATCCAGCTTTAAAAAAAAAATTTCTGAAAAATTCTCATAAGGTTCTCCAGACTATTAAGATGTAGTTGTATACACTGACCTTATTTTTGCTTTCAAATGCTGTGAGTTCTCATGATTCCTTCCACTCACTAGACATACCAATTTCTCTAAAATTAAATAATCTCAAAAATATCTGCAAAAAAGAACTCTCAATCTTCACGACTGTTCAACCTGATGATTTAAAGATGTGAATTTTCATCAGGTTTTGTCAAGATAAGCTTATCTTTTCAGGATCTTTATAAGCTTATCTCTGAGTGCATGGGTAGGGAAATGCTTCTGTTGCTGCAGGACAATCTGTATTCATGACTTTTTAAGAATACTAATGCTGTTTACCATTAATACCTCTGCTGATAATGCTTCATTTAGGAAAGATATGCAGCCACAGATGCTTGGTTTGTGTCCTTCAGCAAAACTAATGATTCATTCAGGAAAGTCTTAGGAGAATTTTTTTTCCCAGATTTCTTTCTAAATGCTGAATTCTGAAAACATTCATAATAATTTTTGCAGTGTTGAAAGACTAAAAACCTCCTAAGAGTTCTAASAGAAAAGTTGTTTGTTTTGGGTCTCAGTGTGATACATGGTGGTTATCTTCCTGTGATATATTGGTGGCATTGCAGGACTTATTTTACAGAAGATCTTCATTGTTCTTTGTGAAAGAGAGGGAAACTAAATTCTAACCTACAGAGAAGTGACAGTGTCCTTTCTGAAAGTGTGACAGAAAAGAATCAGTATTGTGGTTATGGGCCTGAATGAGCCTCCCACTCATGGTTTGTACCAGCACTTAAACTGTAAAACTTTCTGCTTTCCCACTTGCCATAACCATTCTCTTTCTTTTCTTCCAGACCTGGATTTTGTTTCCTGGAACAAAATAACATTTTAGGGTGCTATTAATTTTCAGATTAAACAAGTCATAAAATGTAAATAAGCTTACAAAAGAGCATTTACCTTCTTTTCACAAAGTTGTTAGTATTAGGATTTCTGGATCTTCCTCCCATCGTAATTCACTTCTTCCTCTTGGGTGCCTTACAATGAAGGCACTGTTATGGTTATTACACTGGAGCATGTCACAGTGGGAATGATTGATACTTCAGAACAGAAGGAAGCAGAACGTCTTTCTTTAGCCTCACTCTGAAAGACAAGCACTAATATTTTGGGGTGGTTTTTTTGGCTTGTAGGTTTTGGACTTGGTGTCTGCAGCCTTCTTGTTCCCATTTGAATAATCCACTCCACATCAAAAACCTGGCATAGCTGTGGAATCATGATGGTTGGACTGTGCAGCCCACCAGCATTTATGTTTTAGAAGAAATAATAAGGTTTTCTATTCTCCTAAATTCATCATTCCCCCTTATCTATATTCTTACCAAACCTGCATCGTGGCAGTCCACTGCCAGTGAGACCTTCACCACCTCCCTCTTTATACCTGAGTATTCATGACCCTGCCTGTACTTTTGTACCAGATATTCCAGCTGCTTCATGCTCACCTTCAGGCAGTGACAACAGGGGGTGAGCTGGTTTGGGGTCAGTATTTCAGCTCAGTGATCTAAAACCAGTAATTGTTTCACAGGAGTTGCTGCTGAAGAGCTTTGGGATCCTGGAAGGGAAAAGCCGTGCAGCCCAGGACAGCGAGGCAGGGATGTTGGGGATTGGGGATCTCCCTTGCACACGTGAGATACCAGGAGTCTAGTTAGTCCCCTGTGCCAGGAAACGCATTCCCAATGCCTTTCTTCCATATTTTCTTACAGCACTCCTGCTTTTAAACATGTCAGTGTGTGAGAGCTGAACAGAGCCCAGGAAGGTGCAACAGCACCAGCTATGGAAGGCACGTGGGGCTGGAGGGACCTTCCTGCTCCAGCTGGAGAGACACGAAGGAAGGGAAAGGGGGGAAAACAGGGACACATTGGAATTCGTTGATGAGAAGCTGAGATATACTTGGGAGTGTGACCTAGGAAATTAGCAGGGCAAGAAGCACTAAGGCTTCTTTTTTTTTTTAGCTTTTGACCATTGCAGCAAATAATATTTCTGATGATTTGCTTTGTGAGGAACTGTCCATCTCCTGCTCCCCTCAGATGGGTGTGTTTGAGATAATGTGTGTCCATTAGTTTAAGGTGCTCACACCTCCAGCCTCTGGTTGTGCTGATGTGAGAGACTTGGATGAAAGTTTGGAGGAGCTGCTCATTTTGCTCCAGGCAACAAAATCGAACTCACTAGCAGAAATTCATGTGAATTCCCTGTTTACAACCATTATTGGCTGGATTTTATGCACTTTCCTCTGCACATGACTGATGTAGATTCTCTTCTCCCTGCAGCCCTTTGTTCTCACTGAACATTTAGTTTATGCATGGATGTAAGTGTGTGTGTGTGTTCATCCCTTCTACACACACTGTCCCATACGGGTGGTGTACCTGTGCTCAACATCACATGTTATTTAGACTGCTCTGATTTGAACARGAGTTCCAGCTCTTCTGCTAAATAAGCATATCCCTGTTTCTCCTCACCAGAAGATCTTTATGCTTGCAGAAAGAAATGCATATGGGGAAGAAGCAACTGTTTGTCTTTGTGGCTGTATTTTCCTTCTGGTAGATCTCCAGTTGAAATCTGCAGCGTAAGAATTCATTCATGCTACTGCTCCTRTGGATTGACAAACTTTTCTTCATTATTTAACTGCTACGAAAGCAAAAGGATTAAAATCAGATTTTTGGGGGGCTTTTTTTTTAATGTTTAATTTGAGCTATGAGTTTCCATAGAAATCTGGCCAGAAGCTCCCCAGTGTTTATATTCAGTGTAGGTATTGTCCAAGCATACTATTGCATGTTGCTTACTGCCAGATCCTATCTGAGCCATGACAGTTTGATAAGTACTACTCCAACATGCTAAACGGCTTTCCTGTGTCAAGATGCTTACTTGGAGGAGAGTGGATGGCTTTTGGTTGAGCCATCTCTACTTTTCTAGTACTTTTTCCACATGTTCTTGCACTAAGGTACCTACTGCATCACAAAGTACTTTGCACAACTCTAAATACCATGAGTAGGGCAAGATGCAGAAAAGAGGAGTCTCTCTTTTAATTGCAGTCATGAAAACAGACTTATTTAAAAGCCCAGTTGACTCTTAAATATACATTGAGTCTCCTTGTTCCTTGGCATTTCTCTGAGATGCAAGAGGCCTAGAGACTGAAAACTGAAATCTGAGCAACTAAATTGTAAATCACAGAGCAGGACTCTTGTAAAACACCACTCAGTGCTGGGTGAAAATGGTTTAATTCAAGATCTTCAGCTCTTTCCCTCGAGGTTTTGAGAGAGTTTTGCACATTCCCTCAGAAACAAGAATGTCCTGGACTTTGAGAGATGACTGCAGGAGACATCCATTTCACTTCATATTTCCCACCAGTATCTATGATGGGCCAACCTCGGTCCTAGCTATGTGGTCTGGAAAACACATATTCAGGTCAGCAAACTGCATGTGGGAAGTATTTGTTGTCAGCTTGCACAGGGAGAATTTAAACCAAAGTAGCAAAAAATTCATTCTCTTGGAAGTGATGCTTCAGAGTAGCAGAGAGTATTCTACCATTACTTCTGTTCTTTGTTAACTTTGGTTGTAGGGGATTTGCAGTCCTTATGTTATTCAGACACACTGGATGTCTCATTAAAAGTTGTTAAAAGAATTAAAAGCTGGTGAGTTGTCTTTTTTCCAAAAGAATGTCCCTTACACAGCTAGAGCAATTCCAACACAAATTTCAGTTTGGATTTTAGCTTTGTAATGTGCCAAAGGTACCATTTGACGTCTCTGGGCTTATTCTTCCTCTCTTTCCTAGGAGCTGATGCAGCAGAATGACATTGGCTACGTACTGAACGCCAGCAATACTTGTCCAAAGCCTGATTTTATTCCAGAATCCCATTTCCTCAGAGTGCCTGTGAATGACAGCTTTTGTGAGAAAATTTTGCCTTGGTTGGATAAATCAGTTGATTTTATAGGTGAGCAGAAAATTTTAATTCTCTTTCTCAAACAGTTTTTGGATTGCTCTGTGTGTCTGCCTTGCTGTTTTGGCTGGAGAAGCCCCAAATGCTTTCTGGGTGGTGTGAAAATACCCTCAGGATCTGTGCACATGATCAGCATCGCTGTATAAGCACAGGAGCAAAAAATGGGGAGATTCTGCCACTGCATGTTCCAGCATTACAGAACAAAGACACTTCAGAACTGCTTTCAGGCAGCCTGGTAGATGCCTGATACATGTCTGCAGAGAGTGAATTAGAAATTTGGATATGTACCTTCTGCCTCTACCTTTGAAAAGTGAGCTAGTCAAATTTGAACTGGCCAAATTGTTCCATCATGAATGCTTGCTTTTTACTTGTATATAAAATTAGGGACAATCACCTTTCCCAGACATCTAAATAGGGCTGTTTATGTGCACATTAAAATGAGGTATGCTGTAAGTGCAGGATGTTTCCTGTGTGTAGTCATGCTTTTTCTATACTCAATGCTACACATTGCTAGAGAAAATAAGTGATTTTTATTTCAAGCTTCTATGAGATTTGCAATTAGCAGTTAATTTGGAAGCTTTGAATAGTTTTAAATAACACTGCTTTCTTTGCAAACTTTTCATCATGGTATGATGCTGCTGAGTTTGACACTTGCTGATTTCTTTGCCATGCAGAAAAAGCAAAAGCATCCAATGGCCGTGTGTTGGTGCACTGTTTAGCTGGGATCTCTCGCTCTGCCACGATTGCCATTGCCTATATCATGAAGAGAATGGATATGTCCTTAGATGAAGCTTACAGGTAAGGAGAAATCTTCCCTTTGTACTAACTCTTGTGCCTCTTGGCTTGTTTTTAGGGTGAATGATAAAAGGTTGTATGACCAAGGGTAGAAGCAGACATTTTGTCTTGTAGTTCACTGGCCACGCTTTTGCTTTAAGCATAGGTTTCCTCCAGAAACAAATTAATGGTGTTGAATAGACATCACACAGCTCGTATTAATTGCCCACCTGCAAAATGGCCTTTGCTCCACGTAGGCAAATACATGGAATGTAAACTGCCTATTAAATGTGTGCATATTGTCCTGGTTCCAGCCAGGACAGCCCCTCCAGGAGGGGCATGGCCAGGACCTGGAGGTTCTGTACCACCTCAAGTCCTTGCTGGGGGCAGGGGAAGGGTCCCTTCCAGGGTCACAGTTAGGTATTGTGGGCGTTTCCACATGGTGTGAATTGTTTCTTTCCTGTACCCTCTGTCATTAGTATTCTACTGTTACTGTTCATGGTCTTATTGCTGTTTCCAGTAAATTCTCTTTATCTCAACCTGTGATCTTTGCCTTTTGTGCTTCCAATTCCCCCCTCCATCCCACTGCAGAGGAGCAGGAGCGAGCAGCGCATGGTCTGGAGTGTTTGGGTGGGAGCCCCAAATTGGGGAGTTCCATTCCTAAACCACAGCTCTGCGTACAGACATACACACACAGCTATGGAACACGTGGAACAGCATCTTGTGAGCCAGATGGGGAGCAGAATGGACAGGGTTAAAGAGGGAACTGAGGGTATTTATAACCACACTTAGGACAAATGCCAGCCTGGATCTGTCTCCTGCAGTTTGGTGTTTGGTAGTGCTTGCAAAGAACTGCCTGCAAGTAAAATGTCCAGGAATGGAGAAAGCTGCTTTGTTGCTATTGAAGACAACCAAAAACTGTGGGAGAAAAATACTTTGAAGTATCATCTCTCTGAGGCATTTGGTAATGTTTGTGGAGACCCCCTTCCCTCTCCTCCTTTTTCAGATCCCCTTTTTTCTATACTTGGATTGTGAACACTTTCCTGCACTCCAGGTGGCTTGATTGCAGTTTGCCATGACTTCTGTATTTCATTTTACCAAGTGCTTTGTTGTGTTGTACAGAAAACGATGATTTTCTTGGCACAGCAGGTGCATCCCTGTAACAAGCTCTGCAGAAGCCATTTGAGTATTTGCACTGGAGCAGGGGGAGGGGAGCCCCTTCAACAGCACCTGTGTATTTGCTACCAGCATCCCTAAAACAGGGATGAGGAGAGAGAGATGAACATGGGATATTGCCTTGTGGAGCACAATTTCCACACGGACTTTTCTTTTAGGCTGTTGAACGTAGTTCCGTATGCAGTGACAAAATTACTTGTAAGAGGTGCCTGAGCTAAAGCTCTCTCCTCTTGTCTTTAGACATTTCCCACTTTTCCGTACTAGACCCTGCTGGCAGCTGGGTGTTGTGCAGTAATTTCAACATGAAACAGGTTTGGTTAAGAAGCTAAAAACTCAGTTATCCAGGTATAGATAACAGGGATGAATTATTGAGGATGTGGATAGATACTGTGCAAGGTATGAGCTCAGTGAAAAAACCTGCCTGGTCTCAGGCTGTAGTGGCTGGAGGTCAGAGCTGTAGAGCACTAAACACTTCTAAAATGCACACACCTTCAGGGAGCTTCGAAATTCCTCCATGAAATATCTGCATTAAATTCTAGTTTGTATCTTAACCAAAAGCATGAACAGAGTGTGAAGGATTAATCACACCAGGCCTTTTCTCTTTGCGCTGTTGATGCTGAACAACTACTGTGAAATTTAGATTATRTTTTGCTGTATTTCCTTTGATACAGCTCAGTGAGAACCGTCTGCAGAACATTTCACTCATCGGTTTGGGATCTCTTGTTGGCCAAGCTTGAAAGAAAAATACTTTTCTTTGAATTAGTGGAAGTCATTAGATAAAATGTTTGTCTGACACTATAAAAAAAATAAAAAGGTGATACTATTACTTGTAGTGAAAGTTGAAATAAACTTCTAGAATCTTTTGTATAATGGACTATTTAACAGAAATAAACATAAAAATTAAACGTTATACATGTTTTCTTATTGGAAGAAATAGTGTGTATTTTGAAATGAAAAAGCTTGTAAAGCCTTAAAACTTGTCAGGGGTATCCAGCATGCTTTTCCTACTCTTTTCATTTCCAAAAAAGGTACTTTTAAATTTGGGACTGCCCAATATTTTGGAGTGAGATGAGGAGAAAGTGGAAAACAGTGTGTTGGAGAGGCTACCAGAACACAGGCAAAGAAGGACCTTGCTTTAAATAACTAACCCAAGTACTAACTTKGGGAAAAAAAGGAACAAAGACTGTGAGTTCCTCTAAGTGAGTTGCTTACACTGGACTAAAACCCCTCCCATTAAATGCTAAGAGGACAAACTAAAGAATTTCTCCTGAGGAGACTCACTAGATTTCTCCATTTGACAGTGTTACACTTCATGGTGGAAGTTTCCACTGTCAGCTTGTGCAACCTGATACTCCAGGTCTTTGTGTCAGCTTGACGATTCCTAGTATTGTTTGGTTTTTTGCAAATTAAAAAAACCAGTAATAAAAAACCGCACGTTTTGACATTTTTCAGCTCCTTGCCTGCATTTGTGCCAGCATGTACACACATACACAAGTACACCTTTCCATTTTCCTCGCACTGCTTTTAATGACTGCACACTCATCTTCTGTACACTTCCCCAGAGAGCTTTTACTTTTAATAATGTTTAATTTTCCCAGTGACACATTATATGTGTGTTTGTACTAGATTTAGCTCCTCAAGGTTTCTTCCCTTGTTAAGTCTCTTGTCATCTGGTTAATCATAGTTCCAGGAATGTTTCTTAAAATAAAAAAAAAAMCAAACCCAAAACTGGAGGAGGAGGAGGGATTTGGGCAACTCTGTTTTGCAGCCTCTAAAATGCAAAGTCCTTGTTTAGCTGTGTTTCAAATCGGACAGGTAGGAAATATGCTTTTGTATTTATATATATATATGACATGATTTCTTTTATATTTATATATATGACATGATTTCTACTATTGAAGTCTTTCACACATTTAGAATCCTGGTTCAGCAGAACATTTTCAGTACCCTTGCACCTTCTCCCCACTCACCTCAGTACATTAATGCATTGGCACACCTGTGCCAGCCAGGCTGCTTCCTCCAGCACCTGAAAGTAGATTTGGCAATCCTGTTGTCCTTTACTGCTGAACACCTGCAGCCCTTGAGAGAGTGTTTTTGTTTTAATGCTGCATTTGCACCCTCCTGGTTTTGATTATCACATCAGTGGTCAATACCAATGTGGGGTAGAAATCACTGGCACTTGCTGGACAAGCTCAGAATGTATCAGGGCTCTTTGTCTTGCCTGACATTGACAGACAGGGCAGGCAGTGCAGTAGTGACATGAGAGAGGTGACAGGAACATGTGATGGCATTGGAATGGTGGGCAAGGTGTCCCCTCTCTRTAGCACATGGGAAATGGTCTCTTGGCTAAAGCTCAAATGCTTTCAGTGCAAAACTCCAGGAGCTCTTGACTCCGGTCAGAAACCGAGGTTGCAAAGATCCCACTGGTGAAGTAAATAAGGGAAATGATTCATTTGAATTACTTGTGGACATCACAAAGAGTTAAAAAAATTTTTCCTTCCCACACACACTTTTTAACCACTTTAAGCTATAGAGACAATCGAGAGCATCCAGCATTATTTTGCTTAAAACTGCCTTTTTCTAACTCTGTCCTCAAGTTACTTGTACTTGATTGAACCTTACTCAGAGCTAAGTTAAGGATAGGCTGTAAACATTCACAACACTCACTTTAGGGTTATCTTGCGCCTGAGCAGCAKGTTCTTAAAGAAAGTAATTCTGGATTTGTTTGTCCTCTCTTACCAGATTTGTGAAAGAAAAGAGGCCAACCATTTCTCCCAACTTCAACTTCTTGGGCCAGCTTTTGGACTTTGAGAAAAAGATCAAGAACCAGAGCGGTCAGCCTGGACATATCAGCAAGTTAAAACTTCTGCATCTGGACAAGAGCAGCGAGCACGTGCAGGTCCTGGAAGGGGGGCAGAGCAGCCTCTCCACGAGCCAGCTCTGCCTTTCTGCTACCTCTGAGCTGGTGGAGCTGAAGCCCACGGATGGCGGCCCTGCCTCCCGCGGGCACCTGGCCCCTCTGGAGGACAGCCCGCTGGTACAGGGCATAAACGGCCTGCACGTCTCCCTGGACAAGGTGGAAGACAGCAACCGGCTGAAGCGCTCCTTTTCCTTGGATATCAAATCCGTGTCCTACTCAGCGAGTAGCAGCTGCGTGACTGCATCAGTTCAAGGCTTTGCCTCCTCCGAAGACACTCTGGAGTATTACAAGCACGCGGCTGCTTTGGAGGGCAGCAGCAAGTTGTGTCAGTTCTCTCCCGTGCAGGAGGTGTCGGAGCAGACCCCCGAGAGCAGCCCTGACAAGGAGGAAGTGACCCCTCCCACGGAGCCCCGGAGCTCGTGGCAGCTGGACAGCCAGGGCCCACGGCCGCACGCGGGCAGGGCCGGCGGCAGCGCCCCGGCGCAGCGGCCGCTCCTGTACCCTCTGCACCGCAGCGGGAGCGTGGAGGACAACTACAGAACCAACTTCTTGTTTGGGCTCTCCACCAGCCAGCAGCACCTGGCCAAGTCCGCGGCGGGGCTGGGCCTCAAGGGCTGGCACTCGGACATCTTGGCCCCTCAGACCGCGTCCCTCACCAACAGCTGGTATTTTGCCGCCGAGTCCTCGCACTTCTACTCGGCCTCGGCGGTGTTCGGGGGCGGCGCCGCCCTCCCCGCCTACAGCTGCGGCCAGCTGGCCTCGGGCTGCGAGCAGCCCAGYGCCGTGCGCCGGCGGCACAAGCAGGGCGACCGCGGCGACTCCCGGCGCAGCTGGCACGAGGAGAGCTCCTTCGAGAAGCAGTTCAAGCGCAGGAGCTGCCAGATGGAATTCGGGGAGAGCATCATGTCGGACAACAGATCCAGAGAAGAACTGGGCAAAGTAGGCAGCCAGTCGAGTTTTTCAGGCAGCATGGAAATCATCGAAGTGTCCTGAGGGGCAGCGGGCTTGTGTGACTGTGCCAGCGTTGCTTCCCCTTCCAGGCTGCTCCCCCAGCGTTTGAGAGGTCCCTGTAAATCTGAAACTTTTTGTAAAAAGGTGGGGGGAGGGAAGAAATGCGAAGCTCCATTGTGAGCCAGGGAAAGGTTGTTAGTCCTGCAGAGAAGTGACAATGAGCCTCTGCCCCAGGAGACCAGGTGTGCCGCTGGGCTTTTCTCCTCCCCTCTCCTGCACGAGGGCAGAACATTTCAGAGATCTTTCCCTGACAGAGGAAGCAATGACATGCAATGGATTGCACATCCTTTCAGTGGTTTTTAAAAAGGAAGCTCTCTTGGTGTCAGACCTTTTCTCTGGTTCCACTGAAACATGCTCCTACCTGTCAGAACTTTTGTTCTCCCCTCTCCGTGCCCCATGTCTTCACCAGTGCACCTTAGCCCTGACACTGAGCCAACCTCTGGAGGGAGACCTTTTTCCTGTAAGAAAGGAGACTGGGAGCGATTCCAAAGGCCATAGGGACCGGTTACAGCAAGGCTCGTCTGACCACACAGTTCAGACAAATGTAAATACTGGTGTAACTATCGTTCTAATGGATAGGCTTTAGGTGATTCGCTAGAGAGCTGCTTCAGAGAAAAAAACCCAGTACCTCAAAAATACAAAAAACAAACTAGGGCTTTATGGCTGCCACATGGGGGGGAGTCAGTTCATAAGCAATGTGAACAAGTAACGACTGGCCACGTTTGATTTTTTTTTTAAAGCTGTCTACGCACAAGTGTTTCCGTTGGCTCAGCAGCAATTCATAAAAGAAGACGAATGAACCATACTTAGGACTGTTTGCCCCAATCTTTTGATACAGTGTTTGTATTTTTGATATTAAGCTGGTTTCTGGGAGAGGGGTAGCTGCTTTGACTTCTACGCTATAATGGAGTGGTTGATAGGTAGGGTTACGTACAAGAGAAGTGGCTGGTTCAAATGGCCATAACATGCTTTTCTTGCCCATTAACAATTCAGTTTTTCAAAAACAATTCAAATGTTTGGGGTTTTGTGGGTTTTAAGGTAAAAGTGAGTTGGAGGGGCTTTTGTCCTTAACTGAGCAGTACCCTCAACATCCCAGGGAAGATGCTTCCAGGTCGAGGTGTTACGTCCCTATTGCTAGGGGCTGTTTAACAGGAAATGAGGCTCAGCCCTTCTCGTGGTTTTTCACAACGACCCAGCTGCTTCCCCTCCCACCCCACCCGTTGCCGCATGAGGTTTGGGGTCAGCAAGGGGGGTACCAGAGCCACTGCGTAAAGCTTCATCCTTCCTGCTCCCAGGGTCTTCCCCAGCACTTCTCAGAACACATGTGTTGAGGAGGAACTATATTGATTTGTCCCACTTCAGTGCAGGCAGCTGAAAATTGTAGTAACAAATACTTAACCCTGGCCAACAGCTTTAAAAAAAAAATTCGTCAGCAAACTGAAGCCCGAATTCAAGTCAGCAGCTTGGGTTATGTTTGGGGTTTTTTACTGTAAGTTTAGCTAGTTTGTGACTCAAATCTCAGGTTTTACTATACTGAAAAGTGGAGAAGATTTTTGTCATTGTTTTGTTTCGTGGCTAGGATGTGACTTTATTTTCCTACAGTGGACTGTTGAAAATAGCACTGAAAGCTACAGCATTGATTAACTTGATCCTAAAAAGTGCAAAAGGCACAGAGAGAGGAAGCAGCAGGAGGCACTGACCCCAGAGGCTCTTTGTGCTGTTTGTACAAGATGCTGGATGAGGGGTACTATGGGCAAGGGACAGGTTGACATCACCCTGGGCAGCGTGTCAGGTCTTGGCTATTCATTGAACATGCTGCCACTTGTCTCTGTTTACAGAGCCAGTGGGAGCAATTACATCACAACTATTTTCAGCACATATCCACACGCTGTGGGTGCGGATCTACTCATGTAAACAGCTGAACAGGGCTCGTCTCAGCCACATTTCAGGAAAAGCCCTTGTCTTTGATTTAAACCAGTTAAGGGGGGTTAACACATATCAATCCCTAGAGGCAGAAGGAGATTGTTCCTGTCTTTTGTGCTTCTTCAGACATGTGTGTTCTCCTCCTCCTCTCTCTCTATGTTTGGGGTTTGTGTGGTTGATTGGCTTCTGAGGAACTGAAATCTGGTCTTGYGGCTCCTCGTGATTTCCACTCTGTTCTAGTCCCTGGATGAATCAAAAGTTGTAGGCTCAGTACTTTTAGGGGGCAGGTTCCCATAGGAGGAAGCCTTACCCCCATGTCCTGCACAGGGCRGTGCCCTGGTTCATACCTGAACTAGAGGCCTGGCCCTCAGCAATACTGGAAATTGTAGAAGTCTGGAAAGCAAAGTGGAGGATGCAAGAGGGGAAATGTGTACATGTTCAATATGAATATAATGTATGGAATCTGGTGTATGGCATACTTGGCATATTTGGTGTATGGCAAGCTGGTTAAATGGTTCAGAGAGATGTGAGTTTCTCATCTTGTTGTGTCATGAGCATTACCTGTATGTTACGATGAAATAAAATCAGAAATGGTACCTGTTTATACAGAACGGCTGAGGAGGGAGTTGTGGAGTGTCTTACCTGCAGCAGGACCTTCTGTGCAGCTGTGCCTGTTCATGAATGACATGACCASAGCAGCTTCAGACCACTTGTCATAAGCAGTGGTGATTCTACAGTACCGGTAACCATTTAGGCCTCTTACCTGCTCCTGATTATCCCACCTCTTCTACTCTGTTGATGAGCAACAGTGCCACTTACACTGTCGAATACTCATGCAGCCATGTTAGTCTTGTTGAAGCAAGCATTTCACATTGATTAAGTTACCCAGAATGAACTCCATGGTTTTTTCTCACCTCCCATACTTCTTACTGGAAGAATAATTTAATTACTTGTTTAAATACTTGTTTTGACTGATAGTGTCAGTCTTGAAGCATTCAGATCAAGTTCTGCTTCCTGAGACTGGAGTACACCCCTCAYTGCTGTTCCAGAGAATGGCTCACACAAATGTAGCTTAGATTAAAATTACATCCTGCAGTAGAACAAGGCTGCCAGTTATATCCTTAGAAGGCAAAGCCTACAGGTTTGTCTAACAGCATCCTCAAACTCAGGTGCAGTAACAGAAGCTCTTTCTTTTCTTTAGAGAGTTTCAAAGCACAATCCCAGAAAGGGAAATGCAAAATCTTCAGCCTCTAAAAGAAACCAAACCATCAGTCAGAGCAGAAGTAGCAACTTGAGTTTCTGTGCTCACTTTCTACAAACAGAAATAGGTTGGCATGATAATCTTCTAAGATTTAGCTGCTCAGCCTACTCCAAAATCCATTTCTGATTGCAGTAGCTTTGTTGTCTCAAGTTCTGTTTTTTGAAGCATTCTCTCCAGCTTTCACCACTCTTCCTTCTGCCTGCTTTGCAGGACTTGCTCTGCTCCTGTTCCCTCCATCCCCCCACTCTTTTGCCTGCCAGCAGCCAGCTCTGGAAGAGACAGTCTAACTCCATCTCCAGTCAAAACCCGAGGGGCAACTGAAGTGTGCCTCATGCATGTCATCAACACTTAATTTTCATTTCATWGCCTGCCATTAGTGGGAAGAGGTCCCCAAGGTCACTGGGCTCTTGATGTAACCATCACAGTGACATTCCTAAAATGAAGTGGACTGAAAACGGAGCAAACYTCCCCCCAGCAGGGATCAGGTAGCCCTGCTTTTGAGGGGGCTGGGGAAGGTAAGAGAGTAGAAATTAGGTGAACTGCTGTCTTTACTAACTATATTCATCAGCTAGGTGCTCAGTATGCTTTGACTGTTATAAACTGGCTTCTACCAAAAGTGGTGGTATGAAAAGCCCAGAACAAGGGGGACAGCACTGGGGTCCTAATAAAACTGTTACTGCCACTTCTGAAATCCAGAATCACTGAGAGTCAACCAAACTTACCTAGCCAGCCTGTATTTGTTATTAATCTGTGATAAAAGTAGAGTTATTCCAGTACTTTTAGACACTGACATATACAATACCACTATTGTATTACACACACAAACCCACAACTGAGAATTCAGGTACAACAGTGTCCCTAATACATCAGCTTTGCCTGGCAACAGGACTTTCCCCTCTGAACCATGCCTGCAAAGAACTTTTTGGCCCTCCAGTCCAAATGGTTGCTCTGAGGCAAACTGAAGTGTTTCTGCAGTAAAGCCTTTGGCTAATTCTGCACTTCAAGAATATTAATAAGAGCCACCATAAATAGAAAAGTAAAGGGAGCTATTTCTTGCCTTCTGCAACACCCACCCCTCTGGGAAGGGGCTGCTTTCCTGCATGTGAAGTGCTGTCAAACACTTCTAGAGCATTGTCCTGCTGGAAGGGATTGCTCCCTTTGAGGAGCAGATTTCAGCTGCCGTTTACAGGACCGTCACCACGCTCTGCTGCTGTACAAAGTCAAAGTGTGATATCCCACAGGCAGAGGCTCAGGCATCAGACCATTTAAAAAAAAAAAAAACAAAAAACAACAGCAAACAAAAAAGAAACCCTGTAAATATGTCTCTTTCTTTGTTCAGTATCCCCTGTGCAGCAGGTGAGAGTCCACCACCACTTCACTCTCCCAGTGCCATCAGAACAATGCTGCAGGTACTTATTTGCCTCTAAACCACTGATTCTTAGAGTAACCTGTTCTGACAAAATCTGCAGCCATCCCCATTTATTTCTGGTTATGTCACTGTTCCATGGCAGGCCACTGTATTTCATTACCTTCACAGCATCCCTACAGGGTCAGCTCTCACCCTCTGTAAAGAGACAAAGCTTTTAAAAAGACAAAAAGGGTTATTTTAGGCAGCTGACATTAAGAATTGCCCTTTGAATGCTCCTTTCCGCCCCCAGGCCCCAATAGGGTTAGTTCTGTGAGGCTGCAGGTGCCACCCCACTGCTGGTGAGTCCCAGGCATCGCTGCTCACATCTGGTATTTAAACTGGACATCAGTGCCAACCAAAACTGGGATGGCACTGGGGAAAAAAAAAACCAAACCCCAAAACAACATTTATTTTCATTCTGGGACATGTTTCCTTACAGTCCCAGGGCAGAGACAACCCCAGGGCAGCTGAACCCAGCCATGTCCATGGCACGAAGGTGGGTGCAGAGTAAAGCTGAGATACGTCTGCACTGTCCAGACACCACGGTGAGAAGTGGAAATGTGGAATGAACAATAAGGCAATAGGAGAAACAACACACTTGGAAAAGAGCCACACCAATTTAATGCTGGAGCTGTGGAACACGGAGCATGTGGGGAGCTGAAAGCGGAGTAAGTCTGTGAACAGGGTAACCACCCACAAACCATGAGCGCTCAGCCACAAGGCTGGTAATCAAAATACCCTCTGGCAGCCTGGGAACGGGAGGGACATTACAGCAGTACCTCGGGAAACTACTGGCACTCAGTCTGAGAGAGGGGCTGGCTCATGCAACCAACGGGCCTGGGAAAACGAGTATTTCTACTCTTTGTGTAAAAGCTTAAGAGGAGGGGAAAACACACTTTAAATATTTAAGTATATTTAAATATATTTAATTTAAAATACATATATTTAAAAAAAACCAACAAAAACTCTTTTCTGTCCCCTTCACCAGATCTTCACAGGAATTGCCCTGCAGGTAGGTTGGCACTTTAGCACCCTGTCAATGCATTCAGTGACAAAAGCAACGGAAACAACAAAGCAAACCTCTTCTTCAAGGGCAGCACTCTGACCAGCGTGGGATGCAACAGGGGAGCTGCCACAGCAATCAGGGGAAGGAGCAGAGCAGCAGGGAACCACAGCCCCAGCGACTGATCCTGCTCCCCAGCTTTTCACAAGATCGCACGTCAAGAAGCTCAGCCTGTGCCCCAGACCACACACCACCTCAGAAAGCAGAAAAGGGCAGAAATGTCTGGTTTCAGTGGAGCACACCAGCTTTTCCTCTGTTCGTAGCACTGTATTTGTGGTAGAAGTAAGAGCTAGTAGATTCGTGAAAGATACCTGAGGCCTTCTCCAACAGTGTTTGGCTTGGAAAACAAAATTCATAAGGAGAAAGGTAATTCCAGTCACATCTCAAATGTGCTAAACAGCGTGGGAGGGAAGCATCAGTCTCACCTTGAGCATCGCCTGCACCTGAGCTGAAGCTGAAAGCAGCGTGGTAGAGCAAAGCCAACAAGGAGCAGCCAAGCAACAAACAGCAGCTCAAGAAGATGTGGTGGGAGATGTCTTCCCCTCAGCAAGAGGGCCAAAGACTTACAGTTCCTGAAGGCAGTGACAATGTTTTTATTAAAAACTGTAAACCATCGTTTGAGAACAGTTAGAGGGCGCACGCTTGTTACAGTACCCACACATGACTATCACCTGTGAACGAAGGTGATGACATGAGCATTGCAAGAGGCTGACCTTCACACTTCAGCTCTCATTTCTTTCTAGTTAAATTATTACGTCTTCCACAACCTGCCCTTGTTGCTCAAAAAACTCTGTGAGGCYCAGCAGCACAGCCACAAACTGAAAGGCCAGTGTTCCTAGGAACAAGCATTTTCTCCCATTCTCAGTCCTTGGTGTTTTGTGGCAAATGAGGAAGGAACTGATTTGCAGCCCTTGCTCCTGTAGCCTTCAGATGGGAATACTATTCCTTTGCCCTCATTAGCACTGCACTGAGCAATGCTTAGATCTGATACTTAATGGCCTGAGGCCAAATGTCTAGAGGCCTCAGAGGAGAGAGTGTCTTACAGGAGAGAGCATCTGCCTTGAGATCCAGTATCAGGATCTTCCCACTGGCACAGGCTCCCAGCACACCAGGGTGTGGGATATTCATGATCCCGTCTGGCAGACAGCTGAATGTCGCACATTTTAAACATCCAGACAGCATCATCTGGACAAAGAGGACAAAAATGGCTGCAGCCACTATTTAAAGCAGATCAGTATTCTTGTGTGTCTGATGGTGGGAGGCAGAGACATATTCCATGATGGACAATGAGGACCTGCATGGTGTAAAATATGCCAGGAAGCTTGAACAAGGATAGAAGCCTGATGTTCTGTCCCGTGCAACACACACCATATGCCTCTGCACATACAACTGTGTAAAACCTCTGGGGCAGGAGCAGCAGGGAAGGAGACCCACTTTGCTGCCTTTGCTAAAAAATCTCCTGCTGAGTTCCCTGCCCTCTCTGAAGAAGTCAGTCCCTCTTCCCAGGGCGCATTCCAGGGGGCTTCATTTCTACAGGACTCTGCTTTCAGAGAGTGTTCAGCAGGTCCTGGSGTCCAACCAGCACTGTTGGTTCAGATGCACATCTAAGCTGGCTGCAGTCTGCATGACAAAAATTCATTCTACACTACATGGCCTTTCGAATGCAACAAGAGAAGAGCCTGTTGCTTCTTGCCACCAGGCAATAATTACTACAATCAAAAAACTACTGCACTCTTATTTCCAAATGCTCAGAGACAACCTCTTGCTGAATAAATGCTCTTAAGTACCAAGACATATCGAAGCAAGTTGCCTTTGGCAGGTGACCCATCCTTGTGCCATACTGGAATCTGCGTTGTCCCTGACTGTTCTCAACACTAGAACTGCACTCCTGACATACAATCACCCTTGGGGTTCATGGGCACTTCAGCCTCCTCACCAGCAACACCATCCCGGGACCAATGTAACACACACAAACCTCCCTTTGCCTCAGCAAACCAAGGGCTCCTCACTCCTGGTCACACACTCTTTTCTGCTCCAGACAAGAGCTGCCACACACTGGTGATGCAGACTGTTAAACCCTATTCCTAGATGTAGAAATATTTTTAACAGCAGCATGTACAATATCCTGCTTTATACAGGGAGAAACCAAAGCTGGGAGCGGTGCTGCAAATCACCTGCAGGCAGCAGACCAGACTTGGCAACTCACCTGTCTCCTGTGGGTCAGCCCAGGGCCGGGCGGCTTGGACACCCTGCCTGCCTTCCCGCAGCAACCTTGGCTTGTGTGGGAGAAGGCAAGAACATCCTGTTGCCTTTGGAGCAGGTGGCTGAGAAGGGCCACGTGGTTTCAGTCATTCAGCAGCGTGCCCAGTCCAGCTGTCGGCACAACAGCAGCTAAGCCAACACAAAGAGCCAAAGGACTTCTCGTGTCTCTCCCCTAAACATTCATAGACTTTGAAAGTACAGAAGCAACTGCACCCCACTGGTAGAAAAGACAGCACCAAGACAACTGGAGTGTCCCAATAAAAAAAGACACCTTATGTCCAGCTCTGGGATGCAAAGTGAGCAGGTTGGTACCAGTGCCTGCCAGAAGGACACAACATGCCACCAGCTGGGGCATGGGGACATTGCCAGGGCAAGGGGGAGAGGAACACTGAAGTTTGCCTAACATTAACAGACATACATACCTAAAACAGCTACTCCTTTACAGCCTCATAAATTAGTGAGCCCAGAGAAACAGGAGCCCCAAGGACATGCCAAAACCCTGCCATGCAAACCATGTTAATTATGATAATGGACAGATTTTAATAAGCCAGTTCCTGGCTCCCACACTCACCTATAAAACACACATATTTCCAAGGCCAGGGGATCTCAGAAATACCTTCCAGCCATCTAACTGTCTAAACCCCTGTGGCACAAAAACCATGTTAGAGGGTTCGTCACACCCCATATCCCTTTGAATTCTTTTAGTCAAAAAAAAAATACAAATCAGATGAAAGAAAATTCCTCCTCTGTAAACCCCAACTAGTCACAGCAATGTGAAACAAATGTGTCTGCACAGGTGGTGGTAGTGGTAAAGGAGACAGGAGGGCAAGAGGAGGGAGATGAAAGAATGGTAAATCATCTTCTCTGGGGAGCTCCTGAATTCCTGGCTGTGCAGTTCTGGCAGGTGAYGCTGCTCTTCCTCCGATGCCCTGGCAGAGAGTCCAGCAGCACCACCGCCYGCTCCAAGCATCTGCCACTGCAGCCTGCTGGAAGCGCGTAGTGCCGGACACTGGAGCGTGGAAGGTGAGGAGGGGGGAGCTGCCGGAGCGCTACGACCTCAGCTCCCGGTCGGGTTTCATGGTGAAGGGCTCCAGCCGCTCCCCCTCCGGCAGGAGGCTGTTCAGCCGCTCCATCAGCGGCACCGTCTGGTCAATGCCCATCTGGATCCGGCGCAGGATGGCAGACATCTCGTTGACCTTCTGGATCTGCTCCGCATACTTGGCGTACTTCTTCTGGCGCTCCTGCATGAGGCTGTAAAGAGTTTCCACAGAGAGGTCCATCTGTTTAAAAACAACAAGCATAGCAAGGCACGTTAGGCCAGCTGTTGCTGCAGACCTTTCGGCACACTGTCCTTCCCAAAAGCAACCACCTTGGATGCCCCACTGGAGATACCAGACAGGTACAGGGGAGCTCCTCAGAAGGTACATAACCAGTTTGTCATGAAATGGGGTGATTCATAGTTGCACACTGGGGAGGACATACGATGACCTCAGTTCTACACCCAAATACCTAAATATCTGATCAGAAAATTCTTCACTTGCGGGACTGAAAGCCAACAGGCACTGCCAGGGATTTCCCAATAAACCAATGCAGATATCTTCCAAGTTATCCAAACCCAGGGAATCCCTGGCCTCTGCCTACACCTGTACTATATTTTCTTTGGATATTGTTCATTTGCAAGCGTTAAGCTCTGCCACACTTGCCAGTGCTAAGTTTCCTCGGTTTAGCCAGGTTACTCTGCAACTAAGGCACAGCTGTTATTACCATYGTCATCTGGAAAACTCCTGCCTTGAGAGAGAACCACAATGGATTGCTAGTGTCCCTAATTTCCCTGAAACCCAAAAATAAGAGTGTTATGAGTGACCCCAGGAGAGACATTAAGTAAATTAGCCATGCAATTAAACACAGTCAGTACCCAAACATGGCTCGAGCATGATGACAATGACAGGAACTGCAGTGCTATTCCTGCCATTGAGTGATGAAGGCAGCCTTTATTATTCACAGCCCATTTTTCTCTTCAGCCAGACCTGCAATCCCTGCAATCCCCAGGCAGGATTCAGCCAGTAGCTGCCAGTACCGTACACACAAGTCGGGTGGGATGGTTTGAGCTGTTTTACACATTGTAAGACGTACCACACMTTCCGAGAGCTTGGTGACAGGTCTGCTCCAAGCCCTCAGCTGCACACTTGAAGCTCAGGTGCTTCAGCTTGCTGTAGCAGTACTCAACAACCCCAGTTATTCCAGTGCACTGGCTCTTSCAACTGGCATGTCACTGTGGAAAGCAGTCCCCTTGCTTGGAACTTGGTGCATGCCCACGGTAGCTGCAAGTGAAGGGCAGGAGTGGATACTCACTGACCAGTTTTAGCCCACCGCCTCCTCTTACCACTGTTTTTCCAAACCTCTCGCATCTAATTATTCCCAGAGGAAGGAGGCCACTGCTCATGATGAAGCAGCCCCAGGGAATCAGTGCTGAAAACTCCTGGTCTACCAAGAAGCATGGGCTCAAACAACATCCGTGGCTTTAACTGTGTGACAGAGTCAACCCATCCAGTGGAGAACAGGGACCGTATCTGTCATCAGGGACAACACAGGGACAACACAACAATCAGTGCAGTGCTAAAAAAACACACCATGCTAACCTGACCTGACTTACATAGCATTGAATGGGCAAGGGCAATCCTGACCAGTGTCYAGTGGTGTGGGTCTGTAGGGGAGAGCCTGCAGCAAGGGAGGACTGGGTGGAAATGGTGCAAAGCATGCCCCRCTGAGGAAGAAGGTCCCAGCAGAGAGAGCTCTGCCATCCAGCAGGGTTTGACATGGGGGGAAAACTGCTGTGGCTGTATGTGCTGACAAATGTCCCTTTCAAGCCCTGGGGAAGAGGTCAAGTCAAAAATAGTCAGGCAAGAAAATATTTAATTGATAAACCTAAGTTACAAACAGCATTGAAAACAAACACACAAGTTTCTGCTGAACTGTCTCAGGGATTAGGGCACGTTTTTTCCCCCATCACCTCTGCTAGAGCAGGATACAGAACCAATTGACCTTTTATTTCATCTGTACTTTCTACTGCTCTCAGGCTGAATTCTTCCTCTTTGCCTCTGTGCTTTCCTGTGAATTCCTCCCTCCACGCTTTCATGCATGGGACAAAATAAAAACCAGCAGAGCAGGAAACTCCAAATAGAGTGGAAACAATTTAAGCCTACACAGGGGTTTCTATTAAAAACCCAGCTTAATAATTTAGTAGCTTGGCGCTAGCTCTGTAAATTGGAGTGTGTAAAAAGCAGACCACCACCAACCAGCAAGTTCAATCCAGTGCCTAAAAACATCCTACCTAATGAGAGACAGGGGCTTGGAGTGGCAGCCAGTGGGAAACCTGCCAAAAGCCAGCACGCCTCTATAAATGAAGCAGCATGGAGACCCAGGCAGAAACCTCCTCTGGTTTTGAAGTTCTCCTCCACTGGCAGGTTCTCCACGTGGCCTCACAGCACTGCACAAGAGGCAAAGCTTGCACCTACCAAGCTTTCAAACAAAAAACCAAGGCCCCCCTTTCTCTCCATTCCAATAATTTCCATCTGCTGACTTTTAGGCTCCTTGCGTAAACATGAGTAACATCCACTTACTAGCAGGGAACACAGGGAGAAGCTGAAGCTGACCTGCAATAGGAAGAAGAAATGCGGAGTGGCCTTCCCAGCTCTTTGCTACCTTTGGATACATTCACAATGGCCATAAAAAAAGCTGCCTCACAAAAAAGAGAAAGGGTGGAAGTGAGTATTTCCTATGGTTTCCTTACACCTAGCGTCCCAGTTTGCCTGCTGCGGGAGGCCACGACAGCTGCACAGCCAGCAACACAAAGGGAGGACCGAAGTTGAGCAATTGTGAGGAAAGGTCAGTTTTTACTCAGACTGAACCTGGTCTTCTTAGCTATTAAAAAAAAGGCAACTACATGTTAATTCCTGTAGATAGATGCCAATGTCTCTTTGCAGCTTTCCTTGAAGCAGGTCTAAGTACACACTTACATCCTTCCTGCCTCCTCCCCCTCCAAGCGAGCTCCTCCAGTGCCAGACTTTGTGCTTTACCTCTCCTGGCAAGCAGTCCCACTCCTCTGGCACTCGGGCAGGGCCTTCAGACTGAGGATCAGCCCCATTCACCCACCACAGAGACTAAAACTGGCCTTGAAGAAGCCACAATGAGCAGGGAACACGCCTAAGAATCCACTTCATTCCTATCTATTTAATTTCATACAACAGCAATAAAAAGCATCTGGAGAAGGGGACTGAGGTAGAATCTCCTCCCTTGCCTACAGCCAAGGCAGTCCATGCTTTTCAAGACACCCTCGAGGGTTAATGAGTGAAATTGCCTTCTCTGAACAGCTCCCATCGACACCCACTTCCCTGACACGAAATCCTGCCACATTCTTCTCTGGAAAACATTCAAGTCTCAGCCTTCTTGCCCATCCCAGTCTGTGAAGCTCTCTGGGAAGCCCAGCAAGACACCCCAGAGCCAGCAGCTCTTCACTGTCCTACAACCATCTGAGAGTGTTTATTTGAGCCATTGTTTCTGCTCTGGTTGCTTCAAGCTCCCTACTGTGCCAGGCCACCAGAGTCGCAGACAACTCCCCATCATATGGCCACCACCCTGGACCCATAAGATATGACAGATGTGAAGCAGCATTGTCACCAGCCCCTTGACAACCTCACCATCACCACTTTGTCCTTCAAACATCACCACTGAGTAAGCTACAACCATCCCAACTTAGAGGTACAGAGGAGTCTAGAGAATTAAAAGACTGGACCTGAGGCCTGTTAAGAAGCTACAGAAGAAAGCAGAGGGCAGAGCCCAGCATGCGAGGTCAGAGTCCTGACTCTCATCAAAGCAAGAGGTTCTGCCCCACCCAGTCTTGACAAAAAAAAGTGTTCTCAATGACGGGGTGAGAATTTCTAATGCATGTGTTATTTCTTTCCAAAAATCATTCCTCCTGTCAAAGCAGCAAACCTGAGGCTGGACATGCCCGGAGTAGAATATGGGATGTTTTTCCCCTTCCTACATCAAAAAGGATGGAGGAGTTTCTTCATTTTTTCTCTCAGAAGTATCAGATTATACAAACGGACAAGCCTAAAACTCAGCCTCCAGCATGACACACTTTTTTTGTACAGCTACTGACATTCAGAATTTGTGTCTGTTTCTGTTTCAAAGCTCATGCCTTCTCTGTCGATCAGCAGCAGCAGGACACTAATTTATGCCTCAGCTTCACATTTAAACGTGAAATGACATCTACTGGGCTTTTCTTTCTTCAGATGAAAACAGATTAATAATTACTTCCAACAACAGTGCAAGATGGATATTTCCCCACTTAAAAGGGCCCCAACATAGTCCCTCCTACTACACCATTCACATTGTCAACCCATAAGAGTCTCTGCATTACACAGGCCCATTTGTAACACCACACTGATGGAACACAAAAACAACTGAGGATACTGTCAGACATCTTGCACACCATAAATTCTTGCATTCATTTAAAAATTCTTCTTGGCCCACACTGCCAAGCAGAATAAAGACATTAATTTAGCCCACAAAAAGACTGAGGTCAGCACTGGCCACTGTCCAATTCTTTTCAAGAGACCACACTGAAAACAAACCAGTGCCTATATATATATACACATAAATATACACTTCTTACCTGGCACGGTTTTACAGCACCCCTGTCATGGGCACATGAGTGTCCGGAGCTCTCAGAAACAGAGGTCACGTTTTGTTAGTTCAATGACTGGGACTGAAAACTGCAGCTAGACACATTTTCCCTGGTTGCAGAACATGCAAATGCAATCAGAAGTTCATTAAACTTGGAATCGAATTTCTAGAGAGGCACTGCTGACATCCATAACAAAACAAATCTATCTTATAAGAGGACACTCAGACATTCCCAGCCTCTCCACTCCCTCCTAAAACACCAATAAGGCAAGAAGATGGGGTTTTTTTCCCCCACATTTAGTAACAGCCTTCAAGAGCTCAGCTAGACATCCATTTGTCCTGTGTCCTTCTGCCCCAACAATTTGCTCTCAGGTCCCCCTTCCTATAGGTGCCCCTCCAAAATACACAGCTATACAAGTGCAATCCTTATTCCAGAAAGCTCCTCTGCTAGAACAGCACTCCGAGCACAAGCAGTCTTTCCTTCACATTGTCAGGTGCTTCACTGGGGTTAAATGAACTCCTTCCTGCAGCTGCACACAAGCCACATCAGAAAGTGACAGGCGGGAACATGACTGCATGGAATATTAGTCACCATGTGCTGGTGTGAAAATACCTTTCAATCAACGCACTTAAAACTGAAGACAGCTCCTCTTTCTGTACTGCCTGAAAACAAATGTGCTCAATGAATGGCTTTTTTTTCCTCTTCCCCTCTCTCTTTGATAATGTCATGCAAAGTCAGCACAATAGATCATGATGACTTCCCGATGATGGGAACATCCTCTGTTTCTCCCACTCAACACACACTGGTAAGTGATAAACTGACTGGGCAGCTTCTCTGCCAGGGCAGAAAACGGAGATGCCCAGCCAAGGATCTCACTCTTCAAGCTTTGGTCATGAGTACAGCTCTCATGGAGCTGTACTCTTCCTCTGCCCCACTGCCAGGCAAACAACTGCAATTTGTGTTGAAGTTTTGCTTATCACATCTAAGATCGAATCCCATGCCAAAATATTCCTTTTGCTCTCTCTGTGATTTGTCATTGCCGTAAACAATTAACAAGGGTTATTCTCTCTAAGCATTGTATAGATCACAGTCAAGCCAGAGAACGAGCCATTTTAACTGGCTCTAGCCCTGAGTTTTAGCACTATTAATTAATATCAATCGCACTATTAATTAATATTAATTATTTATATTAATATTGATATTCATATGATTAATATTAATCAAGGCCCTTACTCCTAAAGAGCTGCAGTTAAACCCATGCCTGGTCCCTTAGCACTATAGTAGACACATGATAGCATAAGATAAGCTTCTGCATCTGTAGGATCAAGATTTAATTATTTTGGGAGGATAGCGATAGACAAAAGCATTCAAATTCCAAAGAATAGGAAGGTTCATTCTTGAAATTAGCTTTTCCACCTTTATGTAAATCCTTTCCTGCCTATTGTGTTATTGGACAGGATACGTTTGTCACTCCCACACGGTGTGACCTCCACAGCCCACGCCTCCCTCACAGCTCGAACTCAGCCTTCCCTGGCTCTCAGCATCCCTCTGCCAACTGGCAGGCCCCCAAGCTTAAGTTATGGCTGCTATCACTGACTGGTGCTAAAAAAAAAAAAGAGTCCCAAAGCTACAATTAAAACAATACCTATCTCTTGCCCAGCACTAATGAACCAGCAGAGTTCCAAGTGTTTAAAAAAGGCAAGGCCCCACTTCACAGAGGTAGGAGATGGGCAGCAAAACCTGACAACCAGGAGAGTATCCGGTGCTGCAGATGCTACAGGCAGCTCTCCAGTTTGGATACATCTCATACCACAGTTCCATTCCACTGGTCTGTCTTTACTTATATTTCCCTCAACACCACAGATATTCATCACATTTGTCTTTCAAAACAGCCAAACCATTTACAAAAGCAAGTGAAACTCAGGGTACTGCAAAGCAGCAGACACACCCTCCTCCTTCAAACTGGCTGAATAATCACAAGCTTAGTTCTGCACCTAAGTCCTCAAAACAAACCGAGCCTTCCCAGCCTCTCTCTTCTCCAGTGGTTTGGTCTTCTGTCCCATCAGCTGGCTTGACTGCCCTACCAGCCTGACAGTCACAAAAGCACCATCTCTCCCCCTGCATGTGATCCTGCATTCTAACTCAGTGTTTGCTGTGACTGTATCAGACTTAAATGCACAAGATTCTTGAAAAAGCAGAAAGGTGAAAAAAAAAAAATCTGATTTTACCAGTAAGCTTTCTAAACTGTCACAAAGAAAAGGCCATAGTAATTTCTAGCTCATTTCATAGCTAATTTCTAGCACTTTGATTAGTAAGAACACTTTTTTAGAGCTTTCAATTGCTGCTTTCGTAGAACAATCTACATCCATCTAAGAAGTCACCTCTAAAATTTATCATGACAAAAAACGTTGTCACATTCAAAGCATTAGAAATGCTTCCATACCTATTCTAAATAACCATGTTTAAGAAAAATAAATAAAAAACCCCTCGCTTAAACAATACATGAGATTATTGAACCTGTGTGTGCAATATTCTCACAAAAACTGTCTTTTGTGGAATACAATTCCACAGAAATTAATAAGACACTCCTGGTCTGTCTTCAATTAGCTGTTCCTGGAAAAGAAAAAGTATGTATCTGTTACAGATCTGTTGCCTAAATGATTACTTGCACAACTCTTATTTCAGTCCACCTAATAATTCTGCTACAAAACACAACCTTCAATTCCTCATTTCCTGATTTTACACTGCTGACACATTAGTTGTTCAGAACACTCCTATATGCAGCCAGAGCTTGGATGTTACGAGACAACAKCACGTTATTTACCCTTGGGAGTTTATTTTACAATAAATTTCAGTTTTGTACTTCCAACATGTCAAAATGACTAGCTTTAAGCAAGTTGGTTTTCCCATCACAAACAAGCTTTGATTTGAAATGAGATGACCACTATCATTAATGAGATGTTTCTCAGGAAACACCACCATTCTCATTTCAGAGTGAAAAYAGTCAGCATCATTACATTTGCAAGCCACCTGCTATTTATTCTCAGCTTCACAGATGGGACCTGAAAGCTGYAGGTCTTCTTTTCCAATGTCCTACAGAAGGTCTTTCAAAATGTTTCAAACAGGAATGATATTGCCGTATTTAGTCAGGGTTAGACACACTAGAACAAAGCATTTGCTAGAAGAAAATGCTRCTTATATAGAAAATACTCTTCAATCTGTTCTCATAGAATGCAAAGGAGCTGCGTTTTAACCATTTCCTACTGTGTGTGAAGTGCTAAAAGGATTATCTAGCACTCCTTTTTTCTCTGGGGAACTGCAGACAAAGATGCACCCTGCCACATTCCCACTGCTAGTCCAACACATCTGGGTGCATCAGACCTCCCCCCATGTGCTGTGCGGATGACTTGGACACATGCAAGAAGGCTGAAGTATTAGATGTGCACGGACACAAGCCCAGCAGCCAGGAATTGGGGATTTTTGAACATCTGAGAGCCCTGATGAAGCTTTTGCTCTTTCTCTGACAGCCACAGTTCTCATAGTAAAGTGCAAATCAACTTGCCTTCAGCAGGGAAACTCAAAAGGCATGCCAGTTCTAACAAAATCAGTCAGTGATAACCTCAAAAACTCCTGAAATATCTACTTGTAGCTCTACATCAGCTTTCCATGTTTAAAAAGAACACTAAATGAGCCAAGTACACCCCACTGATGTTAAGGGGAGAATCTACTCCTTCATTCCCAGAAGAGATACTTCCAAGACTGACTTCACCACACTTCCACAGTGCTGAAGCTCAAATGTCCCAGCACCTCTCTGGAGGTCACAACATCAGGATAGTAAGTCTTTGGACTGAGGAAAGCCTCAAGGAACTCTTGAGCACTGTAGATCACTGAGGCTATAGACTGTTGTTCAAAATACAGTAATGAGAGTAAAAACCATCAGTGATCAATGATTCAGAAGTTCAGTGTGTCAGTAGTGCTAATTCTGATCCACGCTGAGCATTCATTTTTATTATATTCAGCTACAGTGGCCTCAAGATTCACAGAAAACTGAGATATTCTTTCTCCTTTTTTATGTCTACAAATGGATCTCTAGAATAAATTGAACAAATGCAAGAAGCCATTTGAAATTTTGACCTGTGATCAGGTAGGAGAACTTATAGTTCATCTTCAGTTCCCAAGTCAGGCATAAGCAAGCATTAAATTCTATGGACGGGGTTAAGCAAAAGGAAAAGCTATGACCCAAGAATAATTTCTAACCTTAAAAACTCTTATAAATTCTTTACCATATACTGCTCTTAAGTTGATTTCTTTTACAACAACTACTTGAGCATCTTTTTCAGCTGAAATTCATCTGATTTGGGATTTTGTCTTTTAGGCAATCTGCCAGTCCCAGCAGCCACTCTTCAAATGCATCACTTGCTGTTCCAGTTTAAAAAAAAAAGTTTTAAAATCTTATTTCTTGTCCAGTTCACTACAGTTTTGGCATAGTTCATACACTTGATTACAGGGAATTCTACTACACTATAATTCAGCATTTTATCCAGGCTTCTAGAGGTAGATAAATAACACATCCTGTCAGGAACAGTGCCCACATGAATTAATTAACAGTAAATCATTTGTTCCATACCTCCAGAGCAGTGTTGCAATAACGGCTAATAATGTTCTCATATAGAAGCACTCATGCCCCAGTGGCACAGAAACATTAAGGAAACCCTACCCTTCATAAAAAGATGGACAGATTACTTGCACTAAGGCTTTGTAATGCTTTCAACATGAAGTCATCTCTGCAGATCACATCTGATTGTTATCTGAATGTTAATTATGGGGCAGCTGACACAAGGCCCACCCCGCTCCCTCAAGTCTACCAACCAGCATCTTTAAGTCATATGGGCAAYTCCAAATACTTGCAAATAGGACTGGCTAACCTATCTGAAAGGAACATTAAACTGCTGAAAAGCTTTTAGCTCACATTCCTGACACCTCCACACCCCACCCCAATTCTCGCTTAAGGGCAGAGTTGACACCTTGAAAATTTCAATTCAACACTGAAACTGAGRTAATTGTTAAGAATAAAAGTCTGTAAAGTGACTTTCTCTGTATCAACACAATCCGTCAAGGAGAGAGAAGACCACTTTTAATCTATGTTAACCCCAGACCTATTTAGAAAGAAAAATTGTACCATTTTCTATCTTCATTTGACTAAGCCAAACAAGTAAAGCTTTTCCAGTTTCCTCCCCAAGGTTCTCCACCCCCTCCACATCCTTACAGCCCTTTTCTTGTGTTATGAACTCACCTTCCTTGAGCATTATGGGAACTGCACACAGTGTGTCAGACGASAATCCTCTTCTGTTCAATACAATCAGTATGTTCCTATTTCTCCTGGAAGTAACCAGGGGTGATACACCCCAGGCTAAGACCTGCTTTCTTCATACCTCGAATCTACTTCATGCCCAAATTCAACATCAAGTCTGCTAACTCTGTAATGAAATTCAACACTTCTTATTCCCATTTAAAGTTCCACAGTGTTGGGGYGGGGGGTTGTTTGAGGTTTTTTTCCACCTGGGAAAACAAGGCTAAAACAAGACATCCAATTTCCTAGTTTAAACAAGCTGTGAGAAGAAACTGAATTATATTCTTTCTGGTACCTGATGATCATCAGGTCCATGCACTAATCCCGATGAAAGTGTTACTAAAAGGCTACTAGACTTGGGATCTTCAGTGACAGTTTCCTAAGCACCTAAGTTCTATAATAAGACAAACCTTTCTGAATGSTAGATGCTTGTTTAAGTTTAATTTTCTACTCTTCCTCAGAAATTCAGTTGTGGAAAGGATTCCAGTTTTGGTCCTTTCCTCAAAAATGAAATAAGTAAATATAAGTAAAGTAAATATAAGTATATAAAGTAAATATTATAAAGTATATAAGTAAGTAWGTGCTGTAAAGCACAAGAGAAACCAAAGCACAAGAGAAGAGAACATGCTGGAATTGATTACACACATATTCTAGGAGCAAGGGACTGGTCTTTTTTATGACACCAGACGAAGCAGTGCATGTCAGCACAACAGATTTCAGACTGTCACAAGTGCAAACAATCCTTCCTCTTCCCTTACAACTGCTAGATCCCTTCATAAAGTTCATGTACAACAGAGCACTGGCCATCTGCCTCAGGCACACACTGYAAGACATTAATTCTATATATTAAAGTAAAACTGCGAAGCTTTTTCAAGAGCATTTTCACATTTTGATGCTGGCTGGTTAAGGCACCACTCCACCACTTAGGTATTCAAGCTACTTGCACACCAGGCTGGAGAAAAATGAGCAAGATCAACTAAAGGACATGAAGCTTAACATGCTTCCAGCTTAATAATCCTGTGCATTTATTTCTGCATGATGGTGCCTGTTAAGATTCCAGTCTTTATAAACAACACTTCACTGCAGATGAGAGGAGAAATAAAGAGCTGGATAGATTGTCACAGTCCTCATCCATCAACTTCCAAGATGCCAAAGACTATATTTAAGGTATTGATTTCTTACASAACACTACATTCCTTAGTTTTTTTCTAAAAGGCAGAGTGGCATTAAATCCCTTGAAAATACAAGTCGCATTTGAACCCAGGTTCTTCCCCATTTCAGAAATATTATATCACAAGGAATTCTCAGGCCCCTTTCCCYGGATTTGGGGCATTGCTAATTTAAGGCTGTGAACCAAAAGGCTCAATTTTGCTTGCAAGTTAACACAACCTCATCCGGAATGTCTTTATATGTTGTGTCAAAACKAAATACATTTCCATTTTCACTTTTGCTAGGCTTCTTTTAACAGACTTACTTTTGATTCCCTGAGCCCTTCCCTCTAATGGGATGAAGGGTAACTTAGTGGTCTGATCCACATGAGCATAGGGGCCTTAAAGCACAGGCCTGAGGTTGGAGATGCATTTTGGACTCAGTAAGGCCATTCATCTTTTGCTGGCCTAATTCAGTTTAGTCAGAAGGTGCATCGTTCTAAGGGCTTGTCTGCTGAAAACAGATCTCACAAATATCTTGGAAACTTAGGTCTGAAACCACCTAAAGGGAAACCATAACTAACAGGAATGGCAATAAACACCTCACTCAGCAGACTCCTGAAACAAACAAAACCAAAGACCAGGCAAAAAACACCTCCCCAGAACTTCCCCTTCGTGTGAGTCTATTCCCTGAAGGGACACTGCTCAACTGTGACTGGAGCATGGGATGCATCCCAGGCACTTCAGATCTTTCTGCCCAGAGAGGTTTGGAGTTAAGAGAAGGGACTGTGGTGCTTCACACAGTAGAATGTGTGCTTACAGCAGATACGCACTTCAAGTCTCACTGCAGCCTTGGCTGACCTAGTCCCCAGTCAGGCAACCTCCTTGCAAAGTTTCTGGCCCAGGTCTCTTTCATTCCTGGTCATGGAACAGCACTTAGGACAGTTTTTACCTGTATCACCACCTTCTAGGTGCCTTGTCCTTAAATTTCCACAGGGAACACCAGGCCTCTACAAGCTCTAAGCCAGCCTCAAGGAGAGGGGTTAAAGCCATGGGTCCTGCCCACAGCAAGCCCACCCCTCCCTCAGGGTGAACAAAATCATGTCAMTGACTTTTGCACACCACATCCCCCAGCAGGTTTTGCCAGTAGATGATGGGTGTCTGATAAAAAAMCACTCTATGTCACAAAAACAACGTGGTTGCAAATAAAGGTCAAAAGGGCACAGAGCATTCACAAAAAAATAAACTGAAATCCCTAAATCTCCAAAGTGCTGGGCATACGCAGTGACATGAATGGCTGAATCACAATTTATGAGCCTTAAATGCATGAGATAAGCTACAACATGCTTGTATATAATGCTTGTCTGTAAAAGTGATTTTCTTGCCAAATGCACTAGACTTGCTGCTGGTAGGAAATAATGATTTAACTCCTATTCATAATTTTAAATAGCTGAAATATATTGGGAGACATGATGTTGTGTATGTGTGGCTGCAAAAGTTATTTATTTGCCAAATATTAAGGGATGTATTTCTGGACATCTTAACTTCATACTAGAGAAGACCATTACATTTACTTTTTTGCAGCAAGCTGGTAAAGAAAAAAAGAAAAAAAAACCCACAACAAACCCAAACAAATCAAATCCATACACATCTTATTCTTGAATATTTGTTCAAAATAATGAGCTACTCCCATAGAAGAATTTATAGGTATGAAACAAGCGATACACTGCAATTTGCTGCATGGCAAACCAATTACTGATATTAATGCCTGCCTGGACAAAATCTATTTAACTATTGAGAATATAAAAGTAATATTTATTATATTTGAAAATGTGGGGGGTTTCCCCCTCTAGGTGCGTGCCAGCTTAGACTGAGACATTTTAAATTTCATCTTGTATTGTAAAAAGTGCTCTGTTTTCACAAATATTGGCCATCTGGGATTCCTATAGCAATAAAAGCTACAAATACACTGCACTGATATTTGTTTTCAGGGAAAGCATCAGAGCCCTCCCAGTAACCCACTTTCAAATATATTTTAAATACAGTGTATCTAGGAACTACATTTGCCTTTAAGGGTACACAGGATACTTCAAAAGCACAACCCCTTGGACAATGCTGAAATCTAGGAAGAAATGCTGAAGATCTCATTCAAAGCTTCTTTGAAAGGAGCTTAGAGGGCTTTCAATTTCCCTTTTGCTTTCATAGAAAGCAGATAGGCCTCAATTTTCATGYGTGACTAGCAATTTTTGGATGCTTACCTTCAGATATTTTGTAAGATGTGATTTTTGAGAAGCTTAGTACCTTGTGCACACAATAACYCTTTTTTAAGGCACTGAAACTAGACTGTTTTGAAGACACACAAAATCATGGGCCCTTTCTGAAAATTTAGCTCTGTTCCCCAGCTTTTACCTATTCTCCTTATTTCCCATTCCCTATCACATGACTCTCAAAATTCTCTCCCTGGCACCCAAAACAGACATCCTCCACTAACAAGGACTCAATGTAAAGCAGTCCTCTCTCCACTTGATTTGCTGCTTTTCCCCCAGTCATACCTTTAGTGCTAGTCAACATTTGCCTTCAAACCAATCTTGTCAGAAACCCTCTCTTTTGCAGATCACAAAACTGGGGTGGACACTCCTGCTGAAGAGAGCAGGTGGCTCTCTCAAACCCCCAGCAGCTGGAGCTGCTCAAAACTTCAGATTAGTTACAATGATAATCTACAGTATTTCCCCTAAAAAGATGCAAGCACATCCTCCTTTTTTTKTCTTGACAGTGAAGACAAAACCTCTGTTCATAAGTAAATCACTCCCTTCCAAAAYCAAAACTCATTCAGGTATGAGTAAGTGTAACTGCTGAAAAAAGGCACCTGAGTCAACCACCTTCAATCACGTCTTCAATTCTTTCCCCTTCCAGGAAACGCTTGGATAAATGTATTTYTTCTTAAGAGAGAACAGTCACAGCCACCTGGAAGCTGCACAGGTTCTGCATTTAGGAGCAGATATGGATCCAGCCAACACTGCAAAGAAATTCTGGCTAAGCTGGGAAATGGGATGGAGAGCAAAGCCAGACTGTTCTGATCCCGGAAGTTACAGAACACAGATGTGTCTACTCAGATCTGCAATCACTACTGTCGTGCAAGCAGGTTTTTTTTTTCTTTAGCTTATTCTTTTTCCTCTTCAGAACGACTGTAATTCAGATTGTGTGCTGATTTACAAACCACCACAGTCAATTCTGAGTTATTGAGGACCAATAAATTTACAGCAGTATTTCTGAGTTTTGACAGAATCCAGGAAACTTTTTTCCTGGCGACACAGACAATGAACAAAAGATATTTGCCCTGGGACATTTTGTCAAGGAAAGACTAAAAAAAAATCCTGGCTGCAAGCAGTATGAGTGTAGCGTACTATACAGTAGGACTGTTACTCACTGAGTACAGTCAGYGATAGTCTGAGAAGTGAACATACCTCAGATAAATGGTAGGAAATCAGGGGCTGAAGCTCAYCAAGATTTTGTAGGAAAGTTAAAAACATCAGTCACCTGCTAAGTCTGTTATCGGAAGAAAAACGCTTCAGTACTCAGAGTGGTAAAGAAAGGGAAAGGGAAATACTGGCTACCAAAACGATGATAGAAGAATTTACTGTCCCAGCTCATGCACACATTATGCTTTCCACAATACACTTGATTTTCTCTTTCATTTTTACTCTTTACTAACGGTCAAAGCTTTGYGTACATGGCAAAACTAAATCATTGCTGACAAATGGGTGAAGCCAAAGGCGATTTCCTTTGTCTAYACTTGTAAGGAGGGACATCCCCTGCTCTGCTTCAGCTGCACCCTGTGTTGTCAACAACTGTCAGCAGCCATTCGATTTAGTGCATCAAGGAGAGCCCAAACAATTTGGAAAGAATGATTTAAGTCGAGTGGGTCCCACCCAGCTCCTCCAGAACACACATGCAGAACAGCCAAAGCAAAAAAAAACATTTAAAAATTATTAGGGAAATGAACAGTAAAAACCCACCMGAGATCTGGCAGAGAGACTGAAAGCATCTGAAGTTACTTAAATGTTGCGACCAAGAAAAACAAAAAACAAAAACAAAAACCAAACCACAACCGCCTTGTCAGTTCCCTGAACTACAGAGTCACCCATTTCTCCATCACTTTGTCAGAGAAGTCTATTATAAAGAAGCTAGTAGGAACATCAGTATGATCATTTTATTTCTTTTAGATAAAAGATAATCACAAGCCTTATGAACTGGAAGAAAACCACTGTAGCTAATTTGAAAGGGACTCTGCCACATGCCTATAGAAGGTAAAGACAATTAATGAAGATTGTACTGGTGGTGTCTACCATGACTTTAAATCATGTCACTATTCCCTCTCACACTTAAACAGCCAAAAGAATTACAATCTACTTGGATTAATGCAGTACACTGTCATTAGGCTGGTAATTAAATCCCATTTCTGAAATTGTGTGATCTGAGTCACCAACATCTGCAAATATCTTTATATCTTGTGTAATAGCTGGCCTCAGATCTTGATACACCAAAGTAAAAAGACCTTTTTAATGGTTCCCACATTATTTTGGACTTAYAACTTCACGATGACAGCAGCTCCTCAAAACAGCCCATGAATCAAATTTATTATCCAGTTTGTCATGTGGGACTTTCTTAACTGTAAGCCAATAGAGCAACAACATATCAAGGTCACTGTTTATACTACTGCMTGAATAAAAATTAACCACACGTTCAAAACCTTTTTTTTGACACTGAAAGGTATTTGGTCTCAAGGACTTTTGACATATACAGCATTCACCAGTTCTTCTACACATCTGGGAGTATCTGAGAAAACACTGTCGAGCAACATTTCCTCTCATGCCAGTCTGTCTTGACTTAAAAAAGAAAATAAAATCTGGCAGCCATCCTGCTGCTTCCAGCATCAGTAGTCACACATGAGAAAGACAATCCAATTGCAGGATGCTCATCCCAGGAATTAATTTAATCCCAAACAGTTATCATTAAATATTTAAACAGATCCGTGATTTCCAAATGATGGTTTAGTSGTAAAAGCAGCAGCATAGTCTGTGTGACCTTTTTGCTATGCAGATCAGAAACAAGATGGCATGCTATGGGCTTTGAAAACAAGTCTAGCTCTACAAATCCGCTGAAGTACTACCTTCTCCAGCCATAGAAGATGTTAAAATAACTGTTTCTTTCCTTAAATTACAGCCTAACCATAACAAAATGTATACTATACAGGCCTGAATAAGGAATGCTACCTTTAAAATTTTCAGTAAATCTTTTACTTCTTCAAGAGCTTCTTGCAGCACTTGCCATACCAGAAGAAGAGCCACTCTTTAGGGCCAGGACTCCTCAGGCACAGCCACCAAACACACAACTTGACAGTGACCACAGCGGAACCCTGGGAACTTCGCTTGCAGTGCRCACCCACAGGGCTCCTCTTCCCCACACAGGCTGCTTTGCAGAGCGCTGCAGGCGCCCCAGGGCCATCCCGAGCCAGCCCCCGCGCCCCCGGCGCGCGCTGCCGGCCCCTCCCCACCCCGCACCTCCTTGATGCGCTTCACCAGCGCGTTCTGGTCGAAGGCCACGGCCTCTGCACACTGGTGGAGGTGGTCCTGGTACCGCAGGCACAGCTGCAGCACCTGCTGCGGGTCCAGCTTCTCCAGCTTGGCGGTGGTCGGAGACGTCTGCCCACTGAGGAGTCCTACAAAGGGAAGGAAGGACTGGAGTTAATCTGGCTGTTCATACAACTAGTTCAGCTGCAATCCGAGAGACGGCAGAACAAACCCAGAAGAAAAGATTTATGAGGGGTGATGAAAAACTAATCCAGAATCATTTATGGATGTTTCCAATTTATAGCAGTGCACAGAACAGTTTGCCATACAGCTTAGCCCTCCCTGACAGAACCTAAACAGACTCTAAATGCAGGTCCACAGCGCACATCAGCTCAGTTTTCAGCAATACTTATGTCCTGTTTTTTCTCTTCCACAAGCAATCCTAAACTGTAAAGAATAAGCCCCCCTCCAAATTTATGTATGCCAGAAGAAGAAGGAGTTGAGATCTGCATTCCCAGAAGGACACTAGGCTCATACTATTTTCACTAAACCCACCCTGTCAAAGCCAGCGCACTAAAAATTCACTAGTTCCCCAGAACAAACCTGAATAAAAAATGGCCCACCTTAAGTTATATTATTAGGAGTGAAACGTCCGTATTTTGCTTACCTTGCCTTTTGTAAAGCTTCAGAACTCTCACTTTTTAAGGCTTTTCTTTACACTCTCAAAGACTAGCAATATACCTTTCTTTTGTTTTAATATAGAATTAAGATCTTTAGTTACTCGCATGACCGGGTTTCACAAAAAGCTCACGAAAAAAAGGCACTGGATTTAAGAGTGGGACAATGGTAATATCCAGAGCTGCAAAATTGTCCAGAGAAATATCTCCTGCCCATTGTTTGTTGCTTGCATAGTGCAACTTGAGAATGTTTGCTGAGCTCAAGCATGTGTGTGCCACACTGACTGCTTTCCCCACAGCTGCTGGAAAAAATGACGCCAAGCTCCGAGGACATCCTTTTGTTGCTATTTCATTTACTTTCATTTCATTTTCCTTCAGCATTAGCACAACTCCTTTCTTGTTGGGACACCATCTGTGACAAACTGCACATACACACAATATGCTTTTCCCAAAACATCCATCAAGCTATGTAAACTGAGTTCAGTGACTGCACACATGTGCCCTTGGGGACTCTCATTTTACAGACAGGAAAATACATTAAAACAGAAAATGTAAGCAAGTATTACACTAAGCAATTAAAAAGTAATAAATGCCAGTTATTTGGTTTGGAAGAGCTCTGCTAAGAATGTACCTCAGTGGGAAATGGAAAGTATTTTGAATGGCCCCCATGCCTATTGGAAGCTACAACTGGTGACACCAAGCTCTCGCTAAAGCACAAGAACAAAACAGAAACCACAATGCAAGTCAGAAGCATCTTATAAATATGAGAAAGTTAAACCTCTTTTAAAACATTTGCAGACAAAAATGAAAACAAAACTAGGACAGTAACTTCATCAGATCTGATGAAGAAGTAGGTTTACATTTCATCAACACTCAACATCTTATTCTCCCAGGATGCTCTCAATTACTCTCCACACAAAACTTCATCGTAAGAGGGAAAAAAAAAAAAGGCAATTTTGTTTTACTGACTTGTCCACTACAATTGTGCTGTCTCAGTCAAGAGGTCAGGAGAGAAAAGGGACACTTCACTATTTAGTCTCAAAACCCTGTATTAGCAACAGTCAAACTATTTTGTATGTTTTGGAGAGAATCATCTCAAACAAAATCTTAGGTTCATCAATATCAGTTGCAAATCTTTCAAGTCTACTTTCAGCTTAAGTACAAAACTTTAACAGGAACAAACCCACTGAAGGAAATAAGACTTTTTAAAAACGTTTATGTTTCATGTTCTAGTGTTTCCTCCATTCATTACTGTGATCTTCTACAATATTATCTTGTCAGGATGAATGTTCAAATAATGTTGTCAACTTTTAATATGCTGAATGTTCACATAGGCATGAAGAGTTCACCATACACCTGAGGCACTTATCAAATACATGATGCTATCAACCAACTAATTTTCTTTTATTACTAATCTCTCACCAACGTCAAGAGGAAGAAGAAAATTAGACACTGTTTAAGAGATTTAATTAACACAAAGTATGTACTTTGGCCAACTTATGCTGCTTATGAGAATTTTGAAGTGGAACAGGCCAAGGACTGTAAAATGAGCTAATAAAGAACATGCTACTTAAACTCATGTATGTACAGCCTTGTACAGGTTACATAATGCTAAAAGAAAAATTAATAAACTATAAGGACCCTCTAATTTCCTATCCAGAAAAACACAAGCTCAAGTGAAGGGAGACATTCCCTATTCAGCTGGAATTCCTTCATAAGAAGGCAGAGGGGAAAACACAATCCACTACAAATGTTTGGACTAGGGATAAAAAACAAACATCATATGCTGCTTAAAGATAGACTATGGCATTATTTTGGGTGATACAGCAGGGAGAAACCAAAGGAAACAGCTTCTCCAAAGACCTCTGGGGTAATGCTGACAATGCCAGAGAACAATTTAGCTTATTTTCAACTTGCAAGAAAGGAAAAAGTACAGTAAACAACAGCACAAAAAAGGCCATGCAGCCTGGCAGAAATTCCCATTGTCAAAACATCGATCCACCATTTTTTGTTGCTCACTGTAACTGCTTACTACCCACACTATAAATATTTACAGTTCTTACTAACATTCCCCTCTGCCCCGGTCAGGTGAGACCCCACCTGGAACTCTGCACCCATCTCCGGGGTCCCAGCACAAGACAGACAAGGATCTGCTGGAGCAAGTCCAGAGGACGGACACAAAAATGGTCATAGGGCTGGCACACCTCTGCTGTGAGGAAAGACTGAGAGTTGGGGTTGTTCAGCCTGAAAAACAGAGACCTCCAGGGAGACCTTATTAYGGTCTTTCAATATTTGAAGGGGGCTTGTGAAGAAGACAAAGAGAGACTTCTACCAGGGCCTGTAAGTGACAGAACAAGAGACAATAGTTTTAAACTGGGAGAAATTTGGATTGGACATAAGGAAGACATGTTTATAATGAGGATGGAGAGAAGTTGGATGCCCCATCCCCAGAAGTGTTCAAGGTCAGGCCAGATGGGGCTCTGAGCAACCTCACCTAGTGAAAGACAGTGAAAGATATCTCTGCCCAGGATAGTGTGGTTGGACTAGATGACCTTCAAAGGTCCCTTCCAACCAAAGCCATTCTAGGATTTAATTAAGACACTGGATTTTATTTTTTAGCACACCTTTTTTATATTATAATAATATAATGTATTATTAAAAACTCTCCTCTTGAAAATCACCGCTTCCTTCCTAAAGCCTTGTCCCACATTTTGAACTCTCCACTGAACAGTCATCCCTCAGTGACTGCTCTACACGTGGTTTGTAGGAGGATATGAGATCACATCTGTTGCAATAAAATATTTATTAGGTCACTCTTACAAGTGCCAAAAAGGGGAGAGGCAGAGGTCACCGAGTGGTTCAGGCTTGCTCCCAAAACATCCAGAACTTGAACCTGGTCACCAGCACACCTCAGAGCAACCAACCACTGGGGCACTACTTCTTCACCAAGGAAAGGGTGCTCTGTGATTTGTTCCGTGGGATTATTACTCCCCAGCCCCCAAGAGCACAGTTCTGCTCTGAAATGAAAGGAAAACAGCATCTAAAGTTTTCATTTCTTATTAAACTGAATACTCATTTTTCAAGCTGCTGGTTCCCTTCCAAAGAAGGAAGCACACCAGGAATCCTCTGTGCACTGTCTGGAACCTGGAGAAGAGGCTGCTTGGCACATGAGTGATACATAATACCCCAGTGTGACAAGGGAAGGCAGCATGGGGGGTGTTGTGGCTTGGGGAGAACGGAAGAAGGACTCCTGCAGAGCTCCAGTGCATGGACCAAAAGTGCTTTGGCAACTGCTGAACATGCATAGTCCTGACTATCCAATTACACCATAAAACAAGGAAGACAACAGACCACCTTCGTGCCTGCCATGATGAAGAGAAGTCAAATCTCCCACCTACTCTAGATACATCGGTCAGTAAACAGCATGACCAGAAGGTGACAAACAGCAGCCAGGACAAAGAAAGATTCACATTTCTAAAGCACAATGGTGCTTTAGAAAAAAACAGCTCAATACACCAAGTATGTCGTGCATAGAGAAATATCATATATCACTACAAGGCTAGCTGACCCACAGACTTGACAAATCTGTTATTGTTTCCATATTCCTTGGCAAAGCAGAGGCATGTTAAAACCATTTTCCTCCTACTTAGTCATCTCCTTGTTGGTTCCAGGTCAACATACACGTCCAACAAATCACATCCTACTGAGTAGAAGAAAGCTGTTAGTTTAAAAAGCATTTTTATGACTGAAGTTCTTGAAAAAAAGCCTTTTGTGCAATACTGCTTCTACACACATACAGAACATAGTAGCTCACCATAGTTATGTTCTGCTGCTTCAGTGAGCAATCCTAACACCACCTTGAGTGCTTTCCAACCTGAAAAGTATTAATATTTCTTTTTGACTTCTGTATTTCCATTTGTCAATCCCCTTTTCAACCAGCGACAGCAGGCATCACAAAAAGAAAACCAGTAGGTCCACAGTCGTTAATTTATTATTACAGACAGCAAAGCATATGATGCTGTGGGGTCTTGTTACTAATTTTAAGGCCAGAAAGAGTTGCTGTCATCAGCTAACCAATCTTTCTGTGGAATATAGGAGAGGACTTCAAAAGTTACACCTTCTTAAATCAGACCAGAAGTCTACCTTGCCCAGAATACTGCTTCCAACATCTGACAACAGTGGACATTTAGAAAAACAACCCATCTTTATCAGTTCTTCTCCCTCTTCTGCAACCTTCCTGCCTCCCAAGTTATTAATAAAAATTGCAGGCACAAAATACTGTGCTCAGTGAAGCTGTGGATCCTTGAATTTCACTAATCCTTTTTGAAAGGTATACATTCATCTCCACAACACCCTGTGACAATAAGTATGATGCTTATATAAACAGCAGGAAAAAACCCTTCTCACTTGCTTCACACTCTGTAGGTGTGCCGTGACACAACAGAAGTGCAGCAGGGTGTACTTTATCCCACTGTCTTTCCAAGCTCAAGAACCTCACTGATCAGGCTCCTCTCCCACAGATGACTTAATCTCTCTGATTACCTCTGTAATACCTTCAACTGCCTCTAACCTGAGGCCTGATGTCCCTCTTTAAGAGCCAAGTCAATTATTCTCCAGAGTATATTGGTTACACCCCTCACAACGCAGTTACTTGTGTAATTGCTATCCCTTTGCAGGACCTGCTAATCACCAACACCCTTATTAAGAGTGTGCGTTACAGTGCATTGCACATGTCACCACCTCTTCCCCCAAGACCAAGGTTAAATAAAGCAACAGATTCCACATCACAATTAGCAATGGCTTGTCAGCTTTACAGAGGCATTCCTCATTCTGGTACCTGTTCCTGGAGGTTTGTTACCATGTACACGACCATGTTTAATAAAACCTCTTCTGTGAACACTTCTCATTCATGCTGGTAAAGAATGATGCTTTTCTGAAGGTCTTCTCTGAGGACAATCTCACAAGCTCTCCAGCAAGCTTCTAGAGAACCTAAAAGGCTTTCATTAAGTATACACCAGTAGAAAGCCATTTTGAAGGAAATTTCTGGTTTGGTTTTCTGATGATTTCCTATATAACCCACTACGGTTTGTAATCATTCGCTCAACTAACACAAGTTTCTTTTTGCCTGGGTTTGTTTCTTTCTCTTTGCTTTTGATGTGTGGATATCTTTTTGCCTACAGGTCCCTTCACAATGCTTTAACTACACTGTTTTTCCCTCTCCCATTGTTCAAAACCACCTATACTGCCTGAAACTTATTTCAGCTGTTTYCCAGCTTCTCTTGCTACCCTCATTTTTTACTCCTCTTCATAAAATTAATCCAAGACAGTAAAACTTTTTCACCTCTTCTATTCCTCATTGAATTTGATTAGACTACAGTTACTATACTATATAATAATAATGTAGTGTATATATAATAGAGTTATTTCATTTACTCTCATTAAGATAACATTGGTTTTTGCTCAAAAACAACTAAAAAAAAGTGCTCAAAAAGTGTTTTTCAAGTTTCCAGGAATTTTTCTGTGTTCCAAGGGTATTTAAAATCTATCAACCCCACAACTTGTCTCATTAAGCATTCCTCTAAAGGTGGAAGCTACCCAGTCTGGTCAGCTTCTTAAATGAAGTCTGGCCTCAGTGCCCAAAGAGTAACTACTATAGTTGTTTTTCTTGTTGCTATTCGCATGGGAAGATTGTTTTGCCAGTACCTTCAAGATTCCTAAGTACCAAGAAAAGATCCACACAAGAAACAGATGAAATTACATCCCTCAAGACAGAGTCTTCTTTCTTGACTGTTGCTGCTTGCACATGTTTGGAGGCAGCAACTTGTTACAAGCTGAAATAGAGAGCTCATATCCATATATTCTCCATGCAGGAGCMCTTTAATATGACCTACTGAAAAGAAAGAATTGCACACCCATGGGCATGAGAATAAAAGATATTAAAATACTTTCAAACAGATTTACAGGACTCTTACTGACTAAATGCTTTGAATTCTAATCGTGTGCTTCCTCTCTCATTCTTGAAATCAAAGAAAAGACTAGATTTTTCAGCAAAGCCTGAGGAGTCAAAACAACTTTTTTGAAGGTTGTTTTGGTTTTGTTGTGGGTTTTTTTGGTGGTTTGGTTTTTGGTTGGTTGAGGGAGGTTTTGCCTGTTTGTTTGCTTTTGATAACACCTGAATTAGGAAACATCAAAATGTATACACTCGAATTTGAAAACCCAGGCCACCCTTGAGAAAAGAAGTCAATCATAAAGAAACTGAAAAATAAAATAAAAAATCACTACTACTCACCCAGGAATGTTTAAGCTGAAATGTGGATGACTACATGATCTTTTTCTCAGACCAGTTTATTTTCTAAAAATCCCACTGATAAAATACCTTGTAATAAAACACGTATTCACTCCAAAACAAAAGTTGGCTTTGTCGCCTGGGTATTTTCAATTCCTTTGAACTTTAATGGGGGAGCACAATGACTGTAAGCAAACTGAATAGCTATTGTGTGAGCAAAGAACACATTTGTATTGTTGCAAGGAATGTTGGCTGCAGCAGCAGATTTTCCCTCTATGCTGGAGTCGGTACCATGTGACCGTTTACTTCTGCATGGGTGACAGATGGGCTGAAGACTCTCCTCTTGTCATGTTGTTTAACAGGCAACTTTCCTGAGCACAGAGCTCAAACACGCTCTTTGCGTGAATTCTCCACCTGGGTCTGCTAACACTCTCGAAGTTATGGCCGGCAAGACATTACTCACCAAGATATATAAATCACCTCCCCTTTTGCTCCTCCACCATGTGTCTTAAAAAACAAACATTAAGAAGATTCAAGACATTTAGGCTTCTATAAAAATGCAGTTTGCTACAATTATAAGACAATCCCCCAGACACTCTTATACATTTCCACCTATTAAGGTCACACAACTTACATTAGAAGAAGCTGTGATTCAGAGGGGAGTTTGTTGTTATTATTAKCAGTTACATTAAACAAGTATTTGTTTGTGATACTTCTGCTTTCGTATTGACACTCATTTTTGCCTAGGACTTATATTCTGCCAAGATTTCTATGTATCACTAAAGCTTTCCCACATAGGGATGGCTACACATAACCAGTAATGTGCATACAATTTTTTGCAGCACTGAAGTTTGCAGCTTCTCCCATGTGATGACTTGCTCCATGCTTTCTATGAGCCATACAGCAGTTAGCACCACGGGGCCAGATCACGACTATGACTGAAGACTGCTGAAAAACACAAACGTCTCAGTGATGCAAAAAACGTCTAAATGAAAACTTCAATTTTAGAAGAAGTAAAACTGAAAAAAATCAGAAATGCTGCCTCATTTAGATTGTTAGAAACCTGAATGTCCAAAAGGAGAAAATACCATCTGCACATGCTGAGATTTGAGTCTGAAGTCACCTTAGAAATGCCTCTCTGCAAGTACGAGATTGCCCAGGGTTATACTTTCAAAAATTTGTTAGAGGTTGCCATAAAATTGGAAGCTTCTTTTGAAGCTTCAGGTAGGGAAAAGGGTACACAATATACTCTGAAGAAAGCACATAGCTGCACTTTGTCAACTAAAAGCAGCCAAGATCCTACTCAGTCCATCTCCCCACTGACTTTTCTCTTCTAGAGCACAGAAGGACAGAAAAGAAGTGGTTTTGACTACACAGTTGCAATATCATACAGCCAACTTCCTGCAACAGCCCTCAAATTATAAAAATAGACACAAGGTTGGAAAAAAGGGACAGGGTTATTCACAGGGAAGTGAGAAATGATGCTCTTGGGCTACGTAATAAGCTGTATTTGCTCTGCAACAGCCTCTTTTTTTTTTTTGAGAACACACCAAGAGAGACCCAAGACCTACCATCATCTGATTATATAAGCATGTCATATTCACAGGCTACAGCTGACCCTGTTATTCTAAGCACTCTGCAAACCCAAAAGCCAGAAGACTAACATCATCTTAAAAGATGAGGAATTGAGGCACCAAGAGATTAGATGATTTATCTGAGACCACATGGAAACTGCTGTCCCTTGGCCTGATGACTTCATTGCCAGACCATCCCTCCCCTTCTCTCGCCCTCAAATACCAAACGCCAGTGGGACAGGGAGCAGCAGAGCCTCATTTCCTACAGCACCACAAGGGCTGAGCACTGAGCATGGACACAGTCTCTCCCACATAAATTCTCAGCTATCTAATAAAGGTTCATAAAAACCAGAGCCAAATCAACAGCTTCTTCCTTCTGACTCCCAAATTCATGCTCCACAGAAGGGAAGATCCAACTCCCATCTTCCTCATCACGTGCCTCACCACAGCTCTTGCACAGAAAATTATTCATTCCACTAAAACCACAGAGAATTAATCCAGTGGTTTTCTTTCTCCTCTAGGGTAGCAAAAGGAATCAGAGCACCAAGATCAAATACTAGAGCTAGTCCCAGGAGAGGAAGGAGAGAGGGTAGGAAAGGACAGAGGGAGACTTCTCTGTTTTAGCAGCAGCAAGATGTCACTCCCATTATTTTATGCATGCAAAGCCTTGAGTGACTCTCAACTTTACCTGTCCACCTATCTTCCTTGAAATAATGGGACCTTAGCTACCTTTTGTATCTCTCTCTCTCTCTCTCACTGCAAAGCTTGGTAGAAATTTGCCAGCAGCTACAAAGTTTTCTAGGCTGTCGATGGAAGAGAAATGGGACAGAAGGATCAAATAAACTCAATTTCTTTGAAATAAAATTAAAAAAAAAATCTACAAGCTAAAACTCAGGCAACTGATGCTGTTACTAGCAATAGAGATTAGCCTCACAGCAATCTTTATTTTATTTTAGGCAAAAGTGCATGGATATTCATCCACATGACATAGTCCATACTAGCAGTTTTGTAGTTTAGAGAAAAGGTGACATCTAAAGTCACTTCTGAGCACAAGGCACCCACACCAAGTTGGGGTACATTCACTATTCCACAATAACCAGCCTTTCTACACACACTAACCCCAAGTAAATTCAGTGAGAGCAGAGTACACTGTGCTGCTTTTATCAAGAGCTGAGAAGTTTGGAGAAGATTAACAAACAGCAATGTCAGTTTACTTTTGGGCATTTTCTTCAGTTCAGATGTAAATTTGAAAGTTTTGTTTGCAATTTATTTTCACAGCACGACACAGAGCAAGACTGATGAACAGGCCATTTACTTAGAGATTCAGCAAGTCCAAGACTTCAGTTTCCTTTTCCATGCATGGAGAAAACTGTTTCAAAAGTGGCAGAGAAAATCTTCACTGAAATAATTGCGTTTAAATAAGTGATAGGATCTATTGGTGAACGTTTTATCAATACTTTATAATTGCAAACCAAGCACAGTGCTGATGCTAGTATAACCATCATTTATATACCTGAAACACATGGATTCTCTTTGGTACATATCAACACTTTTCACAGAATCACAGAATATTCTGAGCTGGAAGGGACCCACAACGATCATCAGGTCCAACTCATTTACTTCCTATCAGTTTTGTACCATCACAATACAGCAGACAGAACGATGGCACATCGCCATAATAAAAAGAATTATGGCCACGTCATGGCCTGTCTCCGTTTTTCAAGAGCACTATTTAAAATGTACATTAAAGAAGCACTGTCCAAAATGTACTATTGACAGGTTCTGGCCACGGGTAGTAGAATATTAATTCATCTCTACTATGTGCAGTCAGGAAAATATAGCAAAGGACAAGAGTAAATTTGTACATGCAACCAAGCTGACATTTTCTATTTCATCTTCTTTTCTCACATGCGACCCAACTTACCACTCAGCAATTTTGCCAGCAATGTCAGCTGCCATTTCACATCCAAATTTTAATTTGGATGACACTTACTTCTTCTCTGAAGGCTTCACCATCACGACTTGAAATAGCTGCACTACTCAGGAGTAGCAAAGCCCAAGCAGGGCTGATGAAACGTTTTAAATTTTATAATCCATCCATACATAGCTCATACAATATACACTTCACAGAAATTAAGAAATTGCTCCTTACTTTTTCTTACAACAAGTTTAACTGGATTCTTTTGGGTTTTTTTAGGAAAAGTGGTTATCTACTAAAAAGTCCAGAGGGCAACATGGAGCCGGTGTGAAATTATAACAACTAAATTTAGGATACTGAAATGATTTTAAAGCTGAGTTGGAGAGATGAGCAGGGGACAACACATACACTATTTACTTCTGACAGTATTTTAAAAAAACTAATCACTCAGCTTTGCAGGCCTTATTATGGCACCTAAAGCATTCAACAGTTACACAGAACTAAGTGGCCCACTGTGCTCTGTATTACCTCTGTATTTATCATCCTCTGTCAAATACTGTCAAGTGGCAAAGTGCCTTGAAGAAAGACAAAGCACAATAAGGAATCCTCAGCACAAAGTGGTTTAAAATCCATGGAGTGGGGGCTGGGGGGGGGAAGAAATCAAGCAAACTGCACCTCCTCAGTTTACATTCCTCTTGCACTTCAGTAAATGAACTCACTAGTAAAATATTATGAAAGGGCAACATATTAAAATAAGCTGCTACTTAAGCAAGCTCTGACTACCAAATGACAATATTTGTGTAATCTTGTCCTTATAGGTAACTGCAATCTAGGAGTACTGCTTTTACCAGTTACAACAACAGCAAAGGGTTAGGAAGGCTGGGAGCTTCTTGAGCCTGACTCAAGGATGTGCACCACTTCTCCGCAGTCAGAAATATCCAGAATACAACAATTCGCTCATTCCTCCACTTAACCCCCTCAAAACAGTGCAGCTGTAAAAACATCCCCCCTTATTTTTTATTTTTCTACATACATTCTGCTGATGGTGTGATCACACACAGCATGAACCTATTTCCTAAGTCTGTCATGGAAAGTATCAGTCATTTTACAGCAAGACTTCACTTCTTCACCACAAAGGTTCTGACTACATGGTAGGTGGAGTTTCACCCATCCTAAAACACATCTTCCTCAAGGTACTTAAGGTCCATTACAAGACCTATAAAGCCTTTCCAGCTGGAAAGTCTCCCAGCAGTTGGAAAGGTCCCCTGTCCCCGTTAAAGCCACACTCTCAGAATTACATCCTGAATACATCTTGGGGTGCCCTGCCACTGAAATGGGGATTAATCCTACTGCTCTGCCAGCCCTCCTTGCCATTCTTGTCCCAAATCTGGTTCTCACCAAGCTCCTGCACAGATGGATTCAGCTCACCAACCTACCAGCAAATACCTGCTTGTCACTCCTAGACCCTCATCAGCCCACAGAGCCCAACCGGCTCACAGGGAGGCCAACAAGCCTCAGAAGCAGCACAAAACACAAAGGTATGACAAAACAAGCCTCAGAAGCAGCACAAAACACATAGGTATGATCTTCCTCCCCTACAGCTCTCCGATCGACTCTCCCACTCTGGGGACGGTCTGGAGACAGACAGACAGACATTATTCCACAGTTTGGGGCTGAGTCTGGCATGCAAAATTATAAAAGCACCTCCCCACACATAGAACTCACTCTTGGCATCACCTTGCTGCACTATGAGAGAAAGAAAAATACCTCATGTTATGGACATATACAGCATCAGAATACCACCAATAAGAGTAATTATGGGACATATTAATGCCAGATGCTCCTAATACTAAAAAATATGCACAATAGCCAAATAAAACTAAGAACACTTTATAGTTACTGAGCTGCTGAGTTTAATGTTAATATTAATATATATACATGCCCATAAAGCTCACTTTCTCTTCACTGAAACAACGACTTGGTTTGTGACACTGACAGCAATTATTTCTGCAGCTATTAACAGAAAGTAGCTGTTCCAGATGCTGTTTTCGTATCAGGTCCTACATAAACATCTCCACTTTCGCAATGATCTTAGCAATGCTTTTTCAAACAATACAAAACCAGGCTCAGAGGCAGATTTCAGTAAAGACCACATTTTTTTTGAAGTTGTAGGGGAAGAATTTTGATCATCTGAGAATCTGTAACCATAGGGGTGATGACAGAAGAGTGTTACCATTTCTTGTTCTTATAAATACTTATCAACATGTTGACTCTACATCTCCAGTTTAAAAATAAAAGTCTAGCAGTAAGAAAACAAACTGTGGTAGTGCAGACATGTATGCATCTCTTCTTGGGCTGGGGGAGAAAGGATATGAAAACTAACTCTACGGAAACATGAGCAACAGCAACGTACAACAGTATCTACTTCCACAGCTTCTTTAAAATTACGGTACAAAACAATTTAGAACATGTTACAACTTGAAAGTCCAGAGCCTTGACTTCTTAAGACTCTTAAAAATTCAGTAGAACCTTAAATGTTTTCATTCAACTCTGTAGTCAATGAATGGGTGTTTTTTTGTTTTTTTCCCTTCTTATGACTTAATTTAGGAGAGGAGGATGGCACAGCAGCAGTTAAATGGTTTGACTTTGATAGCTTTCAGTAAAGAAGTGGAACATACAACAAACCTGATTGTTCCTCCTTCCAAAGTTAAACTGCCTGCACTTATCAAAGGCTCCATCCAACACAAACACAACAGCTTTTTCTTTTCCTTGTCCAGTATGCCTTGAAGGCTGGTGAACTGTTCTTTGCTCATGCCTGGAGCTGAGTCAGTGCACGGTCTGCAGTGTGCACGTGTCCAGCAAGGTCATTCACCAGAGAACGCTCCGATCTGCTCATCAACACCATGCTACCCGAATATTTTGAATGAGATAGCATGGTCTAGCAGGAAGTCATCAAATTGAAAAGCTTCCAGAGAGTCACACATACCCAAAGGAATCACATAGCAAGAGGGTCAAACATAAAGCTTTGCCTCCTTACACTGCCACAGCAGCTCTACAAGCCTGCTGATGAGAGCCAGCTGAACGTTATAGTGTTAAACTGATTTGCAAAATCTGGGCTCCAAACAATCCAGTTCTTAAATCCTTGAACATTCTTAAAAATAAAGGTCTCATTTCCCACAAGTGCCCAGTATCCTGAAAGGCTGTTTGGTAACTACACAAATACCACACAGATGTTTTGGATAGCTGCAGGCTGCTCATTGCAACTTATGTATGAGGTGAAGATGAGGACAGGGAAGGATACACGACACAGGAAGCACCTCACATCTATACTGCTAGAAGGCTCAGTATTGACACCTATTCCAGCCTAGGAGAGCTCTTTTCTGGTTTCACTTGTGCCACTTTAGAAATGGTCTTCTCTGAACTAGAATGCAGGAACGCAAACAGAGCAAACACCATACAACTCCTATTTTCGTTACATGTTTTAAAATAAATAATTTTTTWAAAATCCCTGTCACTTCTATGCTCTACAGGAGCATTTACACASAGGATGACGAGCAGCAGATGTTTCAGTATAGACAACTAATTTATTATATGCTGTTAAAGATTTCCCATTGGTTTCTTTAGAAGACTTTGTTTTGTTTCTAGAAGCAGTTTTTTCTAAAACTGTTCTATCACAACATCCACTCACCATATCTACATCTTTTCWCAGGTGCTTTTCAAGACCACTCACCTTCAAATTCACCAAATACCTACCAGTTGATACTTCTTGGCTTCAGAGATGTACCTGTTGAAAGGCAGCTTTCACTGTTCTGCTGCCTATGCAGTATAATTTCTACAGAGAAAACTCTGCATTACTCAAAGTATGAAATATGATAAAGCTTTAAAAAAAGTGTATMGAGAGATTGAGGGTGAAGGGATGTCCTCCTATCCATTGGCCAGGCACAGAAACTACCAGAGGTCACAAAAACTGAACTTCTTTATTCAAGCAAAAATTCCCATTGAAGCGAAATGAGGTTTTGTTCAATGAGGGCCACAAGAATAAGCCTAGAGTACACTCTGGACTGGGAACAAGTCAAAGCAAATTACGCAACAGCTGTCAGGAATCTGTGTGCAGGTCTGCAGAGCCGCAGTGTAGGACRAGCCCTGATGCATCCTTAACCTTTGTCTATTTATGTCCCAGCACTGAGACTCCTTCCAACAAAACAAGCCACACTTTAATATATTTTTATTAGACCAATTTATAGCAAACAGTTCTCTCCTCCTCTTCCTCTTTTCCCTCCTCTCCTTCCCACACTTCCCTCTCCTTCCTCTTGCTGTGTTGTGCTGTTTGTGTGGAAAAAAACTAGCTAYTGCCCTTGCCAAGAGTGACATCAACTCATTCTTATCCGGTGATGTCCAGCAGAATCTTCCTCTGATAAACATTTGTTCAGTGTCAGAGCCCCAAGGTTACTGGTTGCATTTTGTTTTCATTGTCGTTTGTTTTCCGACACTTTGCTGCTCGTTATACATTAAATCCTCCCCCCTGCATGTCTTCGACCTGGAGCCGGAGTGAGGCGGTGAACAGGACATTCCTCACTGCTCACCCTGGTCTTCCCACCACCCCCTTCCCCTGAAACAAGAATCTGCTTGTCTCTCTGTGAACAAGAAAAAGCTGATACTGCAGGGAAGAAAAAAAAAAATAGGAATAAACATATGCGAAAAGAAATTCAGGAGTGCAGACCTATGTATTTTCAAGCTTTGGTGTTTTTTTCAAACAGTTTTTCTTATATCCTTTCCTAGCATGCTCTAAAGTTAGTGAAGAGACACAGCTGATTAATGGCCTGTTGTATCCTCCTCCCACCTGATCAAGAACTTCATATGTTTTCCTCTTCTGCCCTCTGTCCTTTATCGATCCTCTCCTCACAAGCCACCACTATTTTGGAGAAAAGGGAAGCAAATGATCCTTTCCCTTGCATGTTCCCCTAACATATTCCCCAAGCTGACATTTATCTGAAGTATATCAACCTGTGCCTTCAGACATCTAGTACTGAATGAAATGCATTACTGTCTGTCCCAGCAATGGGGGAACCCATGGACAAYCTATTAAAGCAAGAAGGAGAGAAAATTTTGACAAAACCTAAAGGGCTGAGTAAGGGTCAAGAGCCCTGAAATATCTGACAGTGAATAAAGAATGAAAACAGACAACTTTAACCCTGAGATGGCTCCTACAYACAACTCCACCAAAGAGAAAGCACTCTACAAAAACTTCCACTTACAGGGTAATGGATACATTGCAACTACAACTGCATCCCTCCCTGGGTCATCGGAGAGCAAGAAAAATCCATCTGTACAGTTTTCCAAAAGGAAAGGTCTGCTGTAAATGGAAGATGTTCTGTTAGCATCAACCTACTGACTCTCACTTTTGTAAGAAACCAATCCTACAACCTCCTCTGATGTCCAGGAAAAGGTTGCAGCTTATAAATTCTTAACAGCTTATAAAAACAGTGTTCTTCTAGCTTATATGTGACAGAATGAACATCAAGTACCTTCAAAAAGAAAGTGAAGAAAAAAATTTAGTTTTTAATATTACCGTGAACAMATCAGCTGTACTAGAGCATTAGAAGAAACGAGAAAAATCAACATAGAAAATGACTCCCTGCCCCACCACCATCACTTAGAGCAGCCTGCTAGAAGAAAGGAAGCAAAGATGACAACCTGGCTTAAACCAAAGCACAGGAATCCAGTGATTGGACAGGTCAGTCAACCTGTCCTTTGGTTCTTCAATCTTTCCAATTCTCAGTGGTGCCCTAATTTCACTGATTTAACTGCTCTTGCAAGTTCATGAATCCTAGGGATACCTGCTGCAATATCCTCTTACATAACAGCAAGCTCTGTTCTTGTGTAGTTCCCTTCATTATCTTTTCTATTTCACACAGAAAATGTTAACAAACAAGACAGTTCCTCCTCATGGCCTCACTTTCTAAAAGCCTTGACCGCTTCCATGGAAGTAGGCAGAGTACARGTAACAATCATAGTCAAGGTCAGGCAAGAAATATGTTCTCAAACAAACCATGAGGAAGTAACATCCAGGCTCTTAAATTAACTTTAATCAACAAATGGGACATATTTTATATCAACTTTCAATGAGAAGGTTGCTATCTTTCTAAAAGATGTTTTGGAAGATCAAGGTCTTATTTTCTCTTTTCATAGCAGTTTTTTTTGAAACTCTAAAATATTAGTAACAGTTGAAAAATAAAGTCATCAAATACAAATTTTGCAAAGTGGGCCCCCTTAGATTAAGCCATGTGCTTAAATGTTATTGGAATCCCCTCTGTCTTTTTCAATAAGATAGCCAACCCAAATTAATGGAAATTCTCCTCTTGCCTTGACAGCCTGATAAGATGCTACACCACTACTGCAACAGATTGTCCTCAAGGTTATCCTGTCCCTTCCCATGAACAGCCAGCCAGATGCACCAACACCTTACACAAAAACAACACTACRAAACTATAACCAAACATGAACAAGCATGCCATAAAAACCCTACACAAACAGAAACAACATATGCCAGTCTTAAAGTACAATTTTTAAAAAGACTGATTTTCCAGAATACACAAAGAACATGTTTAGCACCAAATTATTTACAAGCATTTGCATTGAAACATAACTTAACACAGTATCCTGACAGAGCTTGGGTGGAAAAGGGGGGAATGTTTTTGGAGGGATACAGGCACATCCATTTGATGCCACCTCATCAGTGGTTGTTTCACTGTCCTAAAGGTGAACCAATCATTCGCTGATATGTAGGGATGCAGCTCCACTGGAAACCTGGGTGACAAGTCCCACCTGTGCTCATTTTAGGGTTGAGTTCTTTTCTAGGTATCCTTATTTACAGTATTTGAAGTATGTGAGTATTTCCAGTATCCAGAAATAGGATGTTTGGTCACAGAAATACTGACAGGAACACAAATTCCCATATGACCTTGACTATAATTAACCATCTAATTATAGAGGCATTTGGCCRACCAACACCTCCCTGGCTGCTTTGTTTCAACAGACAGATTGACTGCAGAACTTGCCAGAGCTGTCCTCCAGTAGGATACAACCCATGCAATAAGGGAGGTGATAGTTGCAATACAGGAATTCATATGCCTGTGAACAAAATAAACACTTTTTTTCCGCAACAGGAATTAAAACACACATAGCAGTGCTGTCTCAGGGGTTTAATTASCTCCAAAGGAACCCTGATAACAAGACATCTTATCAGAGGCTTTGCTTTCAACAAAACCAATTAGTATCAATTGAAACAGAACCAGCTGAGATAAACGTGTACATAACATGCATAACCTTGAGGTCCACAATGCTTAATAATTAAGTACTGGATCATTTCCCATACTCAAGAGAGAAAAGTTTGTATAAATCAACAATAATCAAAGGAAAGTTGTTTTCCTATGGGGACAAGAAGGGTTTGAATCCAGTACATTTGATTTCAGCCAGTTGTCCTTGTGAAACTGAGCCATGGCACGGCTCAGGTTTTCTGTGCAGCTTTTTGAGATCTCCAAACAAGATTGTGAACTTTTCCTTCCTAACATTTTGACTTACTTTCCTCCAAAAATCAGTCCACATTTCCAAAGTCTCTTACAAAGGAAAAGCCAAGCCACAGCTAATTAGCAGAACTCCCACCCAAAACTGTACTTATCCACCTCCTTTCCTCTCCCTGCTCTTTTGCAACCTTCTCCATCTGCTTCTCCATTACTATTTCTTTTTAATTTCCTGTTTCCAGAGATATTTATCWGGACCTTTTAATTAGCAATGGTTCAATGGGTCCTTACTTACTGATACAGATTTTAATTTCATACAACCTCTAAACATGCTGGAAGAGTAGAAAAGTGAGGTGGATTGAAAACTGGCTGAGCTGCTAGGCTCAAAGGGTTGTGGTAAGTGGAATGAAATCCAGCTGGAGGACAGTACTAGTGGTGTGACTCCAGAGTATGATACTGGGGCCAATACTGTTTAACATGTTCATAAATGACCCAAATCAAGGGACAGAGCACCCTCAGCAAACTTTCAGATTATACAAAATAGCTGATAACACCAGAGGGTTGTGCTGCCATTCAGAGGCACCTTGACAGGCTGGAGAAATGTGCTGACGGAAATCTCACAAGTTCAGCAACACAAAAGGCAGAGCTCTGCACCAGGGGAGGAGTCACCCCAAGCACCAGCTCATGCTGGGGGCGAGAGCAGCCTTGCAGAGAAGGACTCGCAGGCCCTGACAGACAGCAAGTTGAATATGASCCAACAGCAAGCCTCTGCAGCAGAGACAGCCAAGAGAGCCTGGGCTGCATGGGGAAGAGCTGCCAGCAGACCAGGGGAGGTGGTCCTTCCATTCTGCTCAACACTAGAGGAGTCACCTCTGCAGTACTGCATCCAGTGCTGGCTTCCCAGGGCAAGACASACGTGGACATGCAAGCAACAAGTCCAGTGAAGGACCACGGAGATGATAAAGGGACCACAAATCTGTCACACAACGGAAGGCTGAGGGAGCTGGWACTGCTCATCCTCAAGAATAGAAGGCTTGGAGGGGAATCCCATCTATGATATCCCTCCCTCTGATGGGAGRCGGAGAAGAAGATGGAGTCAGGCTCTTCTCAAGTATGGAGTAAAAGGATAAGAGGTAGTGGACACAAACTGAAACACAAACATAAGAGTTTAGGTTTTCTTTTTGTTTTTTTTACTATGAAAGTGATCCAACAGTGGAACAGGTTACCCAAAGAGGTTGCAGAGTCTCCAGCCTTGGAGATACTCAAAACACAACCAAACAGGCTCTTGGGCAACCCATTCTTGCTGACTCCGCTTTGAACAGGGAAACTGGACGGCTGTCTTCACGGGCACCTTCAGCAATTCTGTGCAATAGGCAAAGACAAAAGTTAAGGTCTTTAAGGGCACTGATGACTTGTAAACAGTGCTTATGTAATCCCTGCTACTCTTAAAGACCATTATAAAACTTCTCAGCAGCACATTACCCCTTTGCAGTAGGATCATACTGTATCCTTTTGACAAAGAGCTACAAGGAATTGCTACCAGAACAGGACTTTTCACTTACACCCAGCTCTAACTCATTGTTTGCACTCTGCCTCTTTTCACCCACTTGGTTAATGCAAACTGGTCAAGTGCAGCCTGGGTTAGAGAGGCAGCAGCAGCAGCAAGGAGTACACCATTTACATTCTGGTATATGGCCATCACTGCCTGCAACCACAGAAGGCACATGTTTCTTATAACATGAAGGAATGCTTCTGAGAGCATTTCAAATTCACCCACTCGGCCAAATTCCTTTCTTAGTTACCGAAAAATGGAGCGAGCTCWCTGTGGTCAGGCCACAGTTTCAGGCTATTGTAATTACTACTGTACATGTGAACATACACACACACCCCCATCCCACACGCTGAGACTCGGTGCTACTTCCACAACTGCACTGCAAATTTCACGATGTGTAGTATTTTTGCTTTCATAATTAGCAAAGTTATAGGACTATCCCCTGCACTCCCAGACTTGCTGGCTGCAGAGAGCTTGAAAACATGTTCTTCCCACACTACTCCATCTGCCTTCTGCTTTTTGTCTAAAAAGCAAAATTTCTAAGTGGCAATTTTAGTGAGTAGCATGCAACTCTTCAGTGCTTGAGGCTGATAAAGGCAACTGTTATTCAACCAGTACACTTCAATCCACATCATTTCCTTAGAGAGAACTAAGGTAAACACAGGTGTTTCAACTTACAATTTCTGTGATGCCCATGTAAGTTCTTCAAAATCATGCATGACTCATCCAAACTTATAGTACACAGGAACACTCTCCCGAGGTCACACAGGAACAAGCCACAACTCCCCCACTCATGCCCCCACTGCCACCTGCACCCACTGGCTTTGACAATCATGCAAAGTTTGTCTTTTCACCAGGAGCAGCTTCACCCTCCTCTCCTCCACACTAAGGGCATGAAGCCCTGCCCTGGTCCTCTTTACTAAAAGCATTCCAAGCTCTAAAACTGAAAGCCACTCCTTTTTGTCTTGTTTAACCCAACCCCTCCCCTCTCACAGCACACCCAACTTCATAGCTATTTATTTCCAACTCACATACACTCAGTCTTTAAGAATGCACTCTTCCCCACCAGAGTAACACCACAAAACATAGTTTGCAGACTCCACTGGTTTTGAGACCAGAATACTGTCATGTCTCAGTACAATTTAAAAAGTAGAAGGAAAGTTTTTGAACATTTTGCAGTAATCCCATCATTTCCCTGCATGCTTTAACCAATCTGGTTTAACCAAGTGGAGCAGGAGTCAAGGAATTATGTTTGCATTCTCCAGGTTTCACTGCAAGAGTCCCATTAGAGAGAGTGGTGACCTCAGTAGGGAACCTGGAAGACAAGAAGCAGTCTGCAGTTCACCCAACCACTGCCAGACACCGAGAGGTTGGAAACACAGAAAACCACAAGGCAGAAACCCCTTACTCTGGAGAAACGAATCACTTATCAACCATGGCTGCAGCACAGAAATCACTGTGTAAAGAAATTCTCAAGCTTTTCTTGCATTAACAATACTATGTTGAAGGTACMATTGTTTTTGACTCACATCACCGAAATGAGTAAAAAAAATGGTGACTCTCCCTACAGCCAAATGCCAACTTCTCCACAATCATCAGGTCATATGCTGCAAAGCTTCATTCATTCATTCATTCGTGGTGCTGTACACCCTGAAATCCTGGAATTTTCTTTCCATCCTATTATTATTTCCTAAGGAAAAATTTTAAAACTGGTAGAGGCATAGTGTAAAATCCTACTATTTAACTATCAAGAAATTACATTGCTGCTACAGAAARCATTAATGTGCAGCCTTTGACAACATCAGTGCCCTTGGTTGCAACAGGTGTTTCCAGCAAGCATAGGAAAATTCTCTCCTTTTCATTTTTATCCAAAAACACTGGAATTAATCCATAGAATTTTTTTTACTTATTTTCTTTTATCTTAAAATTGGCAGTCAAATAAGTAATAACCTCTTGCAGATGAGGACAGTTCATGGAAGCCTAAACTCAAACACTTAAAATAAAGGTATAAACCCCTCACTTGTTTCTGTTTTGAATTTGTTTTTAGGATTGCAGGAAGACACACTGTATTTCAGCATACAAGGCAAGCCAATGTAAGTCAAACCTGCTGTCCTACATCCCCATATACAACCAGTCACATTATACTGACCTCTCCTTTACAGCACTGTTGCTTTTACAACTAGGTGGAAAGCTAGGTCAGGGAACTGAGATGGAGCAAAACTAGCGTTATTTTAGAGAGGGTAGGGTTAAGTTTTCAGTTGGCTCAGCTCCCTGTCTGGCTGCATGAGAGGCAGGGATAACACAAGGGAGTAGGGAAAACAAGACTGCCTTCAACCAGCTTTAAGCTCCAACTGAACTTGGCGAGCCAGCTGGAACATCAGGAGATGAAACCTGCTGTGCTCATGCCACTCCCCAAAGACCACTGCAGTGCTTGAGGTGTGTACAATGACTACGTTTACAACTAAAAAGCTTTGTGAAAAGGTATGAGTCAACGCTGAACAAGCAGGCAGAGCTACAAAGCCCAGTATAGTCTCTTGCAAAAGATACAGGCTTAGGTCTGGAGGAAGTGCACAGCCCGAGCTGGGGATACACAGCCTTATCAGCTGAGAATGATTCTGCCTCACTGCTTTGGTTTGAGACTCCCTGACACTGCCCTGCACCGCCTAAAAGTTAGTCCATAACACCCAAACCTACTCCTTCCCAAGGCAGTCTGGGTGTTCACAGCAATGGTATTACTGCTGAGGGTGTACATGTCCTCCCTTAGCACAAGCAGCCCTCCCCTAAAATATGTAAAACCAAGAGGTTGTAACCACATTACAWGCCAAGCCTACAAATTTAATTTTCCCACTTCCCCAAAACCCTCAGGCACAGTTCTCAAAAAGAGAACTGCCAAAGTGGATCATAACTAGAAGACTGTCTAGTGTGGCATCTCACCTTAATATGAACTAATAATATGAATCATCTTAATATTCATTAATAGGAATATTAAGAGCCCTAGAACCAGGAGAGGATGGGTAACCTCACCTGATACCTAGAAACCAGCATAGACTGAAAAACATAAGGTTTGAGACTCCCTCCAAAACGYTTGGTAATCATTTATTCTGACAACTCCCTCTATTCCTAACCCCTAAGCAAATATCCAACTCCTTTTTGAACCTTGTTAAATTCTTGGCCCTGTCAGCATCCTGTGGTTGACTGTTCCAGCATCTAATTGCAATTCCTAACTTCTGGAGACGCCTGCYGCGGTCTTTCTCACTTGAATGCTGAGCCCACTCCACCCACGTGCAAGGGAAGAATGTTCCTGATAATCCTTTTGAATACATCTGCTTCAGAGCAGAGCACTGCCTCAATGCAAGTCTGCACCAGGCCTCCGAAACACACATATTAAACTGCCAGAATCTGTGGAAAGACAAGGAGGAAAAAGCCTACGGCAGACTAATCCCTGCAGCAATATCTGGAAGAAGCACTTAATCACTCTGCTAGCCAAAAATAAATAATGCAAAAGCAGAAAACAGGACAGCTGAATAAGAACAGCAAAATATCCTAACAGTCAATAGCAAGGAGATGCTCTGGTTTCATGAGAGCACACCAGCATTAAAGATTGAGCTCTTGTAACACATCAGTTCCTAGAAAACAAAATAGAAATCACAGACCAAATGTGTCAGGCACACATACAGACTAATGTTGTATCATCTCCTCCCTTGCATCCTGTACATCAGGGTGTCCAACTGTACTGGCCAGTTTCCAGAGTGAAATCATATAGTCTGCTATCAGCACTATGAATTTATATTTCCAGAAAATCCTGATGTCATAGCCTGAGAGCAGTTATCAATGAGGAATTATTGATTTTAATGTCAAGTTGTGCAATCACTTAAGAGGGGGAGAAATAGAAGAAAACGGCCAAGAATGAACAGGCTATTCAATGACTTTAAAAACAAAAATGAATTAGTAACAGTCTTTGATATCCAGAACAATTGCAGTCATGGCCAAAAAAAAAAAMCAACAACTAATTTTATTCCACTAGAGACCTATTGTTAGGTCCAAATTTCTTACTGTAGTTTGTGGATAAAAATCACACAGTTCAGCTGAAACTGACAATATACATGTGGCTGACAACATAAATGGCAGAAGTACAACCTACCAGACCTATTTTACACAGCAAATGCTGCAATCAGATATGAGAGCCATGACTTCATCTAAAGGGAGAGATGCACCCTGGGGTTCTGAGCAGGATCAGCACGACACACATGTGCCACGTGACGCCCATTCGCGTCTGCCAGGCTARTGCCACCAGGGAGATTAAGTCCTCTGTGAAACCTGATTTCCACCAAGAGAAAAACAAGGAAGCTCTTTCATCACACCTGGAGACCACGGTTTCACAGCAGGTTAGGTGCCTGTGTGTTTCAGCACATCACCCAAACAAGCGCTGGCACCAGCACAAAGTAAAGGTGGGAAGGGACTGGGTCATCAAGCAGCAACAGTCACTTCAGCGCCAGAGGAGCAAAGCCTTGGCATGAAGTTCTATCAGCTCCCTCCTAAGGGTTCATCATCGTCAGAAAGGGGTGGTGGCCCTGCATGCACCTCCTCTCTTGTACCAACCTTGGCACGTTTGATAGAGCAATAAAACAAATCAGCTTATTAACGGTACAAAATTAACCCGGCACAAAAAGCGTTTTTTGCCATGCTGGCAAGAGAAATCAACTTCACACAGGGTCAGAGAAATGTCAGACTCAACGAGGATGGAGGCACATGCTGAGGAGGAATGTGGGTGGGTGTATTCTTCTCCTTGGACAGGAGGGAGCTATTACATCAGCTCAAGCTACATTGCATAACTTGACTCTGAGAAGCCAGACTGTCTCATTTTGCCTTGGAGAGGACATCAACCTCTCTCCATCAGCCTCTCCATGCAGTGTTCCAGTTATGTACAGCATCATTTTAATGTTCTCCCATCCATCAGCACAGGCAAATGAACTACACAAACCCTAGGTACAACCTGCACGTAAAAAGTGAACAACAATCCCCATGGTACTGATCCTACAGGTAGAGCCCAAGCCAAGCACTTTCCTCATACCAGAGAAATTTTGCCTTCTGCAAGCTTTCAGAGCAAATACCCTTTAAACCTGCAGTTCTTCAGTGACTGCCTCACTTTCTTACAGGGCTATACAACTGCAAGGCAGCAAATGTCATTTTGATAGGAATCAAATGTTCATTTAAGAAGAAAATGGAAAAAAAAAAAGAAAAAGAAAGTAGTGTGCTTCCTTATTTTCCTTTTCCATATCCTCCATGAGGGCTGGTTTACCAGATGTGGCCAAAAAGCAAAAACTCATGCATCAGTCTGATCACTCTATTAAGAAATGATGAATCTAGAACGTTTCTGAACTATATTCCAGGCATCCTCTTCGTGCAGGAATTGATTCAGCCATGTACTGGAGAGCTGCTCAGRTAACAGAGAGATTGTATTACTTTGCAGAAATAGCTTCCTTTCAAAGACATCAGAAAACTATTATGCAGTCACTGTTTATTTGCATTTGAAGCAGGAGACAGCAAAAATTCAACTTTGTGACCATGTTTTTAACATTCACTGAAAAGGGATAGATTGTCACTGAATAGAAGACAGCAGTGGTTTTAAGATGTTCTTACAAGTAAAGTTTTTTTGTATTTTAACTGTTCCCAGAAGCAGACAGCAAAGCATATCACAGGAGTCACCTTTATGTGTTTCAGGGTGACCCATACGACAACCAGCAGCATAAAGCACTTGAAGCTTCACATCTGCTGCAACCCAAGACACCAGAGATGCTTCCACTACCATGATACCACAAAGGGCTTGTGGAAAGGGGCCTTTATTTTAGGACTCTTTAAAGACATTAGTAAAACCAAGTATCCAAAAACCAAAGGATCCCACTATCACTGATTACTCTTTCAAATATCAGCATTAACTTTTAAATTAAGCTTGTACACAAAGTCTTTTTAAAATCTCATTATACAAGGAAGGTACACGTCTAGCCAGCAACAACAACTTCTACTGATACCTAAACAGCCAGAACCAGATAAACCATGGAGTCTTAGCCCATCTGCTCTAGTGCTTGGAAGATTATCTGCTTCTCTACATCCCGCAGTGGTTTTTTGTCCAACACATGTGTGTATATAAATATACATGTATATACACACATATATACATACGCACCAACACCCCAAGATTCTAACATCCAAAAATAATAAAAATCAAACAGAGCAGTCAAAGGTTTATCAGTTATTTCACTTAAAGAACATGTTTCTCAATACAGAACAATTTCCTGACACAAGTCTGTGGTTATTATCCCAAAGCAGGGGCACAGGAGTCAAGTACAACCCACTTCATATAGTTTTTAAAAAATTCATTAGCTATAGCATCACCTTTAGACAGCATCATTAACTGTAGAACAAGAAAATGTCAGAGGGCAAGCATATTTACTATCATGCCAAACTCCTCGATGACACGTCAGAAGGGCACAGCTCTGGGGCTACAGCAATTAATTGCCTTCTACACTGTAAGAACAACAAAAACCCCAATCTAATCATTCTTACTCCCTTTTCAGGTTTGGGCAGTATGACCTCCTGTACAGAAGAGGTCCCCTCAGTGTCTTCACATTGTCACTTCACAAGAGAATGAGAATGTGAGGCAATGAACTAATCCATACATTTTACAATTGGTTACCACCTACCTACATTCAGGCAACGAATGTCTTCAAGATCTTGCAATCTTTGATGGAATCATCCTAATGTGAGGTCTTTTCAGTGAAGACACAACAGTGTCCTTCCAAGGACAAGAATACTGAGGTGATCTTCCTAGCTCAACTCCAAATCAAAAGCTCCCACAGTGAAACTTGAGGTAATTTTAAACATTAGGGCCTATTGTTAAGGCAGTCTTTTGCCTCATGGGGCATGTAAGAATAAGGCAAAAACAAAACACTGGCACTGTCACTTGTCTTACTGCTTTCTAAAGTACAGAAGTCTTGATGATCCATTTCTGCTTAATGCTAAATATTTATGAAAACCAAAACCAGCTACCTAATGTTTTTGCTTTTCTATTACAGTCAGGTATCCCAGGTCTTGTTTCAAAGGCTCACTGTAGAAACCTAAAAAATAAACCAAAAAATAAACCTAACCCACCAAAACCCAACAAAGTACCTAATCTGGTAAAAAATCATGTGTCTTGACCCAAAATATCAGCAAAACTAAGGTTTTTAGAGCAGTGTAAAGCAGCACTTTTAGAATAGCACATCTCCATTCCCTGACCTGTTTTACAAGAACAATATCTAYACCATCACCTGTGAGGGAGCAGGTCAGACGAGGACCTGGCTGCAGCAACCCTAKCTCTGAGTGTTCCTGGAACTACAGGGAACTCCACAGGGAGCAGCTGCTCCTTCACCAGTACACATCCTAACATCAAGTATTATTTTAAGAATAAGGCTCTTCAGGTAAGCAAGACCAAAAATGTCACCATGAAGAAAAAAAAAGAAAGGAAGAACAACACATGAACACAGGAGTCTTTCAGCTCTCTGATCCTTAAGGATTGAAAGAATGTTCATTCCTTTTGTAAGAAAAAAATTGATAAATGAGAGTTGAAGTTTAGTACAAACATGAGATAAGACACTATTTTAAGGTCATTCATTTATTACATTTCCTGTGGAAGAAATACAAAATTTTCTTTCAAGCTTAAAATTTCTTATCACTGTATTTCATGACCAACACTTTGGCTGGAACAAGTCTAGTGTGTTAAATGAATAAAACCAGTTATAAGGTACAGTAAACTCCAAACTTTGATAACTGAGACTCAAGGGAAAAAAAGGCATTTGCACACAGCTCCATGCAAGTGAGCACATCCTGGCTTAATTTCAGGAGAAAATGTCCCACAGCTGAGAATGCAAAGTGGGACAGCAATAGCTCTGACCAACATTTAATGAAACAGTACTTAAGATCTTACCAGCACAACTCTCACTCCTCCCTTAAGTTACACTGACACAGTTGTAAATGGACAATAGAATTGATGGTGTAGTGAGTTTGTGATTGGAGAATTTACCTTATTTTCCCATTACTTAGAGGGAGTGGAAATGTACTGACAGAACAGCCAACATCAGTGTGATATGGCCTATTACAACAGATTCTTTCCCTTGTGCTCAAAACCAGGATCCTTTGCTCACTGCATCTCACTCATCTTACATTTGCTTTTTTGACTGTGCTTGCTCCACCACAGCATGGCATGGGGCACACAGCTATCTGTGGGAAACAGCAACCCGTCTGCTCCTCAATTGCATTGGGTTTGCATGGCCAGGTGTTGGTAGCAAAGCGGGCTACAGGGGTGGCTTCTGTGAGAAGCTGCTGGAAGCTTCCCCCATGTCCAGCAGAGCCAATGCTGCCAGCTCCAGGAGTTTGATCCCATCAGAGACAGTAGAAACACCTCTGGCRTAACATATTTAAGAAGAAAAAAAAGTTACTGGGCAGAAGTAATTGCAGACAGAGAAGAGCAGAGTGAGAATATGTGAGAGGAACAGCCCTGCAGACACCAAGGGCAGTGGGGAAGGAGGGGCAGGAGCTGCTCCAGGCACTGGTTCAGAGATTGCCCTGTGCCCCTGCAGCCCAGGGAGGGCACCAGGGTGCAGAGATCCACCTGTAGCCCACGGAGGAGCCCACACCGGGGCAAGTAGATGCCCAAAGGAGGCTGTGACCCCATGGGAAGCCTGTGCTGAAGCAGGGTCCTGGCAGGGAGCTGCCAGACCAGTGGAGAGAGGAGCCCACACTGGAACAGGTTTCCTGGTAGGACTTGTGACCCTGTGGGGGACCCAGGCTGCAGCAGCCTGTTCCTGAGCGACTGCATCCCATGGAATAGACCCACACTGGAGCAGTTTGTGAAGAACTGGCAGCCCATGGGAAGGACTCACATTGGAGGAGTTCATGGAGAACTGTTTCCCGTGGGAGGGACCCCATGGTGGAGCAGGGGAAGGACTGCTCTCTCTGAGCAGCAGCAGGAACAACGCGTGATGAACTGACCGTAACCCCCATTCCCATCTTCCTGCGCTGCTGGAGGGTAGGAAGTAGAGCTGGGAAGAAGGGAGGGGTGAGGGGAAGGTGTTTATAAGGTTTGTTTTACTTCTCATGATCCTGCTCTGATTTTGATTGGTAGTAAATCCAATTAATTTCCTCAAGTGCAGTCTGCTTTGCCCGTGACAGTATTTGATGAGTGATCTCTCCCTGTGCCTTCCTCTCAACTCATGAGCCTTTTGTTGAATTTTCTCTCTCCTGTGCAGCTGAGGAGGGGAGTGACAGGGCGGCCTTGGTGGGTGTCTGGCCTCTAGCCAGGGTGGAACCACCATATCAAGCTATCTGCTCCTATCTTTCACAGGAAACAGTCCTAGCACATCTGAAGAGCTGCTCCTGTCACAGACACTCTCCAGAAACTGCCCTATTAATGAGGAGGGTGAAACAAGCTTGGAGAGGGGGCATTAAAAGTAAATATTATTGCTGAATAAAAACAGTCAGAGCATATCAACGAATGTACAACCTAGTCTTGCTCATGGAAAATGCCAATTTATCAAATGCTTAGGAGAAACTTATTAATTTCATTAAAGTTTCAGGAAAAAAGTTATCTAAGCATTACACGGGCTTACATAAAGACCATCACACTGAGGTTCAAAGACTTCTTACCATATATTTGAAAGATATTTGAAATCATTCTCATTTTGCTATAACAAGCCATCCACAAATACCATGGTTGTACCTGGTTTGTAGCCTGACATATTAAAATGAATACAGAGACTAAACAACAGCCTTTGGGCACTGGTAAATACCAGGTTAAACTCAGTTCTCCCTCCTTGCCTCCACCCTATTGAGGCACTGGCTCCATCTATACCTACCATAGAATGAGTAATAATAATAAAATATACAACTTGCCTTTAATTTCAAGAAACAATCCAGTATCTAGTCTTACACAACAAAAACATTAAGTGCACCATGACACATTTAATTTAGCACACTCAATCATCTCATGCCTGAGCAATACCTCTGCCTCTGCAAATACACATACTAGAAAATCTCTCTTTCTTTTTTTTCACTAAATGCCATCAACTTAAATCCTTTCTATTTCATGCAGGGGTGCATTTGTGGCTCCATTTTGCAAAGGAAATATTTCAAAGGGGAAGTAATTGGTGTGGTGGGCCACAGGAAGAGAAAAGCACTCAAGAAGAAGTCACGTTAATTTTGTTCTTTCGTGTACAGAGACTTCAGTCAAAGAGGCAAGAACCCACACACACTCCAGTTACATTTTAGGCATGGCAGTTCAGACTAGAAGCTGAGGAAATGAMAGAGGAGAGAGAGATTTCTGTGGTTTTCAACAGCATAGTAAGATTTATTTCATTTTATTTTCTGATATTCAGGGCTTGAACAATACAATAATACACTCTTATCTTGATTTCAGTGTACCTTATTTTGATTAGGAAGAAATATAAGCCTAGCAATCTGGATAATTAAGATGCAGTTTAGCACAGTATAGAACTTGATCAGTCTTCTGAAAAACTTCAGTAGTGTCAAAAATTAGAAGTAGTACAGATTTTGTTTTCTTGCTAAGCCCCTTCAGTTAAGATAAGGGAGAAGGAAAATCAAAAGCATCGAAACAGTTTCTAAACAAAAGGCTTATGAATAGTCTCAGCACTTTTTATCTTTTACAACCTCAGTTCCTTCTAGATGGCTGCTTTCCAAAAAAAAGATCAATTCTGCTGCTTTTAGGGAAAAAAGCCCCAAGCCACTAGCTTTAGCCTGTTCTGCTCACCCCTTCGTTTGGAAAAATCACTAAACCAAACAGGGAATCAAAGAGAAGAATACAAATAATTGTACAGAAGCCCAAATAATTGTACAGACCCCCAGAGCAAGTCCACTAGCCCAGCTGTCTCTGGTCCTACCACCACATCACCACCCACTGCTTCATAACCATCCGCCCAGCCTGCCCCACATTCCCAAGGGGTAAGCTGGTCAGTAAAGCACGGGGTGAATTCAAGAGGGACACTTTGCGGGAAACCAGAGTGCCTCAATAAATCCTGCACACGTTATCTTCTCCACACCAAGTCCAGAAGCTAATCTGGAAACATGCTAGCCTTAATCACAAAGTACTTAACTGGGACAGCTGGCAAAGCTGATCTCAGCTGGCCCCCATGTGACTCCAGTCCACAACCCCCGGGATTTCTCCCTGCACCAGCCAAAGTGCCTGCTGGATCCCATGGTGAGCTAAATCAAGTTCCTTGCCTGCCAGAAGCATTTTTCCTTTTTTATTTCCCAGATAATTCCTTGGTTACGCTGATCACCCTACTTTTCTTTCATCTAAAATTTCRTTTACAAGGAGCAGATAGTAGGGATGAGTCACCCATGACCACTGGTTAAATATTAATTGATTGGAGGTCGGAAAACAAACATCCTCAGTTTCTCACCTTTTTCCAAAACTCTACTGAATCTGTTAATATTTAACAATTTCTTCCCTTTTTTTGTCATGTGTGCCCTATCCTTCTCTTTCCCTSTTGCACATTGAGTATGATGGCACACATGGGCACAGCCCATTTTTAGCCAACTCACTCGACCATTTTACTGTATCTTTATGGAGAGACCACCCTTTTTCACATCAATCCTACACCTGCAGTACAGCACTTCAGTATCTAACTCACTGCTGTTGTTCACTGCACAGAAAACTGCTTTATCTTAATTTACATTTTAAATAGCTGATGCAATCAAACTTTGACCTTTTTAGATGCTTTCTTCTGCAAGCTGAGGTAGTACAAAGACAGACGCACCCCCACAATTTTCTTTGCCCAGGTAAGAGCTTTGGCATGAAAAATAATTCTGCTCCTAGCACATTTGTCCTGTTGCCTGGAATTACAAGGTAGGCTGAGCCTTTAGATTCCTCATCCAAATACATATGCAAACACCGACAACAAAAGCAACTGGATTCAGATAGTAATTAAAGGCATTTGGCATTTAAAATAAAGAAGTGAAAGCGTAAAACACCACTGTAGCTTAATCATCAGTTGTCATACTAGAGATCATTAGACAAAAGAAATAATTTACGTTCCCAAGTGATTAATCTACAAATTCTTACTGCCTTCTCTACCACAGAACATAATAAATCAGACGAATAACTAAGGAAATGTACAACAGTGGAGAATTTCAAACCATTGCAAAAAAAGGCAACTCAGCCACCACCCAAACTGACTCCAAATTTCAGTTCATACTAAAACTGGTGACAAGTTCCCTAAAYGGGAGACAACAAAAATCAAAAGTAAGTATTCTACCCTAATTCATCCTGTTTCTGCACAATATAAATGCAAACTTGTACTTCCATTTCAATCACCTGCATCTTGCTACTTTCACATCACAGAAAAATAAGATTTCCTCTCACAGGAGGTAAAGCAGCATGAATTATTTAAGAAGTTCCATTTCCAGTATCTCTTCCACTTCCTAGGAAAGATAAAATTTCTGTTTACTCAGATGAAATCAAGATTTAGGATTAAACCAAGACTTTGGGATTAAAAGGAAAAAAAAAAATCAAGCTTTCCCTTTAGCTTCAGGCTTTGTTTAGCTGACAGAAATCTTTCAAGACTCCTATTACACAGAATGATAATGGCTAAAACCCTGACCAACCTCTTTCACATCCTCCTCCTGAGCCAGCTGAGGCCAACCCTGAGCCATTCTTTGCAGAGAGTTCAGTCAGCACCAAGAGTGTCAGTAGTGTCTTTCCAACMGTTTTATTTGTGTTTGATACAGTATTGGAAGGAACATTTTAAAACATAAGTGATTTTATCCAAAACTTGTGAAATATCACCAGGATATATTCTTCTTGGAGCACATCAAACCATCTTGGTCTTCCCAAGAACTAAAAGARAAGGGTTACTCACTGAAACACTTCCAGATGAAAGTTACAATGTTTTTTGAAGCCTCTTGGTGACTATGACTAATAATTCTCTGATCCATAAGATCACCCTTTCCAAGGAGCTCCTTAGAAACATCCCATTTACAGTACCACAACTGCAAGTGGTATCTGCAGTACAGCAGATTCCAGGTCAGCATCCAATTACACACAACAGGCACAGAGAAGGTACAGTATGCACAGGAGAAAATCCACCACAGTAAGGACATAGCACAGTAAAAACACAGTAGGAAGAGAAGATCACTTGTCTGTGCCAGCTAATCTCTGAAAAAGAAAGGGATTCTTTAGCATAAGGGTTTTCCTTGGCACTCTGCTTCTAACTTGMAACATGGCTTCCCATCCATCATAGCTGGCACATGAGTTTAGAAAATGTTTGCAGAAATAGTGAATTTTAAATGATAAAACTCAGACTCTAGTAATTTTATACCAAAGTCTGAGTGCTGATGAGGCATGTCTTGCCAGCAATTTCACTTCGGACAGTGAGATCAGGGAAAGGAGAACCTGCACAAGTAATTTCGCATGGGGTCTCACTGAAAACAAGTTTAGGCAAGCAGTAATGTTGCCTATATTAGCATTTTAATTTTTAAAAAATTGTTATATACAAATAGGTTATAACCTTAAGTTCCTGGTGAGCACCAACACCTTCCCAAGCACCAAAAGCTTTGCACAGCAGATAGTGAAAGATAATATCCAGATGTTGTGGTGCAGACCTCCCATTAATGCACTGATGAAAAGAGAACCACATAAATCCCTTGCAAACTCAAAGGGTTTTTACTGGCACGATAGACTGGACATGAGATACCTTAATGACATTTCCAAGGCAAGAGAGATTAAGATTCAGGACATTCCCCTTCCACACTCCCTCTCCTAAAAATAACTCAGGAATTAGAAAAGCACTGGATTTAGCTGAACAGATATATCTAATCAATACAAAATTCTCCCCAAAMAAAGGTCCTAATTTATGTGAGATTACCTGTACTTATACACTAGGAAGGTGGGGTAAAAGTCTGGAATTTTAGTCTATCACTTAGACACATTATCTCTTCCCTTTTCCCCTTCTCATTCCATGTCTCTCCCCTGACCCAGTTCAGACCACGTTCTGCACTCTTGCAGCAACACTGGTTTATAAGGCTGGTGATGAACTGGAAAGAAGATCTGATTGAACAGAACATTTTTTGGGCTGGGGAGAAGGAAAGAGTGTTGCAATAATTTTCTAGACACATCAGTTCCCCAGTTCCATCCCCCGTGCTGAATAAACATTTTTCTCATCACAATGGGCCACGAGGGAAAAATCTATCATGCACCACTCTCTCAGAATGAGAATACCTCGGTCTTCAACCCACCTATGATTAAAAATAGTGTTGTCAAGAAAGTAATACGAAACTCCATGTTACAGAGGGTGTACTGAGGTGAGGATCAAGAGCCATGGACAGCAGCTGAACCTCAAGAGCTTCTACCTGAATTACCGCTGATCTATATTTTCACTTTCTTACCATACACACTTAGAAACCCATTAGCAACAACAACTGAAAACAAGCAGCACCCAATATTCCTATTTTTCAAGATCAGAAAGACTTCTGAAGGGCTTTCAGCTGAAGATCACTGCACCATCACCTCCTCCTCACAGACCCAGTACTGTTTCAGCCTGTAGCTGCCTCTCAGTCAAGCACTGTGTGGCTCAGCTTAAAGGTCCAGCTGGGACCAAATCCAGCAAGGTCACCAAGACCTTGGTCACAGGGTACACGTGCAAATAGAACACAAATGTTCATGAAAAGAGCTTAAAGAGAAAGCAGTTTCAGCTGTGCTGTTTCAGCAAGGTTTCCAGCCCTTTTCAATCACATCTACTACTTCTTTTGTATTCCAGTGACACCCTGTGGCACTCACCTAGACTGCAGGCTTTCCAAGTCTCAATATCCGTATTTTTAACTACAGAGCTAAAGAACAATACGTCAGAAAACAGAGAAAGGACATTGCAACCCTGAGCTGAAGCATTGCTGGTGCATCTCATTACTCGTGAGGCATGAAATGCACAGATCTCTCCTGCACAGCAGAGTTACTCACTAGCAGCCTGTGCTGCTATCCCACCTTTCCCTTGAGTGCAAATACATCACTGCCATGTTGATGTAACATGATGCAAAGAATCTAATTTTAATACCCGAATTTCTCAGGTCTTTTACTGCAACACTGAACTGCACTTCGCACCCCATATTTTTGTCTAAGTTACACGAGTGACTTCCAAGGGATATCCTAAGTAACAACTGCAGCATGGGATCATAAAGTCTCAGTTTTCACTGCATTACAACAGTCACCTACCTTTTCAACAGTATAATTTCTATATGCATCAGCATAATTAAAAAAAAAACAAAAACCCCCACACAAGTGTATTCAAAGAGCAGCCTAGTATTTTTACTGTTTGCCCTTAACCTCATGAAAAAAAAAAACCCAACCCTCTCATAAACACCAAGTGCACTTAATTTTGTCCTTCAACTCTTTAACACATGAAGAAACATATTCAAAGTGAATCTCCAGTACCAGAGGAAGGTACTAGACATACCGCACTGCATGATATTTTGCATTTAATGAACACATCARGGGCCAGCCCGGGCATCTCGTGTCTTCTCCGAAATTATGTGCCACAATTACAGTTAGTAAACATTTTGAAACATGAGAGAACCATGTGCAACACAGSTAAAAGCACCCAGGTAAACAATCACACATATACACATATGAAAACCTCAAACAAAAAACTCCACAAGCATCCAAGATACCAGCTCACACACAAAAGGTGCTCACATCACTGCAGTGCAATCTTCAGAGCTTCTCATGTCTTAAGACTGCTGAAAGATAGAGTTTCCACCATAGAAAAGAAAAACATCTCCCCATACTGCTGCAGAGTACTCCGAGGATGACTACAAGCAGAGAAGCGTCTCAGCAGCTCCCACCAAAGGCTGCCTGGAGCCCCTTAGCTCAGTCTGCACAGTCAAGGAGTCCTCAAGAGCAAGGTGTCTAAAAGCAAAGGGGGAGCGCTAGAGTGAAGGGAGGAGAGTGAATCCTGATCTCCAGTCCCTTCTCCTGAGTGACAGATGCTTTCTAGTTATTTAATACCGCGTGCATAAAACAGATAGGTGACCATGAAACCCCTAAGGAAGTTCCATGTTCTGAACAACCAAGGCCCTTGTGGATCTAGTTTAAGGGTGAGAGAGAGTGTCAATTCTAACAAACAATCCTACTGGGCAACTTTCCACACAGTCTCCAGAACCTGTTTGTTAAACTTCAAACATCAACCTTAGCACTCTACCATACAAATTTAAACTATACAGAAATGCACACTGGTTTGAGACAAAAATCTTCACTCAGCTGGAAGTGACAGAAGCTTTGCCTTCAACACCAGCGAAGTCACAATTTCACCCTGAATATCCTTTACTGATACAAATTATTGCTTTAGAGTGTATACATCTCCTCGTGCCCCTTCCCCTTGACTAACATATCCCTTCTTCAACCACTGCCTTAGGATGATGGAGGTTCCCAAGCTGAGTTGCACAGCACACTGGCAGAGTGGTGCTTACGCACAGCTACAATAGCCAGCAAGTCCACTTCCTACTAACACTGCTACTCATCATTTTGTTACTATTGCAAACTGAGAATCAGGATGTCCAGAGGATCATCTGCATCTCAGGGTTCAATATGTAATCTGCAATTGCACATCTTCTGGTTTACACATGCAAGGGTGTCAAGAAGCCAAGCACACCATGACCAGCCCCACATGGAAAATAGAGGGAATATTCAGTATGTCAGACCTCACTGTTTAAGCCAAATGAACCACAAAATTCTACTTTCCCTTTTGTTAAGATGCCCTAAGAAAGGAATAGAGGCAGATCAAATTTGACTCTGAACTTCAAGGTTTTATAACAATAAGCCTGCTGACCTATGCTTTATTGGTCAGTTTTTGATCTCATCTTACACAATTATCCAGAGAGAACACGGTTAAAGCTGAGCTCCCACCACACTGCCTTGATAACAAGGCTTAGGACTGGAGCAGACCTGTTTTTTCACTTGCACCTTAATAACCTTTTTGTTTTTAGATAATTTTAATAAGTCAAGCTCTAATTAGAAAAAGGGTGTACTATTTACACACATGACTTTCTGGAATCTGCTCTTTATTCTGCTGATAATGTTTGGGCAGGAAATAAATACAAGAGTAGAGTTTCTGAATTATGTGATATTATAGAAAGTGCAGTTAACTGCAGAGAGGCAGTAGATACATACAGAAGCAGACTCATCCTTTACTTCTACCAATCACTTGATTAAATCATAGAAAAAAAAATTAATAATTAGGGTGTAATAATTTACACCCTGTTGGTTAATCATAAYATTTCTCAATAAAGTAACTGGCCTAAAACCAAATCATCTTCTGGACTTGTATAAATTTATTAATATCCTAGAAAGCCTAAGATGAAACAGAAACACTCAGTTTTCAAAAGTAATGCATTGCAACACTGCTGCTGGTCTAGCAGTAAGACACAAGCATTCCAAAACCAGCCACCAGTCAAGAGAAAGACTATTAACAGGGCAGCATCACAAAAAGCAAGCTACRGCTTCTATATACAGAAAAGAGAGGTACAATGTACAGTACATAGATGTAGGATATTTATGTATCTCCTGTACACATTTCTAACAGGAACATTTCTTTGCATGCAGTTTTCATTGATAGAAACCATCAGGTTCAACAGATGGATAAATATCAGAGAAAGATGCCAACATCCACACTAAACAGAAGGCAGGAAGGGAAACTTCACTGGCCCTTCAGTCAAAGACTCAATCCAGTCTTAACTTACGAGCAAGGCAGTAAAGCTCAATAAAAGAACACAAATGTGAAGGAGAGAGAGGAAAGGAAAAAATCTATCCAAATCCTGAAGCCTGAAGTCCTTTGAGGACAAAGAAAAGTTCTCTCTATGCTTTCCCATCACATGCTTATCCTTGTCTACAAAGATTCACCCGCTACACGCTCCAATAGAACACGCTCCTCTGCCTTATCAATGCATCTGATTTCCAGTCTCCTCCCAACAAAAAGAGATCACACATCCTGTAAGCATTCATAATTACACTATATGGTTTGGATGTTATAAGCAACTATTTTCATTTCACCTTACCAGTTAATAGTGATTTCAAGGTGCACTGAGCAACATGCAGACACTCCTCATTAAAGTGTGTGGCAAATTGATAAGCCAGGACATGGTTAACTCCTTCCCATGTGGTATTTTTCCTCAGTACATCATCTAATGTATCCAAAGGGTAGCTGCATCCCAAGGGCTGCACTGCCAGCTGAAGAGCTCTGCCACAGAAGCTCTGTGAAGGTAAAGGAAGGAGAATCTGCTAGTGACAAATCCACCAGGCAGATGTACTCACATTATTATTCTTGGTGTTTCGTTCCACCCAATATGCACATTTTCATACACCTTGTTATAAGCACTAAGCATGGAGTCCATCCAACAAACTTGGATGTTGCAAATTCCAGCAGAGGCCTATACCCTCAGCAGTTGCAATGAGCAGATCCTCCTTGTAACACACAGGGACAGAACTATAAAAGTATTCACGTATTACAGTGTGTAGAGAATTATAGGAATAAAGTTCACTGGCATGTGCTAATAGCTAAAATACCTACAAAATAAATGGAAGTAGGAGCATACAGCGAGGAAAGGGAAAGAGAGGATGTAAGTCAGCAGAAAATACTGAGGAGTGAGATGTGATGAAAYCTTGTTTTAAATGCAGTAAACTCTAAACATCCATCCTTCCTCTACATACTGTGTCAGACAGAAAAATACATTGGCATTTTTTAGACAAGTAGTTTTMCAGCCTGAAAATGACTTCATAAAAGAAGCTTAAAAAAAGTATGAACAATCCTTTCAAGGTAACACAAGCTTATGTCTCCTGTCACTGGAAGACAATGGAATATCCACACAGCGTCAGCAGAGCATCACAAGTACCACCACAGTTCTTCCTCACAGATTTCTCAGTATTCCCCTATGCTTCTCTGCTGAAGACATACACCAGCTATAATATATGACAAGTTTTCACTTCAAAATACATTGAGACCAAAAGGACGCTCCTTATGCTGCACCAACTCTTTTTGCCATGTAACTTGGGTTTCCTTGTTGCACTGCTTCCAGGTAAACTGCACCKTGGCTTTTCAGAGGAAAAGGCTCATTTTGTTCTTTGTGAATACCTTTCTCAATAAATAAAAATAATAAATATGGGTTACAAGCAGCACAGTAAGTAAAGTTCTCACCGTGTTAGCCTTAATGTATTCATTTACTTCCAGTTCATGACTGACAGATCTTTGCTTAACATGCCCTTAAAAACATTAAGGGCAGAAATGCCACAGCCTTACTGAGTAATCTCTTCCCGTGCTTTGCTATTCTTAGAAAAACAGCAGTGTTATTCGTAGGACAACAATCCAGCTATTTTGGGCTAGAGGATGCTAATGAGCTGCCCTTCATAAGGCTACAAGATGAAGACCATCTATGTTTGACAAAGGAATGGAGTGCACAAGTAACTTGCTGTAGGTCTGCMGAGAAGACACCTCTCACCTATGTGATATGCCTGGAAACGCAGGTGAGCCTCAGCAGCCCCTGCTGACTTTGATTCTCTCAGTGCTGGAGGGATCATGAGTTCCTGTGACAGAAGACATGCTGCACATGATCACAGATGCAATTTGCACAGGATGTAGCTGAACTGTTCATAGGCCAGTCTCCAGTTGCATATCTCACAGGAACAGTCCCTGCTCTCCTGGGAACTTGTAAAAACAATCCAGACATCATCAGACAACACAAAACAAGAAGAAAAGTATCGTCACATTCTTGCAGCAGGCCAAGCAGGTACCACCAACAGCTTCAACAGTTAAATATCTAGCATTAAAATTATTTTTTTAGTATTAATTAAGATTTCCTCCAGAGAAGTCAGAACACAAAACAGGGCTGCTGAATTATCTCTAAGTAACCACAAGCCCATATTCAGTGAACTCACAGTATGTACCATTTAAGTTCAGTATTCAGTATCACCTAGGTTTCCAACAGATGCTGCCACCACACTGGTAAGAGCTTCTTCCCAAGAAGGAGAAAATAACAAGAAAAAGGGCAGCACAAAAACACAGCCAGTATTTACAGGGGACTGGTTACCAAAAGTTTGTTTCAAGTTACTTGTTTTAATTACAGGTTGATTTTTAATGTAGAAGACCCGCCAAGAGGAAGGTCACAGTCCTCCCTGACCTGTCAGCAGCAGCTGAAAGTCTCTGCCGATCTGGCAGCTTTTGTCAACCAGTCAGGATTCTCAGACGGTCACAATACTACCAGGTTGACCMGAAGAGCCATGAAATGAGATTGGAGAGCAAACTAATCACAAAATCCAATGCGGACAGAAACAGGCACAGCCACGTAAAGAAGCTTCTGCTGCTCACCCAGTGGCTTTGCAGTGAGACAGCAACCTGTTTCTTTTGCTTCTTTATGCTGAATACCTCTCACCASTGCAGAATTCTAGTCATAAGGAGGAAAAAGTTTCTTTCCCCAAAAAKCCTCCATAGGACAAATAGAGCTTGTAACAATGACAAAGRGAGACTTTTTACCAGGGCCTGCAATGAAAGGCAAGCAACAACGGTTTTAAACTGAAAGACGGTAGGTTTAGATCGGACATAAGGAAGAAAATTTTTTTATGATGAGGCTGGCAAGACACTGGAACAGACTGCCCAGAGAAGTTGTGGGTGACCCATCATGAGGAGTCTTCAAGGTCAAGTTGGACAGAGCTTTAAGCAAACTTACAGCAGCTTTTCAGTACCTGAAGGGAGCCTACAAGAAACCTGGAGAGGGACTTTTTACACAGGTTCATAGCTGTAACTCTGAGGTGGAGTTTTCCCTGTAGAAGTCAAGGAAAACCAAGCATGAAAGATGTAATGCACATGACACTGGCATTTTCTTCCAAGTGAGGGTGCACAATGGTAAAGACTTCCAGGTTCACTGATCACAAGCTCAACTCAACATGGCTAGGAGGAACAAGTGCGTTTGTCTCTCAGGAACATGCAGTGTTTACAGGACCATGTGCTTTCCCAGTCCGTTTATTTAATGATTATGCCTCTTTTGAAACTTAAAAGCAAAACAGAACCCCTTGGCTTTGCTAAAGCAAGGAGAAATTGAATAGAATAACAAAGCTCACAGGGACTGTAAGTCCACCTCTTCAATTCACGAAGCTGGTAGATCACAATACACAAGTTTCTAGAATTAGCTCCTGAAAGATCTTGAAACTTCTTCAACCTTTCCAGAAATATAATCTTGCATGTGAAGAATACAGATGAGAGACCMGTCCAAAACAGAACAGTTTCTCAAGTGGGCCTGTGGCAGATCTGCCATCTGTCAAGAGTTAACTCACTCAACAGGCCCACACTGCTTTCTGTAGTGAACACAAGTATCACAGTTTGGTTGTTCAAGTAATAACAAGTACTTGAGGCTGAAAAAGCTGTTCACAAAAGTGATTCAGCATGCACAAGTCTTGAGCAGTCACCAGATGTCACCACATCTCAGGAGGCTCATAGGGAAGCAGCAGGCCAAGTGACAGAAACAGAAGAGAAGGTTTCTATCATACATCCACAGCTTCAAGTCCAAAGCAAGACCAGAAAAAGCAATTCAGTCACCAAGACAACGCATGCATGTTCAGGAGTTAAAGGACCTGGACTGGTCATCTACAGCAGCGTGTTCTAMCTTTTCCATCTCAGCCACGTGGCTGTTGCTCTCTCTTCTTGCTCACCTCCTACCTTAAGCCTGGTACCCTTGTGACCCAAACACCCTCACAGGAACACCATCTCCGGAAGTGATTACCAGTCCCACTTCCCAGGACTTCCTTCCACAGGTCTTGTGCAAGCCAGGTTTGCTCACGAGTTTGAGGCTGGGTGGAACTGAAACTCTTTGTCATCATACTCTTACACAAACACAACAACCCTCGGTGCCAGATGTTGTAGCATCTTCTAAATCTGATCTCTCATATTAAAACTTTCACATTTTTTTTGTGGATTTGGGTTCCAGCATTTACATTTCATGCTGTCACTGGCATGATTCTGGTTCTGCCTTACATACAAAGCAGAACAAAGCACATGCTTTAGGGGTAAAGCATGTTCTGCTTTGTTTAATGGCCTCCCTATCTTTCTGCCCTTCTGCTGGAAACAGCAGCCAGTGCCATACACGTTTACATTTTATCCATCAGTACCCAGTAAAATGGCAAATGTTTGGCCCGACAGGCTATCATGATGTCCGCAAGGTCTAGTTGTGTTCCAGGGCCCTCATGCAGTAGACATACACAAATAAACAAACAAAAAGTAAAGAGTTTCTGTCCAAAAAGTGATGTTGTGATGCTAAATTACCTCTAGGGATGCCTTTAGGGCAAAATGGCTCCCATAACTTCCTGGCAGACATGCATGAATCAGTGACACTCCGACCAGTAGTGCCTAAACCCTCAGCTGTACACATCATTTCTTCCAGTAGCAGGGAGGGCTAACAATCCAGCTCCATCCTCTCTGTCATAGCAGACCTGCAAGGCATGAGCAAGTGCTGCTTCCCTTGGATGCACACACAGCAGGACTTGCATTTTCAAAAAAACATGGGCTGGCTAAGTGTCCACTACACAGCACATTCACACAAGTTTGCTGATCCACACTGTACCACAGAGAGGAACTCAGGAGGAGGTTGCTTTTACCAAATCGATTTGTTCAGGCTGCTCCAGATATCTCCTCTCCTAAGGGACTTTCAAATATTAAGGACACTGTGCATTCTCATCAAAACCAGATAGCTAGTAGCCAGGCAACAAAATGCACAGTTTTTGTTAAACTGTAGGCTTGACAACTTTGATTGAAATCTTCTCTTTGAACAGAACAGAAGGAACAAAGAATGAGTGCAGAGGATGAAAGAAAAAAAAAGAGTGGGAGTAAAAGAAATGAAGAGAAGTCTCAGACCACCTACCCCACCCCAAAAAGCAAGAATAAAATCTRTTTTATGTTGGAAACTCCTACAAGATATCTCAATTTCAAGCAGCTGAATGCACACACAGGTAGCTATGACTCTGAGAGAGTAATACACAACTGTTTTTAAGAGACTAGAGCAAAACTGGAGACTGTGATCCATTGAGTATTAGAATGTGACACAGCATTGCTCATCAACCAGTGGTACAGGGCAAACTGGTATGCTTGGAGCTGTTCTGTCTTCACAGTAGATGGTTCCACTGCAGAAAACACTACAACCACACCTCTAAACCAGTTCACCCACCSTTTAGAAGGCTGGTAATTATGACAAAACAAAGAGAGTGAGGTTTAAAACAAGAAGGGTAGAGAAAAACAGGGACAGAAACATGAATTTCGGTAGGAACCTCAAGATATACAAAGCACACACTCCATCAGGTACCAAAAGAGAAGGCCTTTAGAAAGAGAGGAAGAACAATCACTTACCTTTCAAAAGGGGCTGGAAAGTTGGAATTTCCTGCAGTTTTATGACATCTGGATCATTACTGACGTTCCGTGAGGATTGTGTTCCTGGAGCTACCACCACGATGTCGTCCATTTTTGCTCGTTGTTTGGCTGGCAACGGAGATGCTGGAAGGATATAGGAGAGAGAGGGAACAATCAAATTAATAAGCAGATTCCTCCAGAATCCAACCCTATGCGAACGCTGCTCTACCGAACATTGCACAGGTATGCTTTTTATAGCACATTACCGAGATCACTAAGCTCCTTTCTCTCTTTCCAAATGGGGAACACCTGCACCACTGACAGCCTGCTTGCTCCTCCTCCCCCAGCYCCGCACTCGCTCCCAGGGCGCTCCCCCCGCCCCAGCTCTGCTCCCCCGGCCCGGGCGGTACCCCCGCGCCGTCACAGGAAGGGCCGGGCCGCGCCACCGCTGCCTCCCAGAGAAACAGCCGTTCCCTTCTCCACAGCCGCGGGGCCGGCWTAGCCCCGCTACCCAGGGGGCAGCCCCGCTCGCTCCCCCGCTCCCTGCCGGGCACCGACCTGCGGCGCTGGGCTCGCCCGGGCGGCTTTCTGTCTCGGCGCTCTGCTCCGCGCCCATGGCGGTGCCGGCCCGTCCCCCGCCCGCCGCAGCGCGGGGGCAGCGCCACGGCCGCCACCGCCCACGGGGTTCCGGCTGCGCCGGGTCACGGCGGCTCCGCCCGGCGGGCGGGGCCGCGCTCGGGGCCGCGGTGCGAGGGRCTTGTGGCGGCGAGGGCTGGTCGGCTCTGCCCCGCCGGAGCGGGAATGGGGCCCTCGGGACGGGGCAAAGCAGCGCTGATTTGTTTGGCCAGGGGAAGGTGCTCCTCCTCCGCTGCTCGGCCCTAGTGARGCCGCATCTGGAGTGCTGTGTCCCGTTTTGGGCTCCTCGGTGTTACCGGACAATTCTTTTACATTTCTTTAAAAAGGAGCCTGTCACAGAATCACAGAATGTTTGGGAGGGACCCACAAGGCGAGTCCAACTCCTGGCCCTGCACAGACACCCCAACAATCCCACCCTGTCCCTGAGAGCGTTGTCCAAACACTCCTGGAGCTCTGGCAGCCTTGAGGCTGTAACCATTCCCTGGGGAACCTGTTCGGTGCCCGACCACTCYCGGAGAAAGAACKTTTTCCTGATACCCARCCTAAGCTCCCCTGACACAACTTCAGGCCGTTCCCCAGGTCCTGTCCCTGGTCACAGAGAGCAGRTATCAGTGCCTGCCYCTCCTCTTCCCCTCACGAGGAAGCTGTCACTGCTATGAGTCTCCTTCAGCTGAACAGACCAAGTGCCCTCAGCTGCTCCTTGCAGGGCTTCCCCTCAAGGCCCTTCTCCAGCTTCGTGGCCTCCTTTGGACACTYTCTAATGGCTTTATGTCTTTCTTATATTGTGACACCCAAAACGTCACACAATATTCGAGGTGAGGCCACCCCAGTGCAGAGCGGAACCAGACAATCCCCTCCCTGGCCCAGTCAGCAATGCTGGGCCTGGTGCCCCCAGGACAGGGATGTTCCTCCTGGCTCCAGGGCACTGCTGACTCAGATCCAACTTGCCATTGACCGGGACCCCCAGGTCCCTTTCCCCGGCACTGCTTTCCAGCATCTCGTTCCCTGATCTGCAGCAGTGGGGGAAAATGTTAGGACTTCATCAACAAAAAAGGAGATTTAATCCATGAAACAGATAGCAGTAACAAGCAAGCTCTAAGTGATGTCCATGTGTCAGAAAAAAGAAAATTAAATTTAGAGCTTGATATGCTCTGAATTTTGGGGAGAGGGATGTACCACTGCTAATGAACATGAAAGAATGCAGAATTTATGGGCAACCAGGACATCTGGCAAGACTCCCAAGATAAGGAAGAAACTAATAAAACCAACYCAGTAATTGTGCTGAAATCAGCTCCAAGTGGATAAAAGGTAATTCTGTTAGGGGGATCTGCCACCACAGACCCACAGACCACCAACCCAAGAAACTCTCTGACCCAAAAGAAAAGAGAAATTGAGCATGCAGACTAATTAGCATGAGAAGCAAGAGAATCATTAACCAATAGAAGATAGAGTACTGATTAATAAGAGAACCATGGAGCTTGTAACCAATGAACACTAATTACTTTGTTTACCAAAATGTATAAATAGTCAAAAGTTTTGATAACTGATTTACATATTTGGTGAAGTAATACCTATGTACCTCTGTGCTGAATAAAGTAATGTCAGCTTTCTAACCTAACAAACTGGGTTAGAGAGCTCATTTCCTGATTTTTGGTGACATCAGTACAAGCTACTGGAGAGGGTCCAGCAGAAGCCACAAAGGTGATGAGGGGTCTGGAGCATCTCTTATGAGGAGAGTGCCACGGATCGAGTGGRAGCTTCAGACAAGCCATGCCTTAGCCTCAGATTTTGGCAACAGTTTAAATGTAAGGACTCACTCTGGCCCGCAAGTTCTAGAGATGGCAGATTAGGCCTATTTGTAAAAATGAATTATTTATTAAACAGACAAGAGATAATAAAGCTCTTAGCATTACTACACAGTATAAAACAGAAAAGACCTAGTAGTAGATTACAACATAACATAAAACTCCACGATATCAGGGTACCTCTATTAAAGCTAGCAAAAGAGATAGTATTGAGTAGGAGTCAAATGTAAAGTACCACCGAAATGATGATAATGTTCACAGATTCCTTCACTTAACCTCCAGGGAAGTAACCACAAAGCAGCATCCCTGCTCACAGGAGAAACTCCACCGGGAAAAATGTAAACTCCAGTGAAATGTATAGAAGATTTCTGCTTTGTGAAAGTTTGGTGTCGCTTTCATAGTCGTAAAGTGAGGTGTCTGTCAGTCAGAAATCCTGCTTATGCTTCCAGGTCTCAGTTTGACAGTAGGATATTTATTGGCAGTTGGGAGATGCCAGAGCAGTGTTAACCCCATGGCACCAAAATAACCCGCTACAAGACAACTTGTCCCGTTTGAGTTATCTGACCAGTTAACAAACAACAGGTAAGCTCTTGGCAGGGGGTGAGATGCCCTGCTATGGAGAGACTGCRGGAGCTGGGCCTGTTTAGTCTGGAGAAGAGAAGACTGAGAGGGGATCTCATTAATGCAGATAAATATCTCAAAGGGGCTGCCAAGAGGAGGGACCAGACTCTTTTCAGTGGTGCCCAGGAACAGGATGAGGAGCAATGGCCATAAACTAAAACACGAGAAGTTTCATTTTGACATGAGGAAGAACTTCTTTACGGTGAGAGTGGCAGAGCACTGGAACAGGCTGCCCAGGGAGGTTGTGGAGTCTTTCCCTCTGGAGACATCCTCAACCCAGCTGGATGATTTCCTGTGTCACCTACTCTGGATGACCCTGCCTTGGCAGGGAGGCTGGACTGGATGATCTCCAGAGGTCCCTTCCAAACCAAACAATTCTGTGATTCTGTGATATTTTAAATTACAGGTATTAATTCTTCTGTGCTGAGGCAAACCCGCCAATGCCGCTGTGCTCAGTGCTGGGCGCAGAGCAGAGTTGTGTGGGCAACATCCATCACCAGCAGCCCTTATATACATGTGTGCCAGGAGTGAGGGAAAAGCAGCCCAGATCAAAAGTCCACAGGCAGCTCAGGCTTAGGAAGAAAAAAATTTAAAAAAAACCCAAAAAACACAAGTGAAAATGAGAAGGAAACATACTTTGAGATTTCAGACTTACTGTTTTCATATTTGACAGTCAAATCACCAAAGACATGAAATTGGGTTTAACAGAAGAATTGCCTATAAGTAAGAATAGTGCTGGTGCATGCTAGTTTCTGAACAAGCCTGTTCTCTGCTCACACACAAAGCCCAACATCATCCAAAGCTCTGCACTGAACTCGGCACCATTTCTCTTGGCTGCTTTTGCTGATTGCCACCAAGATTTAATCTAGCACAAAAATAATGGCCCTATCTCGTGAGAACTGCACCTCAGCACTGTTACTGAGATCCAGACTGTGGGAGGACAATCCCCATCCAACACCACCTGTTGCTAGCTGTAGGCTGTATACTGCACTGTGYACTTTCGTAGCCTGATAGAATAGGTTACTGTCCTGGGTTAGTCATATATTCTAGTACCACCCACAAAAGCTGGATAAATTTCRTAATTACACACCTGGTCCCTGAGGGACTCCTTATCTCAACTGAGATAAGCACTCTSGCYGACAGCAAGCACCGCCCATCCTGATTGTCTGATCTCAGCTAATGGCCCATTAGCACCACCCATCCTGGTTAATGGCCCGATCTTGGAGCTGGAATGTCAGAACACCATAAGGACCATCCAAGCTCAGAGGACCTTGGGGATTATCGGAGGACCCTGGGGATCATCCGAGCTCATTACCGAAACAACCAATAGAACACCGGGAAAATCCTCTTCCGTCGTGAAAGTCCCCGCCCCTGGGGRAGGTGCCAGCCAAGAAACACACCATAAAACAAGGGTTTAGGACGGGAGAAAATACCCTCGACTCGACTGGAYTCCACTCCTCGGAATTGGACTCAGCTACTCCACTCCACTCCACTACCGGGACTGGACTACCAGGCCTTTCTGCAGGACCAGTGCCTCACTGGACTACACAGCTATTACCCTGGTCAACAGGGTGTCAGGTTGTACCTGTGACTCTGTCGGTTTGTTTAAGCCAGTGTTTCTGTATTACTGCATTTATTTTAACCTTTTTTTATTAAAATTGTAATTTTGACCTAAGATCTCTCGAGGTATTTTGTTTGGGGTTAATTTCCCCTGCTGGTTTACAGTCAAACCAGCACAGTTACAATAGAAGTTCATCCTATCTGCACCTGAGTGTTTCACTATGTAGGGAACTGGCTCCCAAGCAGAGATATGCTCTATAGTGGCAGGAAAACACTGTTAGTGACTTAGCACCATGAGGCAGAGCTGATGGGATCCCACCATTCTGCCTTTCAGCCTCCCTTCCTTCCCATCATGGTGGTGACAGGAGCACAGCAGCCACTGTGACAGTGGACATGGTTTCTGAAAAGCTTTTGATGGACCTTGGGTTCCCTGCCCCTCAGCATCCTGACCAATTTGCTTCTGGTCTCTGCAGGGAAACTGAGGGCCTGCCCTACCAGGAAGAGCAGAAATTTGCCATGGTGGCTGTAGTGAGGCAGTTGTGTTATCCCCAGTATCTATTCTGCCCTGCTGATGTTATAGATCACATCAGCCCTTTTCATATTCCCATAATTACCTATGGCTAACCACAGTAGTCTCTGTGCATATTCTCACATTCAGTATCACCACTGTACTCTCACACCGTTGACACTATCCCAACAGTTCTGGTGATTGGGATAATCCTCAACCAGTTTCCTCATCCTCCAATTCTGACCACCCCCGCCAGACATTTAGCCTCATTTTTCAACTTCTTTCTGCTCAGCTTCTTCCACCACCACTATGTAAGCAACTTCRTCTAATGCATAGCAGGGGTAATATCTGTGATTGCTTTTAGCATTCATTCCCACTGCTCATTCACTGTGGGATGCAGTTAGTAAGTGACACCTTGATGTTCATATTCTCTTAGGACTTTTACTTTTAACGGTGAAAATAATGTTACCAGTTTACCAAAAGAGAGAAGCCTGGTAGAAAGAAACATTTTCTTAAACAAGTGCACGTGAAAATTTCAGAAAAGAAACCACCCCACCAAGAATGCAAGAATCACAACCAAACATTATGAATTGCCCCAAAATGGCCATTTGATGCAAAAGGAGATGGTGGGCTCAGTCTCCTACAATGCTCATGTTGAAATAAAAGCCAATACCCAGCTGTATTGACAAAGGGGACTGACTGGGCATGAAGAACAAGAACGCCACCCATCCCTTGGCATCTAACCATTACAGTATATAAACTAACCTGCTCTTTGGTATCTCTTCAGATAATGTAACCTCTCTAAAAAGAAAATGTATTTTATTTACAGGGAACTAAATAAAAGGTCTCTTTCCTGAAAAAGAAGGAATATGTCTTATAATCCTTTTATTCTCTGCACTCCTTTGGTCTACTTTTACTCCTAAACACTACCCCAAAAATAACAAGAAAAAAATTAAAAAGAGGAAATGAAAAATTTCCAAGCAAAAAGATTACTTAAGCAAGCAGTTGCACTGAGACAGCTGAGGGAAGAATGGCTAAGACACCAGTCAGGGATTCCAGCAGACAGGCTTTACTGTACAACTCCCATTCCGCAAACACCTTGTGCTTGGCTCTGATTTGAACAGGATTACTCAGGTAGCAAGGAGTCTCTTACACACACATGGAAATACATCCGTGTCCGTTTAGTCCAGGATATCCATTCATTACAACTTCCAAAAGCAGATATCAGTTAGAAGACAAGTCCGACTGTGGGCAAAACCACATCAGCCTGACCACCAAGACTTTCACCTGGTGGTTTTGCTTTTGTGCCTGAGGCCCAGGACGAGCCCTTGGGGCCGGCAAGTGGCTGGAGGAGCAGGAACACCCTCGCAGCCCGGCTGGGCAGGCAGAAGGAGGAGGGCAGAAGGAAGGCTGGCAGGAGAAGGGCAGGCAAGAGGAGGAGGGCAGGAAGAGGCAAGGAAGGGAAAAGGAGGGCAGGAGGAAGGCAGGAGCGGGGCAGAAGGAGGCCAGGCAGGCAGAAGAGAGGGGGAGGGCAGGCAGGCAGGAGAGCAGGCACGAAGGTAAGCAGGAATGCGGGAGGAAGGCAGGCAGGAGGACGGCAGGTAGGTTGGTAAGTGGGAATGCAGGACCAGGGCAAGTAGGCAGGAGGAGGAGGGCAGGCAGGAGCAGGGCAGGTAGGTAAGCAAGCAGCAATGAAGGAGCAGGGCAGGTAGGTAGGTAGGTAGGTAGGTAGGTAGGTAGGTAGGTAGGCCGGCCGGAATACAGGAGCAGGGCAAGCAGGCAGGCGGAGGAGGGCACGTAGGTAGGTAGGTAAGCGGGAATGCAGGAGCAGGGCAAGCAGGCAGGCAGGAGGAGGAGGGCAGCCGGCAGCCCGGGCCCCCCCCCCACGGCCCCTCCTCCCGGACGTGCCGGGACACTCGCGGTTTCCCGGAGCCACCGTCCTGAGCCCGGCCGGGCTCCGCCGTTGCCTTCCCGACACGGCGCGGCGGGCGGGGCAGCCCGAAGGTGCCCCTAGGAGCGCGTGCCCGCCCCGGGAGCAGAGGAGGCCCCTCGGCCCCGCTTCCCCGGCGGCAGCTGCCCGCGGAACGCGGCCGTACCGGAGGAGCGTCCGCTGCGCCCCAGCCCCGCGGGGACCCGACCGGGTCACCATGTCCCGCGGCGGCAGCCGCTGGCCGGTTCGCCTGCTGCTGATCACCTGCGTGATGGCCGGGCCGGCGCTGGGTCAGGAGTGTTCCGCGGAGAAGATGGAGAATTCCATCATCGATATAGACCTGTCCCTGCCCCGCGGCGTGCGGGGCGCGGAGCCGCTGCGCGTCCCCGGCGCGGGAGCGTGTGCTCGCGCCTGCTGCTCGGGGCGCTGGCTCGCAGGTAACCTCGGCCCCTTCGCCAGCGCCCACCGGTGCCCGGGACATTGCTTCTGGAGTTTGGGCTCGCGGGACGTTCAGCTGCTGTTCTCAGCACAGAATCGTCAATTTATCCTTTCATTCAGGCTGCGYTTAGTTCCAGCTTGCGGCTGCTACCCTCTTTTGCTAAAAGATGTTACATCTTAATGCAAGACCCCGTAGCGTTCAGGGAAATAGCTGCATCACAGAAACAGTGTTAAGTGTTAAAACCTCTCAAATCCCCCAGCCCGAAGGTGCCTAAGCCGTATTCCGTAGGCGTGCTAAAAGTAATTAACGGTTTGCACTGTATTTAATTTTAGCCAAGAATGAGWATGCTCACCCTCCTCTGAGACGGCTGGTTTGAATCAAGCTCTTCGAGCAGTAGGAGGCAGAGCAGCAAGTAGAAATGACAATAGTGAAGGTGACCCCCCAAAGCAGTAACGAGCCAAGCAATTCCTGGGATGTGATAAGGAAAATGTATAAATAATTTTTTTGTGCGTGAGTATATCGAGGAGGTTTTCAGATTTATCAGGATTTGTAAGCGAGAAATTGTTGTATAAAGTGGTGCCAGTGTGGCATGGGTGAGGGGAGGTTGAGAGATTAGACTCATAATTTCCCCAACTTTATTTGTACAGGAAGAGGAAGGTGTGACCTTTCATGTTTTGGCCCTGGGCCATTCTTTTGCAGTCCTTGGCTGTTTTTTCTGTAGGAATGTTATGTGTTAGTAGTTTTCCTCTTACTCACATGAGGAAAAATTAACAAACTAGAGCTCATTATCATACACAACAAAGTTATTGTTGCTGAAACAGGCATTTATTATGTTTTTCAGGAGACAAGAAGTGTAATTTGATTGTTTTTTATGCTACAAGAACAAGTGCACATCCAAACTGCTACTTGTTTTACTGTCCGAGCACTGAGGCTTGTCCGATGAAACCTGCAACAGGACTTGTGAGCTACAAGATAACTACAGGTAAATAGTGAGAGCCACCAGCCCCACACTAGATGACTTTTGCACCTGTGAACTTTCAGTAGTGACCAGGAACTGTTGGGGGGTTGTATTTTTAGTAGTGTTCTAAGCCAAGCATTATAATTTGAAAACGTTGCTCTTTTTCTTTGTGGAAGACGGATGGGCAGGTGTGTGGTGAGCTCCTTTGTGGGCCCAGCTTCCACTCGGAATAACGTCCCGACCCTTATAAAATTCCTTCACGTTAGTTTCAGAAGTCCTCATAATTTGTCCTTGCTTAAAACAAAAGAAGCTGTTTCCATCTGGAGATACTCAAGAAGGAAAATTTCCTGTGCATAATGCTGAGAAGTATCACCAAAACCAATGGAAATACCATGCCCTTGTAGCCAGCTGTGTATTTAAAAGTACACATGCTACTCTGATTAATAATTGGCAATGGTAATCACTATTTTCTGCTTTCAGTTAGGGAACCTGAAGTGCAGAAGCAAACTTTCTAAACTCAAAGTTGTATGGCACGTGGGCTGCACACTCAGAAATTTCTCGCTCTCTCTCTTACACTGTGGGATTTTTAATAGCAAAGCTTATTTGTTGATTGATGTTGACTTGCACCAGACCTGTTTGAACTGCTCAGATAAGAAACTGATAACTGGACTATCCTGCCGAAAGCTTACAAGGTGGTTTCAGTGTGGCTGCTTGAGAGAGCAAAAATTTCRTATTTCCAGAGACTAAACTTTTGCTGAAAAAGAGAACTTTTCCTAGAGGAACTTTTCCAATGAGCAACAGTATGATATATAGAAAGATTACTCACATAATGTTATAATGTATTTTTGTGCAAGCACAATCACACAGGAATTGTTTAAATGCAATATGCAACAAATGAGCTGTRTTCCTGTAAAATTTTTATTATACTTACACTTTTCTCCAGCTCTTTTTCCCCTAGAGGAACACTGGTGTTTCAAACAAAGAAACAAGAAATATAATCGTGCTTGTGCTTTTGTTCTACATGTAGTGCAATGCTGAGTGAACAACTTGATAGCATGTACCATCTCTTTTTCATTTTGCAGATTTTAGTTCCTGTGAACACTTAATTATGGAAAGATGATGCTAGCTTGTTTAATGTTCCTGATAAGTTTTAAAAGGTAGCACCTGAGCAGTGTCAGTACCAACAAATGTTCCAAACTTTGTTCTTTTGTATGAGAATCTGTATGTGGTTACACTGAAACCCGAGCTAAAAGGGGGAAAGATACTTTTAAAAAATTTATTTCAATTCCAGTGCAGTTACCAAACCTTTTTGTTTCAATAATAAAAAGAGACGAGAGAGTCAGAACTACTTGAGAGCATGTTCCCTTTTAAATGTTCTGTGCAGCAGCTGAATTATTATTGTGTCCATCTGACAAATAAAAGTGATGTTGGCAATATCTACTTCTTAATGGACAGAGGCCAAGCATGGTTTGAAGCCAGTGCACTTACTCACTCTGCTTTTCAGCTCTAAATAAATACTTACATACCTGCAATGTAAGTGTAAACCAATCAGATTGGTATGATCACTCTGCACAGGAAAATTATGTAAGAACTTGCAGTCAGGGTCTGATGTGACCAGGCTTGAGGCTGCAAGGTTTTATGATCTAGAACTTAAATGTCACTGTGCATATTTTAAAGAAAGGAAGTTCATGATGCCTCAAGTTTCATTAGTCATTATCTCTTAGAGCCCCCTTATGTATCTGTTTCTAAGAAATACAGATAGAGTATGCCTGTGTTAGTCAGAAATAGAGTTAATAATTAAATACCCATATTTCTCTTTCCAGACACCCATGCCCCAGAGGATAAATCCATCAAAACTGAGAACTTTTCTTCAAATGAGTATTCTTTGTCTTCGGATGCTGGAACCTTTATTTCTTACAGTCAGGATATCCATCAGAATCATACTGCTAATTTGCAACAATCTGTYCTTCATCAGGCATCTGAACTCCTGAACCACATAGGCAAGCATTTAGACAACATTGAATTTCATACAGTTTTTCCTGRATCTCAAAGGGCAAAACAGTCTGAGAGCTTAGACTCCATCTCAAGGCAGAAAGTAATTAATCTGCCACCGAACATGTCTTCTGCTGTTCAGATTGGAAAGCCCACTGCTTCATTCCCTGCCACCACCCAGGCAGTTGCTGCTCAAACCACCAGTACTTCTCTCACTCCTCTGCCTACAGGTACTGCCCAGCTGGAGTCTCAGACAACTTCTCTGCATCCTGGTGCTGCTAAACCTCCTACAGTCACCCCCACCACAGCTGCCCCTCTGCCTGCTGCAGCCACTGGAGCTAAGCCTGGTGTCCCTGTCATCAGTATCGCTGTTTCTCGTGTTCCTCTTTCCAAGTCCACAGCTTTGGCTTCTACTTCCACAACCAAGTGGGTGACCACGAATTCCAGGTCTGCTACCACCCCATCAGGGCTAAGGACTCCAGCCATGGCTCCTGAGCCAACAGTTGTCTCTTCCAATGATACCAGCCATGTAACCCTCCTTTCTTTTCCAAGTTTTGTTACGTCTAGTGATTCTCCCACATCTTCCCAAAATGACCTTCGGGGTTATGACCCATCTGACTCAGAAGGCTCCCTGCCAGAGGGTTTTCTGAGAGGCAAAGGTGTTGTTCAGCTGGAGGAGAAAAGCAGCCTTGTAGCAGCTTTGCTCTTTGGGGTGATATTCTTGTTGCTAGTTATTGTGCTGACAGGGAGGAAAATACACGAATCTCTTCGGAAGAGGCATTACACCAGGCTGGATTACTTGATCAATGGAATGTATGCTGATGTCTGATTGGGAGAGGGAATAAAATTTTGAGGASCGTCTCTCACTTCTGAGAGGACGACTCTGAAATGGAACAGTAGATATTGAAATCTCAGAATAGGATGGATTCCTTTTTTGGTCTCTAATGGTTTGGCGGGGAAAAGAAATGCTCTTTCTCTGCTGAACTATAATGTCTGTCATTTTTGATTTATTACTAAATCCTGAGAGTAAACACTCAAATCCAGGTTAAGCTAAGAAGGTCTTATATTTAAGGAGAAAAAGCATTTCATGAGCTTAATCTGTACTGTGACAAGATTAGTGAAATAGAAGTGCACCTAATAAATTGAGTACCTGTGCAGCATGTGGGCATTTTCAGTGGTATTTGCACCAAATGCCAGCGTGTTACATGATTGCCTGGCAATCCTATTTACTCTATTTGTAGCTTTAAAGGAATACTTAGTAACAGAGCTTTGCATCCAAATGGGTTTAGGTACAAACAGGAAAAAACTATATTATATATGGCATAACTTAATTTTCCTTATCTACATATAGTTTATGGTTATATACATATCTTTAAAGCTGTTTTTCTGCATACATCACAGGTGTCCTTAAAACCACATACTGCAAATCTGAGTGCTCTCAGAGCACACCCTCTTCACTTCTAGGGTCCTCTTCATGTGACTGGTAATAAGCATAGCTGCTTATTAACAGTTGGTCTTCATGATACTCAAGGTTTTTTTCCAACCTAAATAACTATGATTCTATGTTTCCCCAATTCTGCAACAGTGAGAGTACRTGGGAGCATCTACTGTGACACAAATTCCAGTTCATGTCATTCAAATTTTCCTTCACATACACTCAGTCTAAACCCAATTTTAGAATGAAAGGCTAGATTTCAAAGTATCCACATGTCAGGTAGCATAATCAACAACAAATGTCACAGCAAAGAAGGAAGGGTGCCTCATGAATGCAAGGAAACAATTCTGTTACAAAATATGAAATTTGACTCACATCCAAGAGATTCTTAGATCTGTCAAGCTTAGTGTGGTGGGAAGCAGGCGTRATCCAAAAAAGGCCTCAAGGCAAGTTTTTCTGAAAGCTCTAAATAACTAAATGTAGAAAATTCTCTGAAAATTCCATTATTCAGAGATCAAAGAAAAGTCATTGTTCCTTGTGTCAAGAAGTTGAATTCTTACTATATGGGGGCTGCAAATTGCTTTACAGATACAAAACCAGCTGGTCTATTGCATTGCTTAAGTCTGACAATGGCTATAAGAAAAACATTCTGGATAACCTCTTAAAAGTGAACAAAATTACAGAAGAAAAGTACCTCAAATTCATCAGCTTGTTTGTTGACTGCACTTTGTTTAACCTCAGTTTCTTTTTTTTTTTTTTCCATAGCTATTTGTTCTGGTCAAGGAACATGACAAGGAGGAACATTTCTAGGAAATGAGTTCACAGAATGATAAGTACTAGGCCTAGCTGTAAAAATGCAGACACAGATCTGAGGTTGACCCTAATTTTCTTTCATAAGAACTCCAGCCTTCATGACAGGCTTTCTATGTTGCTGGTGCCATCACAGCAGGAGCGGTGCTGAGAACAATTCCTACATTCTCACTGTACATTTCTGCTGCAATAAATAATTTGTTGGAGGGAAAGATTGTTGGTATTAACTGATACGATTACAGTACAGTAGCAAAACGTTCAAGAGAAGACAAGCAGATGTATCTCAGGGTTGTTGTATCTCACTGGGCACATATTCAGCTGGAGAGGAGCATTAGTGTACAAGGCCATTAGTGATAGGACAAGGGGGTATGGCTTTAAACTGAAAGAAAGTTTAGATATTAAGAAGAAATTCTCCCCTGTGAGGGTGGAGAGGCTCTGGCACAGGCTGCCCAGAGAAGCTGTGGCTGCTCCATCCCTGAAAAGTGTCCAAGGCCAGGTTGGATGGAGCTTGGAGCAACCTGGTCTAGTGGAAGGTGTCCCTGCCCATGGCAGGGGCTTGGAATGAGCTGATGTTTAACATCCCTTCCAACCCAAACCACTCTGTGATTCTACAATGTGGCCCATGTCATTAGAAACGCTGCCCTCCAACCCACATACAAAACGTTCCCAGCATGGTGAGTGGCACAAGTAAAGCAGAGACAGGCACAAGTACCATGACTAATTCGGTGAGGGTGCTGACCTGAGGGGCCTTTCACAATATTTGAGTAAAACAAACATCTTTAAATGTTCTAACATGAAAAATCTTCTTTTATGCCTGAGCAAAGAAAATAAGGCATTAGRCAAGTGAACTGAAACACTTTTTTATTTCGCATCCATTTGTCATGTTGGATTAAGAACTAATGGGGAACTGACAGCTGACCAGTTTGGATGTCCAGAGGGGCCTTTACAAGCTGTGTTTGAACACTAGAGGGCAACAACAGTTTATTAAATAGAATTGACACGTTTTGAGGATGATGATTTTAAAAAGTTTTATTAGCTTGTTTTTTAACTTCCCAAACAATGGCTGTTTCATGCAGAAAGGTTTTATAGGAAAGTTTTTTGTTTGTTGGAAGGTTCTGGGTGGAGGATTATATACACACATTTTTAAAACTTCTTACTATATCATATAGTGTAGAGGACAACAAAACTAAGCATATTATCTTCTCCATTTTAATAACGTCGAATCAGATTGCATTATTAGTCATGTATTGGTATTTCCAGTTAGCAGAGAAGGAGAGAGAGAGATTTCCCATTATCATTCTTTTGACTATGATGCTTTATTATATGCATTTTTGGAGCTTATTTATTTGCCTGGACAAAGCTCTTGTATTATGAATCAAAAAGGAGCGAGACAAAGTAACTAAAAAATCCATCCAGTTTGTTGCGCTTTCCAACATTAAAACTTCTGTGCACTCTTCTGTTTTTCCATTGACATCTCCTGTGGTCTTAATTGTGCACCATACACGGAACTGGATCATTAATCACCACGATATGATGACAACCCACACACTTGGGGTGGCTCTTTCTGAAGGTAACCAGTTATGTTATGGCATGAGGCCAAAAGCTCGTTGACTTTTATCACCTGGAGAGTAATAAAAGCTGTAGCTGCTTGGTTTCATGTTGTTGCTTTATAGTGCTAAACAAACATAAGGTGTGTAAACATAGACTGTCATGAACAAAACTGTTTTGTGGTATCATACAGTAAGACAAATAGAAAGCCCAAATTTTATAACCACTGCAAACAATCATAAAGAAATAACTTGCAGATCTATCTGAGATGGATGAGAAGGTGCAAAGTCCCCACCTCAAAGGGCTGCAAACTCAGTATGACATGTTCTCTGCAAAGAGTGTTTGAGTTTGTTGTAATTCCTGTAGAAGTAGGAAATGCTTATACTCAGGATTATTTTGAGTGAATTACTAACCAACTAACAAAACCCAACAAACAAACAAATGAACCAAACCACCCAAAAAAGAATTACATGAGAAGGCAGTTTCAAACCTGGATCTCATTTTCCTGCCCCCTGCAAAACCATCTTAATGGATTTGAATCTGATGACATGCTTTGATCCTACCATCCCACACTCCATGCTGATAAAAACATGGAGTTTAAAGTGCCAGTACTGCAGTCAGCAGTCCCCACACAGTATCCCATCATATGGAGAGYTATACTTTTTTATACTTTTTTCTGCCATGCTCCTGAAATGGGCCTAAGACCACTGGGCCCTCATACAGGTAATGCATGTATTACCTCTACCTCCTTGTTCATTGATAGTTATGGGATAGCTGCATCTCCTCATTCTTTAAGTCTTGCACATCCCTTCAGGAGTGCTGCTCCAGATGCTTCACCAGTGTCTATGGGTATGTCCCCTGAAGGACTGAACATTTTTCTTCCATCTTCAGGAAGCCTACACTCACTTTTAATCTCACAGTCTAAATTTGCTTTTTTTCCTCTTCTTGAGGATATCAAAGTGCAAAGTATAAAACTGCTGCTCTTTGTCTCTTTTGTATTTGGTATTATAAACAATGAATAAAAGTATTTTTAAGTTTCAGTACAACTATGCTGGATCACTGTTTCCTGTATGTTGGCCCACTTAAAGAAAAAAAAAAGCCTGAGGATTGTGCATTAACTTCTATTCTGTTATTCTCTTACTCCTCTCCTTCCAACCTACAAAATATCATTGTCTTAAGTGGCAAGACTTTAGATATGCCATGTTCAAGGTGTTCTGATCCCTCTTCTTTTTGGTTCACTTTGTTTTTAATAGAAAATTGACATAGAAAATTGAAAGTTCCGTCATACCAATAACACCTAGGAATAGTAATCAGATAATTTGTGCAATCTGTATTTTCTCAAAGAAATTTAAAGAGTAGTTAACATCCAAAACACCTGGCTAAACCATAAGGCACGTTTTGAAACATTTGCTGATTTGACAGTCACTCTGAAGACCACAAAGGTGTTTCATCAAAATGCTAGGCTGGTAAGGATGGCTATACAAGGTATAATAACTACTTGTAAGGTGCTTTGGTACCAGCTACATCAGAGTAGCAGCTGAGTTCTGGCTGAAAGTCACCGGGAACAGCACCAGGTTTTCTCTGTGCTTTCACTTACACTGAAGAAAAGATGTGATCAGTGGAGCTTAGACTTTGACAATGTGACTTTTGCAGAAATTCTCAACATCACCTAGATTGAAAATTTGCACAAGTTCAAACATATATTCCTGTGCTGGGAAGATGGTAGAAACACCCCTGCTATGACACAGATTTCCTATAGGCTTGCCTGCTGTTTAGTTAGTTTCTGAGTAAATTTTTGTGTGTTTTTTTCTGCTTTTATGAAAGAGCCTTTTTTTCCCTACCCCTACACCCAAGTTCCACTGACACTACTGAAACCCTTCTGTGTAAGGATTTGGATCATCCAAGTAAGACTTTTTGGTCCTCCAAGTAGGGATCCAAGTTAGTTTCGATCCTCCAGGTTGTGAGTGAGATGATCCCTTTACTTTAGTGGTCATGTATTCTGTGTCTTTGTCACTGCAGCTCCATTGGTGTCAGTGGGAGGTCTTCCAGCACATATTTATGACTGTAAGTCAAGTCCTCCCACTTGGAGGCTCATTAACTGTTCAAAACAATTGCCTTACAGGATGACAGAACTTCTCAGCCCAGAGGTAAAACTTCTCAGAGAATCTGAAGAACATTTTCCCGGCTGCTTCTGATTATTTAACTACAACAATGTTGTCCTTTTGTTTCAGGGCACGAAATAAGGAGTTCAAATGTTTTTCCACCATGTTGTAACACAGGCAGTACTTCTGGAAAGACTCCAGATTTGGCACATACTATATGTTGCCTTTACAGAGAGTTTAGAAGGGGCAAAAAAATAATTTGCCTGTGAGATACAGTTTTAAACCCATGAGAACAGCTCACTCTATGCTTCTCATTGCTAAACAAGAGACACATGTGGCGTTCCTACACTGACAAAGGCATAAAGCAAGGGTACACCCCACTGAAGTGAACATTATAAAGGATGAAGTTTGAAAAGTGACAGGCCTGAGTGCTGAAGTCTGTCCACACGTTACATCCAGCAGAGAGTGTGTGAGCTTCTCCAGAAATATGTCTGACACTCCATCTCAAGGGTGACTTTAAGCATAGTTAAGTGCCACAATGTTTTTGCAGCCAGCAAAAATGGGTATCACTGGTGACAGCACACATCTCCAATGGCTACCCCATGAATTGCTAATGAAAATTATTTCAGGGGCATCAGCAATACCAAAAACAGCAATCAAAAACTTGTCTGTGCGCTACAAGCAGGTACAGTGCAGCTCACTTCCTCAGGTCTGCAGCATCTCTTGACTTCCTCAACCATCAGGCATTTGGAAATGCAGAAAGAAGAAGGTTATCCTGGGCAGCAAACCAGATGGAATTAAAGTGGGCAGATACAGCAGTTGTGCTCCATGACCTTGTGCAAGTCACCATACAAMAGAGATGCATGGAATTTGCAGGAGATTCTAGCTCTCCAATATAATGTAAATTAATTTATTTTTGCTTCTGTTCATGTGATAATGAGACATTAATCAGAGCCTATCAATGCATGGTAAATTTCAGTTTCAGAAAGAAAACAGTATTTGTGTTTAAAATGTAATAATAAAAAAATTAAATGTTTAAAACTTCCAAATCTAGCTTTTCAGTGCCACCAGTGCCCACTTTAGGGCTATGTGGGCTATGAGGACTCTGGGGTCAGTGAGGGCTATGGGGGCTGTGAAAGGTGTGAGGTCTGTGATGCCTATAGCTGTTCTGAGGTTTGTGAGATCTGAGAGGGCTATGGGGGCTATGAGGGCTATAGTGGCCATGAGAGCAATAGGGGCTTTGGGGGCTCCAAGGGCTATGGGGGCTGTAAGGGCTTATATGGCTATGGGGGCTCTGGTAGCTGTGCAGGCTATAGGAACTTTGAGGATTGCTAGGGCTATGGGGCCTGTTAAGGCTATGGGGTCAGTGAGGGCTRTGGTGGCTGTGAAGGGTGTCAGTTCTGTTAGAGCTATAGGTCTCTGAGGGGTATGGGGGTTGTAAGGGGCAGTGAGGGCTATGGACTCTGAGTGTAATGAAGGCTGTGAGGTCTACAAGGACTATGGGGGTTTTGAGGGTTTTAAGGGCTATGGGATCTGTAGGCTGTGGTGGCTATGGGGGCTTTGAGGGCTATGAGGGCTGTGAGGTCTATGAGGACTATGGGGGCTGTGAGGGCTATAGGCGCTTGGAGAGCTATGCAGTCTGTGAGGGCTATGGAGGCTGTGAGGGCTGAGATGGATCTGGGGCTTCTGGGAGCTGTCAGGGCTATAGGGGCTTGGAGGGCTTTGGGGTCTGTGAGGTCTCTGAGGACTATGGGGTCTGTAGGTTCTGTGATGGCTATAGGTGCTCTGAGGACTCTGGGACCTATGAGGGCTGTGAGGGCTATGGCAGCTGTAAGGGCTATGGCTGTTATGGGGGCTGTAAAGGGCCATGGGGGCTGTGAGGGGTGTGACACCTGTGAGGGCTGTGGTCCTGCTTTTTTTTAGTCACCTTTTTCTCACTTCCTCGTGTTGTTGTTGTTGTTGTTTTCTCTTGCTGGCATTCCCTCTTCTCTGCTCAGGCCTCTCTTCTCTTTTTCTTTGCTTCTCATTTGCCTGCAGGGAGCCTGAAAACCTTTCCACCCAACAGTGGGCTTAGACAGCCCTGGAAGTGTTCAAGGCCAGGCTGGATGGGGCTTGGAGCAGCCTGTTCTCATGGAAGGTGTCTCTGCCCATGGCAGGGAGGCTGGGCTAGATGACCTTCAAAGGTTCCTTGTGACCCAAATCRTTCTGTGATTCTATAGTTCTATGACTCTAACTGAGGGGTAGTATACAAAGTGGGAGCAACAACTAAACAACTGCTATATACAATGCTCTGCAAACATTTTTGTCTCCTATCTTTAAGTGGTTTGAGTCTGTGGCTCTCACTGTTTTGGTGTTTTTTAACGTGGTGACTGGAACATCTTTTCATATACTGAACTCATGATTTACTGCCACAATGTACCCTAGGGCACACAGATCCTGTTTCCTCCTGTTAAAGTGCCAGGATTCTTAAACCACAAATGAAGATAGGACTCTAAATCATAGTTTCTTTCAACRCTTAGAGCTTTGGTTATCTTAAAAGAAAAAAGTGTTTTGGGAAAATAGCATTTTAAATGTATTGTTCAAAGAAGAGATTTCTTAATATGCCAAGATTAAACAGGAATTTTGTTCTGTGTAAGCTCTTTTCAGATGGTTGTGAAGGTATTAGATTTTTCACAATTGTAATAAGGAAAAAAATTAGTAGCAGTTGCATTAACTGCAAAGCTCTGACACTGAAAAAGGCATTGGAAGGAGCTTTATGAGTCAGGGCTATTCAGACACAATTCCCCATCTTTTATTCAAAGATCCATGTGACCAAATACTGTCTTTGTGGGTTTGACTGGGGAGAGGGTAGAAAAAGGAAGGATGAGGAATGGATTGGTAGCCTCACTCTAATCACTATTTCTTCTTGAGAGGAAAAAATATAATCTAATTATTCCAAAATGGAATATTACCGTCTTTCAATAATATCTTTATAGAAGGCACTACTATTTTAATAAATATATTTGGAGACTGGGTCCAACTTTCTCTGAGCTTTCCTTTGTCACGTACCTACATTTAGTTGCCAGCTGTATTGGAAGAGTCTTTACYGAAGTCTACACTGTAAGGAAATTATTAAAAGAACTAATGAAGATGGGAAAGCACTGAAAGACGTTTCAGCTGTATATAATTGCCTCTTCCATCCCTTCATCACATGAAGAATGAGTTACAGACCATAAACCACAGAGCCAGTGCAACCTTAAGCGCCCACATGCATCCCTGCTCTAACAGACAATGTATTGTGATTAGTTGATTTAAAATTCATTATTTTTTTTTAAAAGGTAAGAATTTTGTCCTTGAAGTTTACTCATGCAAAAGTGAGATTGTGCTCTAGGGCATTTACAATAACTTTTATGATTCTAAAATAAACTGGAGACTTATATATGCTTCATGCTACTTTTTCAGACCTTGAAACATGTTTCCCATAGTGAAACATAAAATTTGTCAAATACAGTATGAGTAATAGTTCTGAATTGTCAGAGGCATTGTTTTTTCTCTGAGAAACTCTGGCTAATGGTAGTTCAATGAAAATGTTATCAAGAATATGCCTCCATCTTTGTTTTTAATAATTACCTTTAAATCAATTAAGAGGATAGAGAAGATTTGGGCTTTCCTTGAAATAATAAATTGTTTCAACATCTTGCATTTGTGTGGTCTTACCTTAAAAATCACTTAGAAGAAGAGCACTTCATAAAACATTGCAGACATTAAACCTAAAGATTAACCGTTAGAGGGCAATCTTTCCTGCTCTGAGGAATTCAGCATGCTTTTCTAGCCTATTTTGAGAACTTGACTAACAGCTCATAAAAACAACACCCCTGAAGAGGTATCATGGTTGATGCTCCATAGCCAGATTCTTGAGGTGCTTAGTGTCCTTGCTGAACTGCAGATTAATTTGTATGGTTATAAAAATAAAGATATAAATATAAACATAAATATAATATAAGCATGGCTATAAATATGAAATATAAATAGGACTCTTCCTCAAAAAGTTTGAATGAAGAGGGATGAGTCTCTTTGCTTGCCATAAACTGCACTCTACAGTACAGTATTTTAGCCCAGAAGTGGCTATTGCAAGTGGCAAATGAGCTCTTCTCTACACACAGATGGTGTGTCACACTGTGTACATTACAGAAAGATTGAAAATTGTTGTAGAAAAGATTGCGAATTATTGTGACACAGTGACTTACCTTTCTTGACCATAGGATAAATTCTAGTCACTAATCCCTGTGACTAAAAGAGTGCAAGAAAATGTACAACACTTTACCAGTGACTAATTTTGAAACTTCAAAGGCTGCAGTGCAAAGCAGAATTGTTAAATATTATGCATATTGCAAAACGCTGAAGGGGTTTAAAAGGGGGTTGAAAAGGAAATATTCTTAAATTGTTGCTGCTTAAAAGGCACRCACGTTATGGTTAATAGAGCCCAGATGCTGACTGGTTTTGAAAAGCTGAGCAAGCTAAAACAAAATAGTGTTTTGGTGTCTGTCAGCCTGAAATGTGAGCTCTTTTAAAAGGATGTTTTCGCTGTATCAACATAGCATTAAAGCACTTTACAAATTTTAGAACAGTAACTTTCTCAAATGACATTTTTATAATATGGCTTTGAAATGTAGCCATGGCTAAATATTCATAAGGAAAGTCCTGGACTTGCCCTGTGGTCTGGTGGGCAGTGCCAAATTAAAATCAGAATCCTGCATGGTTCACACTGAAAAACATGACCGCTGAAGAAGCGTATCCTCAGGCAATGCTGTTTTCAACTCCCTGGGAGATGGGAGAGGAGAAAAGAGGTAGTAGGTAGACAGCCTGACCTTGAATGCACCATCAGCAGGAGTCCAAACACTCCTCCAAAGGCATAAAGAAAATGCCCAAGCCTTCCAGGTCATCTTATTTCATATTTCCCTGTGGGGATATTGCTGGATTTCTGTTAGACTAGCTTGCCTGTATGGGCTGCTGAACTCGAGCACCTTCTCCTCTGTGAAGTTTTTGTTGTAAGGATTTTTTTTTAGCCACAAAGAAACGCAGTTCTCATCCTGGGCACCAGGCAACCTCTTCTGGTAGAGAAGATGGGAAAGAAAGAATGGATGGGGGGGGGGGGGGGGGGGGGGGGGGGGGGGGGGGNGGGGGGGGGGGGGGGGGGGGGGGGGGGGGGGGGGGGGGGGGGGGGGGTGGCAGGGGGAATAAAATAGTACTGAAATGCAAGGAGAAGAGGCAACTCTGTATGTGATAAAAAAAGAGTATTTGATGGGATATTTGATGGGAAAATTGCGCCAGAATTAGTGGAAGTGCTAGTTTTTGCTGTGGTTTGCCTGACTGTGGTGATAGCAACAGCAAAAACAAGTAAGGTCTGATGCCTGGAGAAAATTGCTGGAATAGAGACATGACTATCTGTTCAAGGAAATCTGCTCCTGAGCCACCTATATCCTGGGGAAGAGGTGCAGCTCATAAGGCATGGGAGGAAAAGTGAGGGGAAAAGTATCTATGCTTGTGATTGAACTTAAGGAAGGAAAAGATGACCACTGAGGGAGGTGATTCTGCTGTCATGAGACCCAACATGGAGTCCTGCATTCTGCTCTGGGGCCCCCCACAAAGGAAGGACATGGACCCGCTGGATCCAGGAGGGAGCCACAAGGATGATCAGAGGGCTGGAGCACCTCTGCCATGAAGACAGGCTGAGAGAGTTGGGGTCGTTCAGCCTGGAGAAGAGGTGGCTCTGGGGACACCTTAGAGAAGACTTCCAGGGCCTGAAGGGGACTTACAGATGGAAAGGAGCTTTTTACAAGGACGTGTAGYGATAGGAAAAGGGAGAATGGCTTCGCCCTGAAAGGGGGCAAATATTAGGAAGAAAATCTTTACTACAATTCTGTGATGTGGTCCTCTGTTCATTGAAGGAGGAATGCCATAGTGAAGCCATTGCACTCTTGGAATAGGATAAACTGTGTCAGGCATACATATCACATTTATAAGAACTGGTCTTGTTATGAGAAAGAGTTGATGAAGCATTTTTCTTTATAAAGATAAACTGTATGACCTAGGCAGTGTGGCAAGATGATGATGTCACATGTCAGGGTGTCCTATTTTACCTGTGAAATGGTTGTAACAGGCATTGTTGGATGGCAACATTACATCCCAAGTTCCTGTGCTGTGGACCTTCCTATGGGGACAAGAGGACTTGAGCTTGAGTTTCAATGTGAAACCTTGGCCCTTTTGATGTCAATGAGAACTTTACCATTGCCTTCAGAGGGACCAGGATTTCAGCATGCTATGCCCATTAATTCTTGTTGAAACATTCAGTGAGAAAGCTAATTATGATARTGGCTTCTGTGATGTGGGCAGCCACAAATACATTTGCTGAGCATCCATCTTCTTCTAACAGCTTTTGCTCATTAGGGACTTAGGTTCTGGTTCTACAAAAGATCCCATTGACTCCACTCGAACTTGGGGCACAGTTCAAAGGTAGAGTGACTTTGACAGTCACTGCTGGTTTCATGAGCTCCAGCTGCTGTCCCTTGCTGTCCTGGGGGCTGACACAACTGCTTGTGAAGCTGGGCCACCAACTAAACCAGGGAATTTACGCAAGTATAAAAACAATCCTGTGAAAGCTCTTTTATCATTGAGCCACGATCCAAGTTCAGAAGTAAGGGTAAAGCTGTGCAGGTTTCTTAGCCTCAACTGGATTGGAGCCAGCAAACCAAGGCTTCTCTTTCTAAGGTGAATGAAAATAACTGCAACCAACAAGGGGAGCTTCTTACTAAAATAAAAGAGACATTCCCTCTCCACTGTCATTTACTTTGACTTAAGCTCAAATAAAGGAACACAATCATTTCAGAGAAATCATGGAGGCTTTTCTGTGTGCAGTAATCTTGCCTCCTATTTTACTCTGTAAAAGCCTCTGCCATGGAGTTAATTCTACATGTGTGAAACAGAAGTAAAGCTGACAAACAGTTAGGAGATAGGCTTGGTCTTGAATCCTCAGCATCAATGGGGAAAAGGGTTCAAAAAAGGCTATTTTTGCAGAGGGTAGCGATCAATGGCTCAGAGTCCCAATGCACCTCAGCGACAAGTGGTGTCCCTCAGGGGTCCATATTGGACCAGAGTTATTTAATAGCTCCATTAATAATACAGATGAAGGGATCGAGTGCACCCTCAGCAGATTTGCAGATGACACCAAGCTGAGGGTGCAGTGACACTTCTGAAAGACGGGCCAATGCAGAGGGACTTGGACAACCTCAAAAGTGGCCCATGGGAATCCCAAGTGCTGGTGCTGCACCTGGGTTGGGGCAACCCCTCGGATCTGGGATCAATCTAGGCTGGGGACGAGCAGATGGAGCAGCCCTTGGAGAAGGACTTGGGGGTGCTGCTTGGTGAGAGCTGGCCCTGCCCCAGCTGTGTGCACTGGGACCCAGAACCTCTCTGTGCTGGACTGAGCTCCCAGCGAGGGCAGCAGGGGAGGGGGGGATTCTGCCCCGCTGCCAAGGCCCCACCTGCAGAGCTGCCTCCAGCCCTGGGGCCCTGCACAGGAAAGACATGGAGCTACTGAAGAGACTCCAGAGGAGGCCAACAAGATGATTAAAGGGATGAAGCACCTCTGCTGTGAGGAAAGGCTGGGAGAATTGGGATTGTTCAGCCTAGAAAAGAGAAGGCTTAAGGATGACCCTCCTGGTTCCACCCAGGACAGTGTTAATTTTTCTTGTAGCCAGGAGGGGTCATGGCCAGGACCCASAGGTTACTCTATATACCTCCTGTCAGTGCCAGGGGTGAGGGGAAGGGAGTCTCTTCCGAGGAGAAGGGGTTCCTTCCAGTCGAGTAACTGAGTTGGATGGAGCGGTGGCCCTGGTTCCGAGCTGGAGGGAGCAGKTGGGTAACGCTGGTTCCAAGCCAGGGRGAACATCTGAGTATTGTCTGTGGTCAGGGGTTTCTGCAGTCAGCAATAACATTTCTTTCTTGTACCCTCTGTCATTAGTATTGTTGCTTACTGTTCGTTTTTTTATCTCATCGTTGTTCGTTTCCTTATCACTGTTTTCAGTAAATTGTTCTTATCTCAACCCRTGATCTTTGCCTTTTGTGCCTCCAGATCTCCTCTCCATCCCGCTGCAGAGAGGAGAGGGAGGCTGGGGCGGGGGGGAGGAGTGAGCGAGCRGCGCATGGTTTGGAGMGTCTCAGTGGGAGTGCTAAACCAGGGAGTTCCATTCCTAAACCATGCCAGTGACCTAACTGGGGCCTTCCAGTACCTGCAGGGAACCTACAAGAAAGATGGAGAGGGACTATTTACAAAAACGTGTAGTGATAGGACAAGGGACGATGGCTTCAAACTGAAAGAGGGCAGATCTAGGTTAGATATTAGGAAGAAATTCTTCCCYGTGAGGGTGGTGAGGCCCTGGAACAGGTTGCTCAGAGAAGCTGTGGCTGCCTCATCCCTGCAAGTCTTCAAGGCTAGGTTGGACAGGGAGCAGCCTGGTCTAGTGGAAGCTGTCCCTGCCCACGGCAGGGGGTTGGAACTSGATGATCTTTAAGGTCCCTTCCAATCCAAACAATCCTGTGATTTTATGATTTTATGATACTTGGGCTAGAATAGACAGAGGAGGATTGTGTCTAGGCAGGCTGTGGGGAAAGGGGCTAGGCTGAGGAAGGTGAAGCCAATAATCATTAACTTAGAGGAAATCCAAGCAGGAAAGGGTTTGAATTATAGAAAAACRGCAAAATGCACCAGTGTGAGGGGTGACAGCATATAGTGTTCAAAAGCTAAAAATAAAACCAGTCAGCTTGGACAGCAGGGAAGATGTCTTTAAGAGTCAGAGCAACCAGGCAGGGGATCAGGCTCCCAAAGGAGACAGTCAAGACACCAGAGTGTTACCAGCAGAAGCAGATAAGATGTGAGAAGGAATGGCACGTAGAGAAATGTGGTTTTGTGATGCAGGGGTTCAGGCTTGAGGTTTTCCTCAGCTGTGCACTGTGCGATTAAGATACAAAGAATTCATTACAGATCTGCCATACTTCTCAAGAGGTTAATGACAGACTGTGCAAAACTATGAGTATGGAAGAAGTACAAGGAAACACTACAAGGAAAAAAACCCCAAACCCCAAACCAACCACAACCTTATTCTCTTTTTTTGGTTCCAATTAAACAGTGAAAATAAATATGAAAGTGTGCTCCTTCTGCCTGCTCCTGCAAAATGTAGTGGTGACAAGAAGAGCTGGACACAGGTTATCTATTCTCCAGGGTAGATTTTTGTATGGCAAGCCTGTCCCATCCACTATTCACATGGATCTTGCTCGARTTTGCTAATCCTCCCAACTCACAGCACAGTAACAGAGGAGGCTATTTCACCCAGCAGACAGTCAAGGACAACATTTTGTAATGCAGACCTGGCCTCGGGCAGATATTGCTTGTTGAGTTGCATTGTTTACATTTTCAAAATCTTACTTTGCAACCTTGAAGGTTGGAAATATACTTCTTTTCATTAAAAAAACTGTTTTTTTCTTTTTTYAAAAATTTTTCTGCAGTAAAAGCTGAGAGTCTGATAATATCACATGACACCAGGAGCCCTTTAGAATCACTCTACAATGCTCAGGCCTTTAATTTGGCCCAGATGTTATTTCCTACTGTAATAACATGAAAAGCTATGAAAATATATGTTGAACACATACGAAGTTGAAAGTTAAATGTTTCTATGAGTTGCTGAAAATAATACTGATTTTGAAACGTAAGTACCTCAAATGTTGCTCTAAGTTTTTCTGGTTCATACCATTATTTTACTCACCAGCTRTCACATTCTGTGAGGGAGGGAGAACGTGATGTAGACATTTAGACTYAATGCTCCTTGTTGAAATAATGTAGATTTTCTAATCTAGAGGAAATGCAAGGAAGCTGCATTTTTTATTGCTTATTAGGAATSAACAAAGAAGGTAAGGAGGGAAGTTTTTTTAAATTGAGGGTGTATTACAAAATCTTAACTTTTTAGCTTCTTCAGAAAGAAAAGGGTRTATTTACCTGGATGCAAGAGGGGAAGAGACTAAGTTATGTTTAACCACAGCACACCAGCCACTCATATTATTGGTAACAGTGCTCTAAACAGCACAAACCCAGCCTACCACATTTAGTTTAGCAAGGGGGACAATAACCCAGAGCACCCCAAAAGCGCTGGGAAATAAATCACGCACCATTTACWGCAGCCCAGCAGCAATTCCTACTGACAAAGGACACTGCTCTGGGAAAGGCCGGGATTCAATGCTCTCCAGTCCCCACAGGGGGGGACGGACCGTAACTTCGTTGTGCCACACTGCTTCCCGCCCATGCCCAGGGCCATAGTCTGGTGTTGCAGCCCATTCCAGGAGCAGCAGCAGGAGCAGAAGCCTTTGTGCTCCTGCTCGGACGCCGCCGCAGCTCTGTGGCAGAAAGTAGTCCCGTCCTCACGGGCCAGGGCCGAACCGCCTCGCAGGCGGCGGAGGGGGCGAGGGGAAGCGAAGTAGTCCCGCTGGAATGCGGCCGCCCCCCACCTCGCCCCGTCCCTGTGCTTGGGGGCTGCCGTAACCCTGCTCACTCTCCCTCCCTCCTTCCTTCCCTTCCTCTTTCCCTGCCGGAGGGAGCCCCGCCGGGCCGCGTCTCCCCGCCGGGGCTCTGCCGGCTGCGGAGCTGCCGAGCGTGTGCGCGAGCCCGCCCGTGTGAGCGGAGCTGCGCGCCCCCGCCCCTCCGCTCCGTCCCTCCCCGACGGGAGCGGTGCCGGGGGGCGGGCGCTGCGCCGGGAGCCGGCCGGGCACGGCGCGGGAGGAGGAGGAGAAGGAAGAGGAGGAGGAGGAGGAGGAGAAGGAGGAGGAGGACTGTATCCCTGCGCCTGTGCGCGCCCGGCGGAGGGGTGGATAGGGGAAGGACCGCGGCGGTCGCGGTGAGGCGGCGGCAGCAGCAGCAGCCGGCATGGAGGGCAGTGCCCGCTCCCGCGGCGGCGCGCCGGGACCAGTGGCCTGCTAGGGACCGGCGAGGGGGGATCTCCGCGGCCGCCCTTCCCCGCCTCCCGCCCCCCTCCCCTTCCCCGCCGCCTCCCCCGCCCGCCTGGAAGCATGAACTGGCAGCGGAGGTGCTGCTCCCCGCCGCCGCCTCCCCGCCGGTGAGAGCGAGGAGGGAGGGAAGATGGGGGCCGTCCTGCGCAGCCTACTCGCCTGCAGTTTTTGTTCCCTGATGCGAGGTGAGCGGGGCGGGCTGCGGCGGGAGGGGCAGGGGGAAAGTTGCCGGGTTGGTGGCGAGGGGCCATGTTTGGGCGTGCGGGAGGGGAGCGGCGAGGCCTGGCTGCCGGCGGGGCGCGGGGCCCGGCGCGGGGGCAGCGCTCCCTCCCTCGCTCCCAGCCGCCGCCTCCTCCCCGGCTCCTGAGCAACTTCCCGAGCCGCGCTGGGAGCAGCCGGCCCTGCCAGCGGCCACCGGCCGCGTCCCGAGCCCGCCCCATTGTTGTTTTCAAGTTTTGTCTTTTTTTTTTTTTTTTTTTTTTAAAGGAGCCCCCTAAACTATCGCACGGTCCCCCCATCTCCCCCCGTGCCCCCAGCAGTCCGGGGGCGCAGCGGTTCTGGGGCACGGCTCGGCCCCGGCAGTGTCAAACTGGTACCGCTGTGCCCGTCGCCAGACTCGTTTCCCCCCGAGGTCGCATCCTGCGGGGTGCGGGGGGAGCGTGGAACCTCGCGCGCTCGGCGTGCGGGAGCTGGGAAGTGCCCGGGTGCTGGGGCCGCACCGTCTCTTTCCTGGCAGCGAGGTGAGCGAGAGGAGCAGTGAATGCTTAGCTCTCTCAGCTGGGCTGGCTCTGCGCTGGGACTTGAGAGAAGTTTGTGTTTCTCCGGTGAACCACCGCGGATGTTCATACAGCTTTAAATGAGCAGTCGAGTGCGTTACGAGGGGATGTCACTTAAAGTAGCTGAGAATTGTGGTTCTAGTACCCAGCTCCAACAAAATCTGTTGTCTTGCAGGGCACAATCTGAAAGAAAACAGGATTTATTTTTTTTTAATGCTGTAAACCTAACTACAGTAACTATTTCTCTTGTGTTCAGGTTTTCTGGGCAGAAGTCGCCTGTGGTATTTGCATACATCATTTTGCTGTTTACTTGAATTTTTTTTCATACTAGATGGGCAAGAGATTAATTGCAAGCACTTAATCAATCACGCTCTGCTTTAGAGAATTCATCCACRTTAGAGTGTTTTGATGAAAGTTAGATTAAAGGTGGTGTAGGTTAAGTAACTGCTCAGTCTCYAGTTGCTCGGTACTCTGGAAAACAAAGATTTTCATCTCATCTATAGTCTTTTTTCTTACCCTGTGCATCTGTTTGCCATATTGTATCCTGTTTGCAGAGATACAAATATACTTATTTAAATGGCATGTGTAACATTTCATACTTCTGTTGTGGCAGTTMAACAGCAATTTTCAAAAGTTAAGTTGGGTCTGGAGTATAGAGAGAAACTGTTTCCTGCTTAGTTTACTTTAATAGGGAACAATCATACCCATTCTTAATATACCGTGTGTTTGGCTTTAATTTGATGTTCATTCTAGTTCAAATGACAGCACAGAAATAGTTGTTGTATGTGATGTCACATAATATTGTTACTGTAAGTTCTTCAAATCTCAGAATAGTGGCGTGTGCTTTTGCAAATTTGTGTATACTGCGTGCTTAATAGGACACTTTGAAGAAGCATTCAGTTTATAAACCATATGACTGTCATCTCTTCTCATCTCTCACCTCTGTCTGTTGCCAAGGACATTTGTATCCAAACAGCATTTCTGTCTCTTCTGTGTTCATGACGCCCTGCTGTTTGATCGCCTACCTGAAGTTGTAATCTTCTGCTTGTGACACGATAGTAATTTTCCTACTGGCTAATTGTTACTTTAGATAGAGATAAACAGCAGGAACAGCTGAACCGTGAAGAAACAAAAATCAAATTTTAATGCATACATCCTCCCTAATAAACAGGAGCTATGCAAGTAGAATAGGTTCGAATAAGATGTGTTGAGTTCAGAAGAGGTGTCAGCAGTTCCTTAATGAGGCAGAGGCAATGCCAGCATGAGTATGAATAAGCTTATACATGAAAGTAGAGTTGAAGTTAAGAAGTTCACTATTTGGTTTGTGAATTCAGTGTTGTAGAGGATGCCAAGCTAACAGTGCTGGAGACAGAAATTCAGAAAACGTAATAGTGTGTGTTTGTGGATTGCTGCATCCTCTCTGCTTCCGGAACCAGCCTCCCTATTCTCATAGAAAAGGCAAACGAACAAGGGTTTACAACAACTGAACTGTAATCATTACTCTGAAGAAACTATGGTAGATCTGTTTACTAGTGTGGAAAGGAATACAATCAGTACCCCAGAAATGCATAAGGATTTGAAAAAGTACAAGTCTGTTACCGGCTAGAATCGGATGCACAGGGCAACAAGGCACCTCTCTCAAAAATCCTCCATGGACTGCAATAAATCAGATCTTACTGATGTTTTCAGGGCAAGTGTTTGGATTTCTAAGAGACAGGAGGTTACCATCATGACAGCTTACTGTGGAGGTTCTGTGGTTTTGGGCTTGGRGTTTTTTTTAATGTTATGGCAGGTGGAAGAAAGGTGCCGCTGGTCTCTGTTCTCTCCTTCTAGCCTCTGGTTTGATTTGGGGCATTGGGCTTCCACCTCTCTGACCAACAGTGCTTCCTGAAGCTGCTCCTGGAGGGTACCTACGGAGGAGATAGAGCTGCTCCTTGCCAGCTTTGAGATGTTCTTCAGGACAGCTGTGAAACCAGTCAGGGAGATGATTGTTAGATAACTGACAGCTGCAAAGAGGCAAAAGCAGTGTCATCCCATCTGTCAGGGCACTACAGATAACTGTGAAACTGAGGCTTCAGCTTCTTCAAAAGTGATGGAGTTCTTCCTCCACCGGTATTCATGGCTTGCTTTCTTCCTGAAATAGCCTTCCAGTCAGCATGCAACTGCTGTTTTGTTTTGGCTTTAAACCCCTGATCATGCGGACAATGCTTAAAGCTCTCCCTTAAATAGGAATCTTATAAAGGATGTTTGTGCAGACCTACTGGATGTTGTAGACCTCTGTGCTTGAGGTCGGTTAGTGAAGAAATGAAAATGCCTTTTGGTAATGGGTGTTTTAAAACTATGCTTCCCTAGAGTTCAGAAGAGGGTTTGTTTTAATCCATTATTATTGTTTTAATATTGTTACTGTTTTAATTGGTTTAATCTGTTGTTACTTGGTTTTCATAAACAGATCTTTGCTTTTCTGTATTTTTTAAGGTAGATCCATTTGCTTGTTGTTTAGAAGAGCTTAATGTTCAAGACTTTGCTAAGCTAAGACTGCTGGTGTGTGCAGTCACAGAAGTCAGAGAAGCGGACAAGGAATAGGTTTTTAGTCCTGAAGTGCTCAGCTTGGAGATGAAGTGTGGTGTTTCCAGCTAGAGCTATGGTTTTGCCTTCAGGTGAAGGGTCTTTTCACCTAGGGACAGTATAGTACTTAAGGTATGACAATGAGACTGGGAAATTTTTTTCTTTTTTTTTTTAAATAATCATGGTCTGTTTCTTCACCTAAGCTTAACTCAACCATTTTCTAGTCATGTTTTTYATTGTATGACTCCTCAGAAATCAGTGTCTGCCATGATTTCCAATGCCTTTTCCTCTTCCATCTTGTCATAGAACAGTCTAAAATTAGTGTGATCTAAGGTGTTCCAAAATCCACCATTAATTTAATAATTATTTCAATTAGTTATCGTCAGATTGCTTTAGTTTTTATTTAAATCTGAAAAATCAGGACTTAGGAAGTTTGATGGCTTTTTTTGCTATGTCTGGGAGGTAAAGTGAAGTAGCATTTTTGGCAAGATACTCTGAAGATAGACAGAAGTTCTGGTCAGAGGTATATGCAGGTGAAGGACTTGCATCCTTCAGTGTGAGTTATATGAAGATACTCAGGTGGAAAGCTTTGTTCTGGTTAGAGGAGCATGAACTGTATTCATGTTTGCATTTTCCCTAGTGAATTGATTCAGTCTGCATTCCCTGAGTTCTAGGTAAGGAATTTGGCTACAATCTGTAGAATGTGTAGAAGGGTTTTGTTTTGTTTCACTTTTTTTTTTCCCCAGGAAGATAGGTCAGGATTGGGCATATAGGAACCTCTTATACTCTGTCTTGGGGAGCTGGAGAAGTCTGATTCCTTTGGACATCTGTAATTCACCTTTATGATGATGTCGCATTTCAAAAATGCCAGCTTCAAAAATATCTGCTGCTGGTATTTACTTTTTAGTTCAAATCACCTAGAGCCAAGATATTTTTCTCCCTTCTGAGAGAGTGGACTGGGGAAGAAAACAGGGAGAAACAGATCTTGGTTTCTGATCTGTCACCATTCATATTCTCTGGCAGCCAGTCTGCAGACTTAAATACTATATTCTTTGTCCTCAGCATATTTAACCTCATTAATTTCCTATGAAATGCTGAATACTTGGGTTGCTTTGCTGGTGGCATCTTCAAAAGAGTCCAGTTCCTTATACGGTAGGGAGGGATCCGTGKTGTTGTTGCCTGGCACCAGAAATGCAGTTGTAACTAAAACTTTGTTGCATGCTCCTGCCTCTGGCTGAGCTGGTGCCTCTGCTGTGTGTGGGACTGTGCTCAGCTCCTTTTGCAGTTCTCCTGCTGGGGAGCCCTCATGTTTCAGCCCACTCACCCAAGAGATTTGGGTAGTAAACTGGCTACCACCAGTGACTGCGACCCACTTCTTGGATGGCACGTGGGAGCCATTTGTGCTTCGAAGGCCATTGTTGGCAGTGGAGCAAAACTTACATTGATAAGGAATTTCCCGCGGATGGACTGGTCCCGGTGAGTAACGTGAGTTGCTTAGAAAGATGTGGAGGGGGATGCAACTGCCTTGCAGACTTCAGGGATGGTCTGTTCATGTTCACAATTGGCATCCCTCACTTAAAACTGAGCCCTCAGTTTTGAATGCTGTGGCTCACCAGGGGTGACTTGGTGTGTGCACACAAGGTTTGGGATGAGCAGGCAGCTGGTACTTCCGCTTCTTCTGTGCCGAGCACTTCGTAATGATGACTCTTCTAAAGTGTAATTACTGTTCAGTGGAAGAAATACATGCTCTCCTAATAACATTTAGTTTTTCAACTTCTGCATCAGGTGTGGCTTCAGAGTATAATACCACTTGCAGAGGTACAGAATACACAGTGCTCTAACCAAAGAAGCTGTGTCATTCTTTTGTGGTAATTGTCCAAGGCTTGAAAGGGGAAAGCCCTGGATCTTTGATGGATTGTACGTAAGTGCTAGGTATTGACACCCTAAACATTAAGTAACTTTTTCCAATTTATGTATTTACTAGGCAAGCTGATATAGAGAGCCTTCGTTAAACTCTCCAGATATCCTTGTAGTTTATAAATATTTATGTCAGGACATTCACAATGTGAAAGGCTTGCTGCACATGGACAAACTTGGTCAGAACACAATGCTTGTATTTGCAAGTAGAAATGACCTTGTTGTCTTTTCTCTTTTTTGCTATGTTCTCTGGTGAAATGGTTATGAAAATAGGGTGGGGGGTTTTGTCTCCTTGTGATTATCTTGCTACAGACCTTTCGATTTCCGTGTAATTGGCACAGTTCCCCACCAGTTTTGAAATGGAGTCAAACAGCAGTCTATGAGTAGAATGGGAATACTGTTAATATCTTTTTTGTAATACCTTATTCTTAATATACTTTTAAGAAATTAACCAAAGTCTAGGTTAAAAGAAGCAATGTTTTAGTTAGTAATACTTAGTTTCCTTTGCAAAATCTTATAAACTATTTGGAGAAAGAAGCATATTGGTTTAAAAGATGGAATGCTTTTTGAGCTTCATTATTTATATGGAGAGAACAATAAGGAAATGTTTTTAATATAAGCAGACACAGAAAATGGCAACACTCATACAGATTTTTTAAGTATCTTTTTACAGGATCACATTACCTAAATAGAATTACTCCCTTGTGATATAATCAATGTGGCAAAAATGGGATTATAATTTTAATTCTGTTTATGAGGGCCATGTGTGAGCTCTTGATGTCAGATTCGAAAAGTAATCATATGTGAGACAGAAAATTTTAATCAACTAGCTGTATAATTTTACTTAATCCAAAATGGTTTGTTTTCTTCTCTATGATATTTTTATATTTTCCCATTTATTCCTCCCCTCCCTTCCTAATCTGTTCCCAGAGGAACAATGTGGTTTGGTGGAGTTTTTTAACTGTTCATGTCTCTAGAACTCTGTAATAACAAGGATTCTTCTCTGTCCATTGTCAGAGAATTCATGCTTCTAGAAAGTGGCTGATGTGTTTGCTGGAATTCTGGAAGTTACGGGTATGTAGAAAGTAAACAGTAATGTAAGGTGCAATAGAATTTCAAACTTTGTTCCCTTAGTTGTTCTTTCAAAGCAGGGAATAAAACTCTTGCTTTTACTGATATTAGTCTTAATTAAAATATTAACACTTTGGAAATTGAAGAATCCTCCTGTTCACACATAGATTAATAGAGAAGGAATATTAAGAATAATAGAAGAGTAGGAATTTGTAGACCTTGTAGTGACTCTGATTATGTTCATGTAGAAAATGCAGTGATACTCTCATAACTCAGAAACTTAACTAAGGTTCCACAGTTACCCTTTAACCCTGTAGGTAATGGTAAAATTAATAAGTAAGATAATTCCAAATTGGGTGGGTTTGTGTTTATGGATTTATTTGTTTTTCTTTTGGATTACCAGAAGTGTGTCCCATTCAATATGAAAAAGACAAGGTTGTCCACCTTTTTCAAGAGATCCTGGATATATATAAGTGTGTGTGTGTCATTTTATGGGGTGGTTCCTTTTTTTTTTCCTTTCTGTGTGTCACTGCATCTAATGTAAGCCTGTTAAAGATTTGACATTAATGGTGCTGGGATGTGAGGTGTTTTGAGAGTTTAAAATATAAAAATAAGTCACATGGGTACAACTGGTTTTTCACAAAAAAATTAGATGTGCAATAATTTTCAAAATTATTGAAGTATGTGCACATCTTTCCTTACTCATTAAAAACAGTCCCTAACTGTTCATTTAAATTGAAATTGTTACTTATTATATTAATCTGTAGTAAACTTAATAGTCTAAAGAATTTCCGTTTTATGGGCCACTTTGTCCTCCASTTGGGATCTTTTGTGCTAAATTCTGTGTTCATGCTTTACAGCAACTTCCTGATAGTGTTTCAAAACTCTTAACAAACCCAACCACAAAACAGAATAAATGAGTTGTTTTGTTTGATTTGTTTTTTACCTGGTGAGACAAAAAACATTTTGTGAAGTGTGTCAGTTTAAGTGTCTTTCGGACTGGAGCGCCACCTTGGATAAATGGTTGGAAAAGTCATCTAAGAGTAGCTCGGTGCCTGTGAACTTCTTGTCAGTGTGGAGAAAGGCCTTGTTTGTTTCAGGGTAAACCAATGTTCTGCTGTTGAGGGTGTGAGTTTTTTGATCCATCCGGTATCACTCGGGGTGAGACCCCTTGGCTGGGGCTGTGTGCTGTCTGCCAGTATAACTTGGGTTACTCTCCAGCAATGGAGGTGAGTGAGCTGATAGGAGTGACTGAGAGTAAACGCTCCCAGGCCGTTCTTGACTGGATGTGCACCCTTAAACATGTGTGCTGTCCAAGCTGGAACATGTAATGAACTGCAACTGCTCCAGAGTAGCAACAAACCTTGGAGCGTTCCCTCCTCGGCTTGCCAGGTGTATCTTGCAGCCTTTAGCCTTCCTGGGCTTTGGAAAGTCTCCCGCTGTCACAGCATCACAGTGTTGTGTCTCAGTGCTCCCCTTCAGTGGAGGGATGCTGCAGTCACTCTCAACAGCTTCCCAGGGAACACAATCAAGGCTTTTGGTTTGTTTTCTTGTTAGAAGCGCTGGGGGAAACGGCGATGTGAAGGTGTGAAGGGCAGTGTTTTGTTTCAGTGTGATCYGGTGTCTTATCTGTCATCACACTGCTTAATTTAGATTGCTAAAGACCATCCCTATTCAGATGTGGGACCTTAATTGCTATAGCCAAACAAGACTCCTTTTTCTACGTGAGCAGAGGTGCTTGCTAACTAACTTCGYCATTAAACAGATTGTGTCGATTTAAACATGGGTGTTACCGGTAGAACTAGGGCAGTATTGCCAATGTGTGTGGAACTGGTATGACTTCATCTGCAGCACTGTGTGTTATTCTGACAACTGAGAAACTGGGAGAGTGTTGAAGGAAAATTGTGAGGACATCTGCGAAAATGGAGAGTATAATGTTGAAGTCTGCAAATGTTAATGTGGATCACGGTACTACTTGATTACATGTTCCTAAGGAGTCTTCCTGTATTCCACAGCCTGCTGTTGGCCCTGAAAAGTGCCAGAACACCTTTATTTTGCTGCTACTTTGTAAACAGAAGGGTAGTGGAAGAAGGTGGTAGTGTTTTATGGCAATGCAGCTGCAAGCAGATGCCTGACCAGGGAGCATAAGCTCTCTGCTCATCCTATTATCAGCCAGGTAGATTCAGCATATAAAGTCAGAAAAATGTCAGCCACTAAAGTGCAGTGTTCCATCCCCATGAGAGTGCAATCAAAAGAACTTCAGAATAGGGCAGTCAGTGTTACAGAAAGGTGGACAAAAGATCCATGTGACTGTGCTGCCTAACACTGCAGGGAGCCATGCTGTGGTAATCCTGCTGTGAGGCTCCGTTGCCAGCAGGATGATTTGGCAGGTGATGTCTGCCATTCAGAAAATTATTTGCCTGTCATAGGCCAGGACTTCATGGTGTATGTCAGTCGTGTGTGCTTTTGCTATAATCTGGCGGGTCTGTTGGCTTTTTATGCCTGGACCTGGTATTTCTTTCCTTCCCTGTAGCCTTTTTTTTTTTTCTCTCTCTCATTCTCATGCCTCCATCCTCCTATGTCTTTAGTAAGATAATTTTTTTTTTTCCTGTATTCAGCAGGCTAAAGGATGACTTACTGCCTTTGTACCAACTAGTCCTGCAGGATATCTTGGTCTCTACAGCTAGGATCTGGCCAAAGGCCTGAAAACTAACAGTAAAGCTTGGTGCAGAATCCAAATGCTGTTGTTGATGCTTGGTGTCTTTGCTTTTGCACTGATATGTTACTCATCTCCTTCACTGGCCTGCTGTTCCTGTGACCTTTTGAGTTACCATCTGAACAGCCCTTGGGTGGCTTTAGCCTGGGGAATGAATATACTTTAGGTTAGCTGAAAATAGTAGGAAAGGTCCTTTCTGCCAAGTTTGGGCTGCCTCATACTTGTTTACTAAACTCCTGGTTGCCTGCTGTGTCCTGCAAGTATGTTTGTGAGAATAGAGAGGTTCAGAGCGAAGAGTGCTCTCTGTTCACAGTGAAAGAAGAATGGTGGCCACTAGTAAGTCAGTTCATTATTTTTATTTTAAAAAGTATGGAATTGTGTATTTTATGGAATAAATTAGGATGGTGCTATGATGGAGAATTTGATGCAAAATCCTGTCCTGTCGCTTGCTGTGCTGAAAACTATTCTGCATTTCCTGGTGGTCTTGTTGTTTGCTTCAAAATGTAAGTTTCTTGAGGCTGGCTCCCTGCTATTTGGAAAAGTTTAATTTTCAAATTGCCTCTGTTATTTGATACAAGTCTCCCAAGCTTTATTCCCAATGCTACCTCAACCTTTTAATTCTTGCTTCTCCACACTGAGCAGCAAAGCTCAAACATTCACAGAAAACAAATATACAGAATTTCTTAGAAGCATGAGCAATGATGAAGAAATTTGAAACCTCGGGAGTGAAGGGACAGTCCTCACCACTGACAGTTCGAGAATCCTTGTGTCAGTGCAGAGGTTTTTCCTTCTGTTCTTGTGTTGGTTCTCTGGGACATCTTGGGGACGATTATTGTATTGTATACAAGGGGTTTTGTGCATTGAATGGTTTTAAGGAGGTTGCAATTAATGTTCTTTTCTGGTTATCTTTGCCCATTTCTCTGCTTTTCCTTCTCTTATGAGCTGAATGTGGGTGCATGTCATTCTGTCAAGACATCTGGAATCCCTCTTGCTTACTGTGCCTCATCCAGGTCAGCATGTGTTGGTTTGGTACATCTCGTCGCTGTCTCCTCTCTTCTCCAGTCCTCATGTTTGCCATCCTCATCATAGCGTGTTTGGCAGGACCAAGTAATCTTTAGATGCTCAGAGTTCTTCAGGAACACTTTGAAAAGATGGGGAGTATTCCCTTCCCAGCTCAACGACATCATCTTCCAGTGTGACAATCCATAGGGTTTCTTGCCAGTGGACTTCTACATGGATATTTCTTTCCGCAATGTCAGCGGTTGCTCAGTGGTTTCCACAAGGGGAGCTGGGCCACACTGGGATTCTGTGGCAGGTTGCCACAACTTATTGGTGGCCACATCTACTCTTATGAGTCCTGTTCCTTGACTGAAGGTTCATGAGGAACTGGTTCAACTAATTAGTGAAAGCTGATGCAGTCCTTCCTTTCCCTGATGTGCTAGTGCTTATATTTATTTGATTTTTGGTCTGAATTGGTTCTGGATGATGGGTGGCTAAAAATACTCTTTGGCAGGTGGCGGGGAGAGCTCGGTAGCCTTCTGCTGGTTTAGCTCCCTGCATTGTCTCACTGTGGCGTGGGACAGGTGCTCGAGCCAGCGCAAAGGAGAAGTCAGGAACCGACAGCTGGAAGTGAGGCTGAGGAGAAAGGATATGGCTGCAGTCACATCTTGAGCAGATCCAGCAGGCTGCCAGGGGAAGGGGGGAGAGCTGCTCCTCCTTCCAGCTCCCTGCTGCTCGCCTTATGTCAGCTTTGGAGTTTGCTGGACCACTTCTTGAGTTGATTCAACTTGCTAACCCAGTCAAACCTTTCTCTGACGTAATGATTTGAATCAGCTTGGGGAGGGGCCCTTAACCAAGGGAGGGGACAAGAAAGCATTGCTGGGGGTTGGGATTGAGAAAAAAGGATTTGGGGGAAGTGAGGCTGCTCATTGCTTCAGCCAGGCTAAACTCCATGTCAGTGAAAGAGAATGAGCGTGTTGAAGGTGACCTCGCTTCCTGGCACCCAGAGCTGTCCTGGATYGTTGAAGATGGAAGGGAGAAAGTGAAAATTTTTGGAAGAGGCCACTGGATTAGTTAAAGAAAAGCTTGACAAATTCTGACAGCTTAAAGTTGCCACTTAAACACCAAAAAGATTGAAAAACATTTTTAGCTGGTAAAGTGTTCGTTTTATGTTGGTTCATCACTTTGAATCCTGTGGGCAGCAGCATATTTATGCCTGTAACAGATGCTCACAAATCAAGATGTACAAAGCAAGACTTGAGTAAACAAGTGCAGAGGAAACCAGACTTGAGTATCTTGGGGATTAGCAACTTTCAATAAGAGAGACAGGACCTGCAGCCAAGAGAAATATGTGGTGCAAGAACTGGAGTTTGGCGATGAGAAGAAGGATGCTGATGTAGAATTCTACTTGTAAAAGTAAGGCAAAAAAGACAATGTCTGGACTTTTTAATATTGAATGTGGTAAACTTAGGAAAGGTCTTACGTGAATATTGGAGTTATGAAACATTTACAGGCTCAGTGACTGCATTGGAAGGAGTCAGAAAGGAAACAGGAGTTTCTTGTGGTGTAAATGATTTTTGTTGCTGTTGAAATGTGTTAAACTTGAGTCTTTGTAACTTTTTTGTTCTTTAAGGAAACATTCATTCCTGCTGGTGGAATTCCTCCCCCCTTATTTTATAACTAAGCATAGCTTTTACTCTGTATTGGGTACTTTAATTAGAAGAATAAACTGCATATAGATCTCTCAGGCGATAGAGGACATGGTAATTATTCACTACTGTTTCAGTTTTAGATTTCCAGGATGGGTGTTTTTTGCTTTTAAAAAATCTGTTTCTCTTCAATGCATTGTGGTTTGTTGCAGTTACAATATATTTTATTATGATGTCTATAGAAAGAGAAATAAAAATGTATAAAGACTTAAGCTTCTTAGAAAAAAGTAAAGCTGAGTTGTATCTTTTTGCCCCATTATAACTTAAACTGCAAAGTAGTTGCCTGTCTTTGAAAGGAGATTCTCTTGGACTTCTTCCCTTGGGTTTTTAGTATAGTTCATAACTTGATTGTTCAAGAAAACCGTCTTTTCAGTGCACTGTGCTTTAAAAGTTGAGACAGGATGGGATCTTCTGGCACAATTTTCCTTTTGGCATTGCTGGCTAAGTGAAGTAAATGCAAAGATGATAGTAGGTACTAATGCGGCCAACTTAAGTAACTGGGTTTTATAGGACATTGAAACCTTCGTGTTTTCTGGGAAGGGCTGGAGGCGGTGGGAGAACAAACCTGTTTTTTATTATTTTGGTGATGCAGGCTTCATTCCTCAATGTCGCAACAAATTGGAAAGCTTAACCTCCTCATCTGCCAGCCCTTTGGAATGTGTTACAAGTTGTGGCTTTGAATCAATCTGCATGAAGCTACGCATCCTAACTGTAGCTGTGTTCCTCCTGAGTCCTCCTTCAACTAACCTGTATCACTGATGCAAAGGTGTTTTTCTGCAGTCCCTGCTCAGCCAGTCTGAGCTGCAGCCAGGAGTGAGTAACCTCTGCAGTGTGGCTGTGTTAGGCCCAGCAGTGCCTTCAGGCCGTGGTGATTACCTGGTGTTCCAATTCAGTGCGTGCTGTGTGCATGGTGCTCCGTGTTGGACATAATAATGGAGCCTGTTCTCAGTGGTGTGTGGATTTACTTTTCTCCAAATGCTGGGYGTGCTGTCTTACATTGCACACTTTCCTGTGTCCACTAGATGACTTCGAGCTGGCTGTTAACCTGATTTTTCAGGTTACAGTTGTATGCAGGCTTTAAAAAGTAGCAGGTTTTGTTGTATTACGATTTTTTATACCTTGCAGTTTATTGAATACTTTTTTTTCGGAAAAACGTAGTCATGATAAGGAACCTGCACGTCAAGAAAATCTGCTGTAATTAATTTTAAATCTTTGGAGATGGGAAATTATGCAAGGAAGGGAAGGAGATAGCAAAGTAAGGTGGTAATAAACCTTCTTAATATAAAGATTCTACTTCTAATTTTAAAAAGCCTACCCCTTCTCCATGGAAAGATAATCTCCAAACTGAATGGTTTTTTCACAATAAAACATTGCTTTCTGGAGAAAGGACTACAAATACAGATTAGGTGTTGAAACCAATGAAGTTTCACCCCTCCCTCCTTCCATCTAAAGTTCATTATAAATCAAGTTATATTCAGTGTTTCTAAATTTAGGATGATAGCCTAAGCAATTTAGTTTTCTTAAAAACCAACAAAACAAACAAAACTCCCACCACCCCAAAACATATATAGCGGAACTCATTCAATTGCAGGTAGATGAAGGAACTTTCTTAGTTCTTTCAGCTTCTCTCAATTCACCTGACAGTGTCTTTGAGAAATTGTTTTGGGGTAATGAGAGGAGTAGTCTGATCTTGGAAACTAGCTTTTGAATTTACTGAAGTCCGTGTTAGTGTTTGAATTTCAGTGTGAGGTTGTCACACAGGGAACTCTACCTCTGGCATTGTGGCCCTTGACATTATTCAACCATGCACATCCCTGGCTCTATAAATGTGAACCTTTTGGTTAGGACACAGATCCTGATGAAAGTCTGAAGTGCCCACCTATGCTGAGGAATAAATCTGCAAGGTGCTTGTGAAATTTGCGTGGTGACGAGTAGAGCAGCATTTAGCATGCCAGTTGTAGTGTGGATCTAAATGCCTCTGTACAGCTCTGTTGCTGCAGTTTCTGAGTAAATGCAGGGAAAGGTAGGAATGTTTTCTGATAGTGGATTTAAAAGGATGTGATTGTCTGCCTTATACAAATGTCATATTTTTCTTAACCTTTTGTTGAAGTAGGAATGAGGCTGGAATTTCCATAATACTATATATAGTTTGTGGTTAAGGACAATTAAGGAGGCATATTACATTTAAGAAGCTCTCTGTTTTCATGGTTACATTAGTCATCTTAGGTGTTGTTATGAAAAATATACAGTATGTGCAAACTGACAGAGTAAGCAAATAAAGCATATAAAATAAAGGCTTTGTGTGAGAGAACTAAGCAGGAGTGGTAGAGCTGAGTTTGAAAGAACCCAGTGTTGTCCATTCCTGTAGATTTATTTTTCTCCCTAYGTCCTCATACCACCTTCAACATTCTAAACCAACATTTGCCTCATGCTGTGCAATGGATTTTGTATTTTATGTACTAGATATAAAATGTCTGAGATATATAATTTCAGGGAGTATCAACATGCAGRTGGCTTTGATAGCTTGATGTGAATTATACTTTTATAGAAGTGGGATATATATTCCTAAATTCTGTAAAGAAAAATAATCCTTGCTCAGGTGGGCCAGCACTGAGTGCTTAGAAAACTGTTTYACCCTTGTCTTTCTCATCCTTCTCTACAGAGCAGTGTCATTTGGGCACTTCAAACCTCCATTTTCTTTGTTCTYCCTTCTTCTTTAATGTTATTTTAATAATGCACAACCCAGAATAGTGAGCTGCCCATTACGAAGGCTCGATCTTGACTTGTAACAAAGTTGAAAAGCTTTGAGTCTGTGCTTTTTAGTCAAACTTCAAAATGTCTCCCCACCATTTCTTATTTTTATAAAGATACTCTTAAATCAGTAGCTACTCATGGCCTGATGCACCATCCTAGCGCAAGTTACGCTTGCTGAGAGTGATGTTAACGCATCYGTCTGTGTGTCCCCTTTTGCAGCTGCCCCGCTGCTGCTGTACGCGAACCGCCGGGACCTGCGGCTGGTGGATGCTGCCCACGGGAAGGAGAACGCCACGGTGATCGTGGGGGGCCTGGAGGACGCCGCCGCCGTGGACTTCGTGTTCCTTAAGGGCTTGATTTACTGGAGCGATGTCAGCGAGGAGGCCATCAAACGGACAGAGTTCAATAAATCCGGGAGCGTGCAAAACGTGGTCGTTTCTGGCCTGCTGTCGCCTGACGGGCTGGCGTGTGACTGGCTGGGGGAGAAATTGTACTGGACAGATTCGGAAACAAATCGCATTGAGGTTTCTAACTTAGACGGATCACTGAGAAAAGTTTTGTTTTGGCAAGAATTGGATCAACCCAGAGCAATCGCCTTAGATCCTGCAAGAGGGTAGGTCTTTGTTGAAACAAACCGGTTACAAATATCAAAATTTGTACTATRTCTTGTTGTTGAATGATTTTAAATACTGTTGTCAAAGTTATTCTAAGCCAATTTGCRTTATTTGTTTCTCTTTCTATTAGTGTGGTTTGCAAACAATTTGCACTTCTGAAATTGCATTCATATTGGTTTGTGAACAATCAGGAATCATCAGACTTTAGRAAAACAGGTACCAGAAACTTACTTTGGCTATAGTGGAGAAGATTAGCAGAAATGGAGGAGTCCTACCCTAAAACCTAATACAACTTCTTTGCTCAAAAGGCTGTCAGCTGCCAGTGGACAGACAGACCTGTGCTTGCCTGAAGTGTCAAGTAATGAAATTTTTGGAGCTTTATTCATTGTTGATATTCATGCTTTATTGAAGCATCTGAAGAAATGAGAGAAATCAACATACTGTATTAATAACAATTTGAGATGTATTTTGACACTTAAYCAGAAAATTTACAGAAAGGCTCCTTTCCCTGTCCTTGGGGGAACTCCTGTTTTAAGAAATCCTCTGTTTTTGTCTTAGCTCCTTCTAGAACTGATGTAATTTTCTCAGCTTTCATTAGAGTCCCTGGATGTGGCTCTTTTTGCTCTGTTCTTGGGACAAAGTAGTGTTTGCCAACAATGGAAAATTCAGTGGATTCTTGGTGATGTTATGTAAGTGGCTGGCTTGAGGTTACCCTACAGGCAGTCATCTGTGATAAAATGTTTGGGAGAGCCAAAGGGCAAGACTACTGGAATATCCTTGGTGCTGTGTAACATTTTCACTATTTTTTTTAATCTGTAGTATAGAACTTATTTTTACTATCTTTTTTTTATTACCCTGGACAAGCAAGAAAGTTGATCTGTTGTACTRCCATTTCACATATTTTTTTCAGCCAGCTTTTTTTTGGGGGGAGAAATCAGTACGTTGTCTCTTTGGAAAGATGAGGGTTGTGTTTTGCTGCTTTCCGCTTCTTTGCATTATGATTTGTGCTTGGCTTTTTTCTTCCAAAAGAAGAAAATCTCTGCAAAACGTGGCTTCTTTCCTGAACTTCACACAAATGGTATTTCTTGAATATTTTCTTCTACAGTTTCAACAGTCCTTTGACAATTTATAAACAGAAATTACGTTTATTTTCCGGTACATATGTTTCAAGCTTCGGAAAGAACAAAAAGATGGATGTATACTTTTCCTATGTATTTGCAGCTTGTAAATTGGAGCCAGTGCTAGTGTTAGTTTTATTTTATTGGATTTAAAAACCATTTAAGAGTGTCAAGGAGAGTAACATTTATGCTCCTTCCACCCACCCATCCCAAAACTCAGAGAAAAAGGAAGGAAAAACACAGTCAAAGTGGTTTTAATTTGGCTTGTAACCAGAGAGATCAAGATCCTTGTTAGTTAGGAATAATGCACTGTTGTGAAGCCAGTTGGTCTTTTTTTAGAACAGTATTTGTATTTTCTGAATATGAACAGTAATGTGCTCAGTGATCCCACCTGGATGATTGCTTTTGCTTTCACTCTTTCGTAATACTTTACACCAAGAGGAGAATACAAGAAGAAAAATGAAATAGATCAAAGGCAAAGCAAACCTGTAACTTTTTCCATACTGATGATCTGTTAAAGCAGTAGGAGTAAACACTTGAATATACCTAAATTTAAAACAAAACAACTCAAAAAAAGCAAACACCAACCCGAACAAAAACCCTCTAACCAAAACAAACCAAAACCTCCAACAACTGTAATTTAAGGACAAAATATTTCTTTTCTTTTGAATTTTTGAAGAGGTCACTTTCGAAGTTGTTATATGAAGGGTATGTTTTAGGAAGGTAATACAGCAGTATATCCACTTTCTGTTTTACCATATTGCAGCTGTAAAAATTGAAGTTCTCATATGCAGTTCGCATATGCAGCAAACCTTTCAGCTTCTAATAAATCTGGTTACATTTCAGAACAGCCTCCAAAGCTTGGAATGTAGGTGGAAGGGTGATGTGAGCACAGAGATGTAAATTAAAAAAGATACGTAAATAATTCCCCAAACTGTTCTTGTATGCATGCTTCTTTCACTAGTATTTACATTTTTTTAGCCCTGTAATTGTCTTTTGGTTTCAAGATGTTGCCTGGCAAATAGTGGTCAGAATAAGCCATAAAAAATTCTAAGACCAGTTAATAAAATCTGAAACCTGGAAAAGCAAAACCCTTCTCATTTTCCTGCAGTCTAATCCGCCTCCTGTTATGCTCAGACAATGTTTATTTCAGATACAGTTTTATAAATTTGCAATTCATTAAATGATTTAGCAGCAAAGCTTACAGTAAGGTCATGTTTACCAACAAGTTCAGATTTTCATCAAAGTTAAATTGTCAAAAGTGGATCTAAAGTAACACACATCAAGTATTTCATGATAAAGTTGATTTGAGTACCGGACTCCTAGTTTCTTCTGTGATTGGATGTATATTTATTAAATGTATCTGTCTTGCTGAACATGTGAGAATGCCTACTTGGAAATGAAATGTTAGCGGTATAAACTAGCACAGATATGTAGTGATGGATAATGCATTTCCTTAGCAGTGTCTCACGTAGGAAAATTCAGTAAAAACGGCGTGTTTCACCAATGCTCTGGTCTTTTTCACAGCCTCGTGCTGTAGGATACTCCAGGGCTGTGAAGGTCACTGCTCAGTGCTGCTGTGATGGTTTGGAGCTGGGCTCTTTCAGAGCACGTTACATAAACAGTTGAGGTGATTAAAGAATAAGTGGTTTGTGTAGCCTTTGCTACCGCTGCCAAAACCATCTAGTGATTGTGTGTGGGGCTCTGCGTGTCACTGAGATCCTGGAGTCGAAGTTAGACTTGGTTCCCATGTCTGTGATCACTAATAAGAAATGCAATAGATTTAATGGACAATATTTCTTATTTGTTAACTGAGACACAGCAGCGAAGTCTGATTTTTGCTCTGGTATTTTTGCCTAGGAAGGCATTAAAATCTAAACCATCTATATTCTTCTTACTGGCCATCTCCTATGCATATTTTGAGGTTTGAGCTTTTCATTGCTCACTTTCATACACTACAACTTTAATTGTTTTAATTGTCATGGTAATAAAATCCTGTGTGTGTACCGGGAGAGAGAAGGCACCTGAGATGAACGTGAGGGGAATGGGGTGTTTGTTCAGCCTTCTTTTGAAGTGAACTGGCAGGTTTCAGGAAGGCTTCTTGGTCCTAGCCATCCTTTCTGGAACTGTTTATTCCTGACTGGTGTAAACACGAGACCCTTCTTGATAAGATCTGCAGCTGGGGGTAACACTGACACTTTAATGGTGACTTTTTGCCAGGAGAAGACAAGGCGTGAGATTACCAAGTGCAGGAGAACGCCAGATTTAAAACAGCTCACATGAACGTTGAGCAAGTGCAAAAGAGGTTTTTYTGCTTCAGTACTTGAGATGGAAAAAAAAAAAGCATATCTAGATWCTTGAGCAAGTACTGCTTGAAAATGCAGTATCGTATATTTGTACTGCTGTTATCTTGTGTTGTTGTGTTGAGGTTTTGTTTTTTTTGTTTTGTTGGGGGGGTGGTTTGTTTGTTTTGGTTTTTAATTTGTACAGCCCTTTTGTCCTCTTGGAAAAGACTTCATTATCATAGCTACGATTCCTCAAAAATTACCCTGTAGACAACATGATCAGCTTTCTTTGTAAGGAGCACTATCAGAATGAACTGGCTTTTCTCACTTCTAGATGTATTGTTCACCACAAAGGGAATTTTAAGTGCCTCCTAGAAGTGGTGACTAATTGCTTGCTTTTCAGGACATGTTTTAAATCAAGTGACTATATAGAGTTACCTTAATTGTTAAGGTCTTGTAAAACTTTCAAGTTGTAAAGGTTTTCGGTTAATGAATGGAATTAGAGTACAAAGACCTACAACACTTTTTATGGCAGCTGAAGTTGATTTCTGGATGAAGTACTTTGAATGTTGGGGAAGATCTTCAGGTTTAATGGGTACCCTTCCCCCAGCAGACTGGTTTTTTTCATGCGAAACCTTTGCAGCGAACACTTTCTTTCTTTCTTTCTTTCTGGACCTACTTCTTTTGTTTCTTTGAAAGTTGGAAACTTGTGTCTGAGCATGTCAAGCACAAAAGCAACTGTAGTACAGGCCCTTATGTCTGCACGTTGTAACAAAAGGGAAGTGGGAAGTGGTAGTACTTTTGCCGAGTGGTAGATGTACAATAGTATAAGGAAAGGGAAGTCGACAGTTCTAATAACAGTTACAGTACCTTTGATTTTGGGAAAAAACATTTTAAAAATGAAAAAAATTCAGAATTTCTTTGTAAATTCACTTATACAGTATATTTTTATTCGCATGCAAGTTAATATTACATAAAACGGCACTTCAGATGTAAATTCCCAAACTAATGCAAATAACTGGAGGCTTTGCTTCATACCTCCTTTTACTTGATGCCACCTGTCCCTTGAGCAGATTGCTTCTGACTGGAAATCTTTCTGCTGGTTCTCTGCTCACAGTAATGTTTCTCAGGTGACAGATGAGTGCACTCAGCTGGTCGTTTACTGTGTACTGAGGAGTTAATTTTGAGGTTTTACAGGTGACATGTAGGTAATCTTCAGGCTCTGTGATATTGGCACAGAGATGTATAAGGTGTATTTAATCTTTCTTCGCCTAAGGAGGCTCTGTTGATCATAAGATGATGTTGGTTGCAAATACATCACTAAATATGGGTAGCAGCTAGGATATTAAACAAACCACAAGGTATTTTTTGATTACTTAAAGATAATTAAGCTAACACAAAAGATTGCAACAGTATTGCAGAGATTGTCCTGATGAAACTGCATCAGGAGTGGCCTACCTTGCTTCTTGGGCTGCATGTAAATCTGGGAAGAGCTGAAATGCAGCAGCACTGCTGTCACTAGTAGCTGGGTGACCTGAATCTCCAGCCATGGGAGACTACAAAGCAGAGAAAATTGCCTAGGCCAGGATTATGCTGTGGGGTTCAAAACCCAACAGGATGCAAAGCAGCGCTTCTTCCTGCAAGAGCCTAGCACAGCATCTGGGATGTCCTTGCCATCTTYTGCCCCAGAACTACTCTAACTCCCTTTGATTCTCAAGTATAAGCTGTTTGGAATTCGGCTCTTGGTCCTGTGAAGATCTTTGTGGCTACTGGGAGCAAGATCAGACACTATTCACTTACTGTAATAGCCTTGAATTTGAACTCTAGGGGGTTGTTTGTTTTTCTTTGGGGTTTTTTGTTTAGTTTTAATCTTATTTACAGGTTGTTAATTTTCAGTGTTTGAAATTGGTCATGTATGGTCCATACAATGCTGGTTTCCAGTCCTATGCTATGATATTTCTGTGTTGGATAGATGCCCAAATTGTAAAGGTGTAATTTTACTGCACAGCTCAAAATATTAGTTTCTTTCTCATCATCTCTTTTCTCCTCGTGTGAAGGAGGAGGTGAAGGAAGGTAACCAGAAACCCACATATTTAAAACAGAGTGAGGACTTGGAGAGGTGACCTCTCTAGTAAATCTTGCTGTGCTGGTTTTTGGATGTTACTGCCATTGTCTGCCTGTCCTCACCCTACTGCCAGAGGTTGCCAGGATCTCAGAGGACCATGCTTGCTAGTATATTTTCTTTATTTTGCTGGTGTTTTACCTAGTTTTCCCTTTGTGGAAGGAGCTGGGAGAGATTTGGCTTGCTAGAAATCCAACTAGAATGCACAYAATTGATTGGTGCTGGACAAACATTTTTCATGTGGACTCATATAACAAAGTTGTAGACACTTTTAGCTGTAGGCAGGTTTGAAAATAGTCTTTCATCCCCACCTCCTTCATTCAGTTCTTGAGCTAGAAAACAAGACTCTGGACTGGATTGGTTGAGAACTGTGCTTTTTCCTTCTGTCACCTTTCCTGTGAATGAGTTAGTAGCATCTTGCAGCACTGTAGAGTTTGTCAGAACACTAAATTCATTGGCTTTTTTCCCACTTTGTCTTCAGTTTCAGACTTGTTCTGCTAAGACATGTAAATATGTTATGCAAAATGATCATCTATTGACAATTTAAGGTAACTTCCAAGAGAATGATTTGGCCTGTCCCTTAGAAGGTGTCTCAGTGTTGCAGTGATAAGGGTGACAAGAATGAGTTAACTTTATGCAACTTGCTGTAAAGTATCGATGTATCAAAGTGTACTTCAGATATTTGCATGCAGTGTTTATTTAATAAATTAGAACTAAGTATTTAAAGTGAGGTAGTAATTTCTGGTCTGCATGAATAACCTCTGGTGATGAGTCTTCGGGCATGCTTCTGTATCTGCATTTTCAGTCCTTGCAATTATAACTTAGCATCCAAGTCTAGACTATGAAGACCTGTTGCATTTAAAAAAATAAAAATCATGATTTCAGACTTCTGTTAAGCATGATGTTAATTAAAAAATATTTGTTCACACGCTTTTAAAAATGAAAATAATTCTAAGACAACTTTTAATAACTTGACAGGAACTCAAAGGGACCATAATAATTTACGGTGGAGTTATAATCTGAAAAGTTATGCATTTTGTGTTCTTGCTTGAGGAGTCCAAAGTAGCATTGCTAGTTAAGGAAGCAGAGAGGCTTTAAAGGAATGTCCGTGCAGTTTCTGGGGAAAGGGCCAGAGGAAAAAAACCAAACCTACAAATAATCCTCCTCTCCCCCAAATGTAACTTACATAACTTGGCAGTGTTTGTCAGGAAATCATTACTTCTGAATCCATGACAGCTATTAAGACTTGTAGCAGGGAGCTTGTGATCGCTTACTAAAACCATTGCAGCTGACTAAGCTTAATAATTGCAAGAAATTGCTTTTATGTTTCATCTTGGAGAAAAGTTTTGTTTGTAATGTCTTTGCTATTTCAAGGCAGGAGGGGATTTTTTCAGAAATGATGATAAGCCTTGCAGGCTATGTGTGTTAAGGCAGATCTGCACCAGATGACATTTTTTGGCAAAATTGGCCTTAGTGATCATAGCTCATTGTAGTGTGGTTAAACTTTCTTTGTGCATCCTGCAACCATCTTCTTCCCTTTCTCAATAAGCTTTACTGTCACAAACACACCTTTTGCCATAAAATGAAATTATACTCKCAATTCTTGCTATGGCGTATCAGCCAACACAGCTGTGCACCTGACCAGGGCATTTGTAGCTGTGCAGACCCAGCCTGAGTTGCAGTGGGTCGGAGGAGTGTGGTGGTGTCTGGCCTTATCAGTAATGAGTCTGCACATTCACTGGGTCATGGAGTGCACAAGTGGAAGAAATCTTGTGTTTTCTTCATTTAAAATCAAGATAGGCTTGGTTGGTTGTGGATTGGGTGTGTCCTCCATCAGTGCTTTGGGGAGTTACTGAAATGTGTTTGGTCCAAACTTTAGAACAAAGCTTTTGATCTGTGTTGTAGAAAATGGAGCAGAAAGTTGCCTTTGTTCCTCTGGAGGACATTGATCATTGAATTTATGTTTTTGACAAAAGAAAAAGATTGATTTGTGCCTCATTTCTTGAAGAAAGCCGATAAATTCCCTTGCTAGCATGATTTGAAACAGACTGATAATATTCTTTAAGTAAAGATTAAGTTTGTTTAAAAAACGAAAATCAGAGCTCTCAGCTGTATGAAATTTCGGCATGATTAACAAAGAAAAAAGTCTAGAGAAGAACCATCTTTATTTGGCTGTGTTCCTGGAAAAAAATAAGACTATCCCTATGGAGAATGAGTGTGTTTCAGTACTGTCTTCTCTGTAGAATGGTCAGATAAAATGTCACAGAATAATACATTGTACAGAGGATGTTGAGCAAATGCAGCTTTTACAGTGCAGCCAGTGAGAAAGGAGGACATAGCAGGGACAAAAGTTGAGGTGGCCTAATAAAATACCTAAATAAGCATTTTGAGAACTTGTGCAGTGGCCCCAGGACAGGAGCAGATTACAGAGTTGGCTCACATTAGAGTGCCGGGGTTGTTAGTTAAGCCTGTAACTGAACCAGTACTATTTTACCATTTCAGGATCTGTGTATATAAGTCCTGAAAATCAGCTGAGCAAAGCAAAAGTTAGTGCTTTGGATTTTTGCTTGGCACTTGGAGAAAGAAATCACTCCTTTTGACTCTTTGTTATATGACTGTAGCCTAAGTTGTGAGTTTCTGGTCAGTCTGTTCTTTGGCAGTGGATGCCCCCTTCCAGGCTGTTTTAAAAATATCTGGCCCGGTTGTGGCTGTTCTGTAATGAAAGAAAGCAATAGGAAAAACCGGAGCCTTGTTAGTGGGAGCAGAGTCACTTCAGATGCGCCAGGGATGTAATGCTCCAGATTTTAAATTGTGTGCTTTTAAATGCATGTGTGGGTGAGAATGTATATGTAATGTGCATTTGTGGTGTCTGTGTCTAGTTAATTGTATCTTACACTTGAAACAGCCTAATTGTGTTGTAYCTTAAAACCTAAACCCCAAACTCCCAGAGCATCGCCTTCCCGCCCCCCAGAAAAACCCCAACCAGAAAGCCAAACACAAATAGCAAACCCCAAATGCCCATAAATGTGGAACCTTTTTTCCCCTCAAACTGATGAGTAGAAATATGAAGAATAGTAACATATTTTCTGGACCTTAATGGTTTAATTAGAATCCTTCTAATACCACTCTCTTAAAAAAAAAAAAGAAAGCATTCTGGGCCTCTCTCTTTCACCCTCTTCCCCCGCCTCCTTCCTTTCCCCAGGGTTGTTTAACACATACTTTACATTTTCATTTCTCATTTTCATTTCTCGTGGGAACTGTGTCGTTTCTCACTTTTACATCTTAATTCCATGTTTCAGCATAAAGTATTAGTTGTATTAAGTTTTCTCTGTCACTTCAAGCAAGAAGTAGTAAAGATAGGAAATTATGCAGCTAAGAGCACTGTTAAGTCAAAGAGCTTTTTTCTAAATAAATCTATGTAAAGTGTGAAATTTATTTTCCTTTTCTAAAGGATAAGTAAGATCTCTGCTCTAGCACATTGTTTAAAAATTCCCTTAAAATTCAAAAAATCTCTCTGGCAAAATAAGCTTGTGTGATTCTTTAGCTGTGTATTGTAGCGATGCATATAAATATCTTCAATTCTTGAGCAGAAGGTTCTTGTACTAAAAACAATATGTCTGTCAAAGAACAAAGCTGTGCCTTGAATCATGGTGTAACCTCCAGGTTAGATTCTGGCAAACTTACTCTTAATAAAAGGCGCTATTTTGATATTTCTATGATTTTCAGCATGCATTTTTCTTGTGTGTTAAAAAAAGTTATTTCTGTGAAGTACATGTTTAAATCTGGGTATAAGCCTGGTTAGCCTGGGGTAAAAATTAAGAGGGGAGGAAATTAGTCAAGAAGTACATGTGGTTTATAAAGTAGTGGGCTCTGGTAGGTCTTGAACTGTAAGACGATCCTGGAAGAACTTTCAGATAAGTTCTGAAACAAAACCTGCCTATATCTTACTGTAAACAGTTGAAATGTGATGGAGCTTGAGCAATTGTTAACAGTCCAGAGTTGTCTGGTTTTATTGTCCCCTGCATATGTTGGTAAACTGGTACTTCACCAGAACACAAATGTTCTGTTAACTGTATACAGGTTGTGCAGTAATTTTACTGTGCTTTCCTGATTAAACAATTTGTTGTTTTATTGCAATAGGATGACACGCTGCTTTAAACAGTATTTAATAATGTGCTTATTGTGGCCAGAAGTGGTAGCTGGAGGTTCTGACTGAGCATTTCTGTTGCCTTCTCTCTACACATGTGTAAAAAAGTCGTCTCTTGACTGAGGAGAAAGATTGCTGGATGTGGTGTCCAGGCCAGCCCTCATCACTGAGCTGGCAGGCGTAGGACGGCTTGGCCAACTAGTCAATACTGTAACCAGAGATTTGTTTTAGTAAAGGTCTGATTGCTGCTCATAACCACTAAAAGCTTTAGCATTAAATAAATTATATAGTCCTAATCAACATTTTATAACTACAAACCAAATTTGGATTTAAATGATGAATACTATTTGGAAGCATGTAAGTACAATCTGTTCTTGAGGTTTGACAGAAATTTGTTACTTAACTAGAGAAGAATTGTCTCCTTGCATAAAAAATGTTTTTCTGTTTCAAGGCAGAAATGAGACTTGGAAAACTGAGTAAGCTGAAGCAAATGAGACTTGAAAAACTGAGTTCTTTATATAAATATATTTGGTTTAGTGTCATCAAAATTGGTGATTTCTCGTCAGCCTGTGTAACCAAAGCATTTTGCCCACTGTTCAAGAAGTAGCCAAAGACAATGTTATTGATAACCATGAAATATAAACAGGTTCTCTTTGCTCCCAGTCACAAGTTTCCCTGTCTAATGCAGATTCCCTATAAACTGTGGCCCTATTGTTGCAAGTTCTGTCTTCTCTGTATACCCCTTCTTATAAAATGGCTGTTATCAACTGGTCACACACAGATAATTAGGTAAGGAAAGGGAAAAAAGGAAAATCCAGATCAGAATATAAAGGATTTCTATGCATGAGCTGTAAATATCCAGCAGGACATAGCTGAAATAGAGCCAAGGAGTGACTGGGAGAAAGGCTTGGTAATTTTTCAATTTTGGTAGGCTTTATGGTCATCCATAAAGAGAATCTCCCCATTTTCTCCAGTATGAATAGGATTACACRTGCCAAAGGGCCACCCATGCAACAGAGTGGGAAGATTTAGATTTTTAAGTTCTGGCTCCTGTTTAACTTCTTTGTTACTCTTCTGCTTTTGAAGCCTGGCCCTCTGCAAACAACTGCTAGTAATCTAAAGTTGAGATCTCATGAGCTGAATTTCTCATGGGTGGCTATGAAAGTATTAGTTGCCTTCTGTGGTTCTCCAAAACACCCAACATATCTTAAAGGTCTTTCCCAGCCTAAATGATTGTTCGTATAGTTTGGGACTCTCACCCCGCACCCACCTGCATGGTTGGTAAAATCTCCCAAATCAATCTCACCTGTTCCCTTCATCCTCCTTACAACGGATTAAAAGCTCCCTTAGGGAAATTGCCATGTGGCACCCTAGAAATATATAACCTCAGCCAAAACTTTGAATAAGGAGATGTGACTTTGTCAAGATGATGGACTACATCGTTATCCCCTGTGTGTACACCCGTGGCTGTTGACATGTAAGTGTGTGTATGAATATTTTACCTGTGGAGTTCACAGGTGTTATATTAGCAGCACATACACCAAGTCATCTATGAATAAGAAGTGCCTGAAATCTGTTACAGAAGCCAGCCCATTAAAAACTGAATGGAATTACAGAAAAACTTGGCTTGGGTGTAGGGCTTTCAGAGACTGTAAAGCCTTTGGACTTTCATCTGGAGACCTTCATAAGCGTGTTTCTGGCTGCTCCTGTTGATCTGCTCGTTCAAAATTAAAAATAGTCTTGAATGTTTTACTCAGCACTTCCTGGTCCTGGAGCTAAGGGATTGGAATAGCTATCAGTATGTTTGGAAAAGATGGAGGACAGAGGAACTTCTTAAGCTACTCCAGAAATAAGTTTATGAAGATCAGAAGTAAAATTTGTCATATTGGAAAATGCTGCCTGGGAGTTCTTTATAGACTAGCAGAAGTCCTGTAATTTAAGGAAAAAAAAGATAAAATGAAAGAGAGTGACCCTGAACAATTAAACAGGCTTGATGAGAACATTCCTGAAATCAAATGGAAGATCATCTATGGTAGTAACTTGATGCTTAAACCTTGACTTGACTGGTGCCTGTCTAATCTTAAGCTCATGAATGATTTGGCATGATTCTTTTATTGCTGATTTCCAGGACTGAATTTGGTTCAGAGTTGTCATTCCTGAAATCACAATTGCCTGCTCAAGTAAGAAAAAAAAAATTGTTTTGTACTATTGAAAGAATCTGCAGAGCCAGTTAGCTATAAACTAAATGTATGAAGTGAATATACTTTAAAAAAAAAATGGTGCTAATGGAAAATTTGGTAGTATTCTGAAAATAGGTGCACTCAGTGAAGTTTCTGCATTAAAAAAAAGCTAGTTAGAAGCAAATATTTGGGTTTTGAAGTGGAAGATGAGACTTTTTTAGAAAACATTTATCAAGATCATCTAATTGTGCCATTCTTCTCTTTCCTCCTCTCCCCTCCATTTGTCCCCACCACATACACCATCYACTTTCCTGACTTTCAATTTTCAAAGTGTGCTGTACCATCAGCTTTGTGAGGGAATGTATGTAATGTAAGCACTAGGTATATCCTCCTGGTTTTTGGCTTTTAAGTGCTTTTCTTTCTGAAGTTCTGTTTTCCAAAGTATCTTTAAGATGCTCCTTAGAATATGTCCTGTGAACTATCTAGTTTTCTAGGCTGGCTTGTTGTAGTAGAACCATGAAGCTTGGACAGATAAAATCAGAGTATTAATAGTTATTTTGCCATAGCAGTTTTGACTATGTTGCTTAGGTAGAGAACTGCAGTTTTGCGTGAAGAGAATTTGTGGCATTCTAGTCCCCAGAGTTAAATGATGTTTTCTTAGTGGAAGACCTAGATACCATATAAAACTTCTTTTCAGGAACTGCTGAATATTAGCTTCAAGATTTTTCCCCTTCAGATGGTAAAAGATATGAATAAGCTTAATCTATGTATTTTTTCTGTTGATAAAGACAGACCAAAATCACATTCAAAACAGTGTAAGTGATGACTGCTCTCCCCTGTGTAAGTATTTGCCAAATTTGGTTAATGAAATAGAGTTCAGCTGAGAATTTGAAAAGTGCCCAAGCTAGATAGTGAGAAACAAGTATGTGGTTAATTTTATGCCTGATAATTTTTTAAATTCATCTTAGCAAAAAGAATGGCTACCTTTTTCTTTTGCCACATGTACCTTCTTGGCAAATGTATTGTTCTTATGAATGACAAACTTGCCTTTTTCAAGATTTTCTGTTGCTTCTCGATGTTTCCTTTGGTGTGACTATGGTCAAGACGTTCGCATGAATGTAAGACAAAGCTTGTCAAACATATGTGGAGTGAATGCTTGACTAATGTTTTTATGATGAAAAAGTTCTGGGTCCTTTTTTTAGAAACAATAAGAAAAATCTGTGGCAACAATTAGCCTTTTTGTGACTGACTTTGAAGATATTACATGACTTGTTTCTTCATTTCAGCTTGTCCCTCTGGAATCGCAAAGTCACTGGCATCCTTTTTCTCAATACTGTTGAGGGCTGTGTACTAATCTTCACAGACATAGTTTGGTGTTTTCTTTGTGTTGCTAACTGTGAAGTTCTAAGTATGTAAAAAAAAAGTTTAATGCTCCAAAATCATAAAATGATATGAACAATTGATATATCCAGAGAGTCAACAAAAATTTGTAGGCAAACTATGTACGTAACAAACCTTTTGACCTTAGATAGTATTATTTCACCTAGAATTACCCTGTTTTGCATAACTGAAGACAATACTGTTTTAAGGTAGTTGTGTTTCTATACCTGATGAGAAATCGTGTAAGTTAAGAAAGTGGTAATTTAGGGCCTGGTGCAGCCTCCACCTAGGCAATTGTAGGCTGACTTATGCAATTCACATGCCCTGTTATATTGTTATATAGTTAATTTGATTACCACACCTTGTTCAGTGTTTCAGCAATAGGAATTGTTGACAGGAATGGCCATGCCCAGTTTTATTTCAGTGTCTTATTTATCCAAGGCATTTTTTTCATGAATAGATTTGTTACCCTCTTTAGGATTTGAGGTGCTTGAAGTTGTTTTCAAAACCTGAAATTCCTTGTGGTCAGCTGGTGATTTTAGAGACAGCAGTGGGCACAGGCAGCATTCTGGTTTGGGGCAGAGCTGCCCTTCAGCAAGGGTAGCTGCAGTTTAGTAGTGGAAGAGTTCTGTAGGTTCTTTCAGAATTCAGCTTTACTTTAGTCTTGGTCTCTTTTTCACAAGTTTGACTGAATTTAAGTTTGTATCTATCACTGTGTGAACAAGTGGGAAGGTATGAAAGTGGAGTGGAAAGATAGGGGATTTCAACTTAAGTAAAAACAACTAGTATTGAAGATGATGTGACTTGATAAAGTGTTTTTCACAAATACACACGAACGCCAAGCTCTGTTTGTTCTCCTTTCTACCACTTGTTTGCAAACAAAATGTTTTACTACTATTCCTCTTATGAGAAGTAGAGTTGGTTTCACATATCATAAAGGGAAGCAAACCTCTTTTCTTTGTCGTTTTGCCAATCACTGTTTAAGAGTTCCTCTGCTCTTTCAGCCCTTAGTCTGCATTGTAGTGTTTTGTCTGTGTCACTCTTGACACGTTCCAGAGTGCATGGGATGAATTTGTTTAGAGAAGCAGTTCTTTTATTTATCTCTTCAGAAGCACAAGAATGGGCAAAACATGTCAGCAGAAGTAAGCTGAGTGATCCCACAGACAAACTTTTGTTGCTGCCAGAAGAAAAGTACCATTTGATTGAATTGGCATTTTAATGGTAACACTGTGGGTATTCAGTAATAAAATTGTCTTGCCCAATCTGTGACAATTTCCAAGGTGACTGTGAGGGGGGTAAGCGTACTGTACTGGGAGTGCTGTTCATAGAGACTTAGACACTTTTTTTCCTTATGTGTAGCTTGTTTTTTGCATAAAAACACTCAACTGTAACACTGTGTGATTTGTGGAATGTTTGTGTGAGTAATGTGTACACCAACACAGGGAAATGGTGGCTGTTAGGCTGGAACCAGAGTCCTCTTGCAGGCATCTCTTGTTACATGCACTTGGTTTGTGAGTTGGTGGGTAGTGGTTTTAAGCATGTAGATGATAGCTTAAAAATCACAACACTGCCCAAAGTCTTGAATAGACAATTGCTTAAGGGAGCAATTGATGGTTTGTTATCAGTAAGGGCATGAGCTGTCGGTTTTTGATATAGTGAAGGTCTCATGTAACCTGGGTGATGAAGTCAGGAAACCTAGCAACTGAATATTTCAGTTGAGGGTGAGATGCTATTCAATTTAGAGTTAAAAGGTGTCAAACCACTTGCATAGATAAATAGACGATCTCTCAAAGGGAAGGTTTCTGTGTGCAACTCTTGCTATAATGAAGGCTTCACTCCTGTGATTCGCAGCAGAGTGGGCCATGATATAAAGTAACAGGCATCCAGACAGCATAGTCATTCTTAAAATGTCAGCAGCTGGTTTGCATAAGTCAAGTCAGTGTGTAGAAAATAATAACTGTATGATAGCATTGCATCATTCAAGCTTCAGAACTTAATTCTTTAGATAAGGAATGTTTATGTACAGATTTAGTTGAAGACTTTATGCCATGAAATGGCAATAGTTACAAGCATGTAACTTTACAAAAGCATCGTACATTTAGTGGTGTAACATCTGAAAAGAGTTTTAGTAGTGGTGCAGTCTGCCTTATCTATTACTATAGTTGAGTGGAATGAGTGATTTGTGTATCACAAATACCCTGCTTACTACAACATTTTTCAAGGGATGGATAACTGAAGATTTTGGTTTTGATTCTTCTTTGTATGGTGTATTGTGGTTTTGGTGTTTGTTTTGATGAGAACCCTTGAGCAAATCACTATTCCTGACTTCACTTCCTTTTTCAAAACATTTGATGTTATTTACCTGGTTTGTGAGCACAATGCAGTTCTCTGCTTTTCTTTTTCCCTCCTCCCACTCCTGCAGATTCCTGCTGGAAGAGGTACTGAGATTCTCTCTACCTGAATGGCATAGACCTGGGCCAATGCTGTGCCAGCCTTTTGTGATTGTTTTAAAACATGTGAAGCAGCAGCTGTGTTGTTATATATACATTCTAAAAGCACTGCTTGTCAAACAGTTTAGATTAATTAGAAGGGTAAAAGCGAAAATGTGTTTTGAAACCTAGAATTAGTGTAAACACTTTTGGGAACACTTTGGGGGATTCTGAAACAGTCTCTAGGAGTGTTTGTGATAAAAGCACTCTTTGCCATTGCTGCATCCTCAACCTTAAAAAAACGGTGCTAATGTGCTGCTGAACTGTCTATAAAGAAACAGAGGTGCTGACCTGACTTCTTAATTTGAGGAGATAAATTGTATAAACTACATTAAATGGTGAAGTAAGAGCTAACACTTTCATTAAAGGATTTTCAGTTAGTTGAAGTTGGTTTGGAATTATCTGACAGTTTATTTTTGTCGAAATGCTGATTCATCAAAATTGATATTTTTGGTGGAAACATTTGTTTTGGCAACTTTCCATCAGGCTGACATCCTGGGTCACGTGGTTGGAACCTTGAGCTTCCTACTCTGTTGCAGGAAGGGCACCTGTAGCTGGTAAGGTGGCTGAGGACTTTCAGCTGTGGCAGTGTTGTGATCTCACTGTTCTTAGGTGTTTCTGTCCACACAGATGATTCAGTTTTAAATGTTACTGTTTGTGCTGTTCCACTTCAGTGATAATTTGTAAACTTTGGTTTTGTTTCATTGATTACAGCAAGGCTGAGATGAGAGTAAAACACCCACCGCTAAAAAAAAGTACTGCCCTTTCCACATCCCCAGTTCACCTTTCTTTGTCAGATCTTTCTCATTCTGGCACTGTGATTTGTACTACACTGGATATTGCCTAGATGGAAGGTTGGAGTAAGGCTTGTCAGGGTCACCAGAATTTTGATACCTGTCTTGCAGACCCCAGAAGGCAAGAGGGTGATAAAAATATAGGTTTGCTTTGGGGGTTTTTTTGTGAGACAAAAACAGAGCAGCTGAAGAGAGATGTGGAGCCTCTTCCACTTGCCAGAAGTTTTAGCTTCCTGTGCTGATTGGCCTGTGGACCTTGTCTGTAGATTCTGGTTAACATGTAGGAATGCTAATTATCCATTAGCTGTTCTCATAGGAAACCTTTTTTTTGAACAGTTACAAAGCTGTCATATCAGTTTTCTAATTTTTGCTCACTGGTGGTTTTTTCTCTAAGGTTATTATAGACTTTAGGACACTTTTCAAGTTCTATGTCGTCGCTATTTAAAGGTCTGATTTTCATGGTGACTTATCGAAGTCCGCACTGAAATGCAGAAGCATCTTTCTTTATTACTTGTCAAAGGCAATGTCCTTAAGTTGCAGCAGCAACCTTCTAATTCACCCTGTGATTTGTTCATCATTTGTCTGAATCTAAGCAGCTTACTTTGTGGAAGTTGTATTGTCTTTAAAAATATGAGCAGATGCAAAAGAGGAAATGCACACAGTTGCTTAACAGACTCTTTTTATCATTTGGTAGATATTCTTGCTCCATCAGCTTCTAGCACAGGATGTGTGCGTTCCTGCTTCTGCAGGTGGGATTGGGAGGACAGAAAACAAATAGTGTCGTTGTACTGCCAAAATAAATAGCTCATGGGCTTCATCTACCACTCCAATCTTGTCAAGACAGCTGTTAACTAAATGTTTGAGCTGCTTAATGGTGTGGGGTTTGGATACTATTGTGGTGGGGTGGCATAGTGACAGGTTGTTCTGCAAACTAATACCTGTTTTCTCTGATAATTTCGTCTTAATTGCACAGCTCAAAACGAGTCCAGGCACAGGTTGGTGCTTCCCGTGGAGGGTTGAATCAAACAAGCAGCAAGCCATTCATTCCCATGAGTGGTACTACCAGAGCTAATGTTGCTCTGTCCGAGAAGTTTTATCAAGAGCTCTGCTAGCTCTCTAGCTTTCCGCATATTTCATGCATGGATATTGGAACCTCTTGCTAGCTCTGCCAATGTGATTAAAAGCCAAAACTTGTTAGTTGGTGATGGATGGCAATTTTCACTCCTGACCTTGGGTCACATGTAAGAGTGCAGAGGAAAGGGTTGCTGCACAACTTTGTTGTACTCTTAATTAGCTCCTCTGAGGTTACAGATTTATGCATCTGGGGTTTGTGTAGCTGAGAAGAGCAATGTTCATAGCTTTTTACTTTGAGTGTATGAGATTGGGTTATGTTAAGCTAACACTGAGCACATGAATACAAAAAACTGATGGATCTAGGAGCTGACAGTAGCCTAAAAATAGGGAGAAAGCACCATTAGTAGCTAATATATTATGAATGTGTGAATACTGCAGGTATCTGAGTTATTGCCAATTTGATCTTGAAATTTGTTGCTCAATTTCAGTCAAGCTGGGCCCCAGCTTCATCTCCCAGTGACCTCCCAGCCCAGTGGCATTGTGCAGGCCTGTAACAGGGCACCCACATGGGACAGACCTGCTTCAAATACTGTAGCTGCAGGACATGCTTCATTCAGTGCCTTTGTTTTCACTAAACTTCAAGGAGTCTAGCTATGATGTGCCTCTTTCTAGGTGACCAAGTTTTCTTCGTTCCGTTGTTCGCAGAGAAAGTTGCTGTGGGCTTTTTTTGTTTGTTTTCAGAGGTTTTGCCCATCAGTCAACATGAGTCAACACCAGTTCGTTGCAGGGGATGCGCAAAAGAAAAAGCAACAAACAGATCTCTAGTACTATGGTTTTGTGCAACACTCTATGTGTGTGAACTTTATTTAAATGATCTAGGAAAAGTTTGCTTGTTCTTTGTGGTGAAAAAAGCCCTACTCTCTGCTTTGACAGAAACTGCGTATCTCTCTAGGAGGAGCTACCTACAAAGGAGGAGATGATGGCCCTGCTTAAATACAGAAATTGGTGACTGCTTAGTCCCAGATATAACTGCCTCATTGACATCAGTTTGGATTGGTGACTCTTTGCCTTTGAGAGGAACAAAAAAACACATAATAACCTGTCTTGTTAGGATTTAAGTGAAAGCTCAGTTCTTACCCAACTGAGCCTTATTTCCTTCACTATTATCTTGAACCTCAAGAGTGAAAAAGGATTTATGCCTTTCTGTTTGAACGTTGGCCAAAAAGCAGTCTTTGAGGGGAGATATTCCTTTGCCATTCTTAGGTACCCARGTGTCTGAGTTGAGTGAGCCACCTCGACTCCCTTTACAGTCACTGGAAAAGGGTGGCTTCTCCTTCCCCTCCCCCTGTTTAATAGGAGTCCTCATGGTTGTTACGCATTGATGTCTGAATATGCTTTGGAAAATCTTGTCTTAGGCGTTGCAGCCCAGTATAGAGGAGCACTGAAGGGCTCTGAGTAGAGAAGATTTTTATACTGAAAATCTTAAGGCGATAATAAAGTCATCAGTATGTACAAGCCTGTAATTTTATGTATTACTTGGAATTTCAGCTTCTTAGCTTCCGAGTACAGAATGTGGTATTGAATACTATCCTAGAAAAGGGCTTGTTTACAGAATGAATTTTTGCTGCACTTGAAAAGCCCTTTCTCAAGGAAGCAGTTATGTCAGCTCATTCAGTTGATCCTGTGGAAATGAGACAATTAGACTTGAGGTGGAAAAAGTACCTCAATGCCCCCACCCTCTTTCTTTAAATTTCTGAGTTGTGACTTAGGGATCGGGATTGTTACTGGTGTGGGAAGAGAGTTGATTAATAGAAGCTCTCAGGAGCTATCTACTGCTGTGAATAAGTCCATTTTCTTTCCCCATGCTGTGAAACAGCTGCAGTGCCTAATTTCTTGGATTTTTAATTAGTAAAGTTAAGGTAAATATGCATTTGTTTGCATTATCAAGTAACAGAGTATATCTTTCTGGTCTAGCTGTTCTTTTTATGCAATTGGTGTGGTTCTATCAAGCTCTTAGTGGCAGGTGTTAAGGAAAATTCCCTGTCAGATCATCCAGGACAACTCTGGCAGTCACTCTTACACCACGTGAGCGGGGACTGGAGCTCCTTCGCAGCTGCACACCCACACTCACACAGGCAGACCGGGTTCGCTATAGCAGAGTCTCAGCTACGTCAGTCCTCAAAATTAATTTAACCTTGGTGCAATATCTAAATTACAAAATAACAGCTGGGGCTGGGTGCCTCCGAGGAGGGACCCTGGATAAGGGAAACCTGGGCTTTTATACCCTCACAGTGTAAGTGCAGGCAGGTCTGGGGGTCGTCAGCTCCTGCCATGTCGGGTCACCTGGCTGTGCCACAGGTCCCTGTGCCCTTTGTTATCCAAAGGGTTGGTCCTCTGCCTCCTCACTGTTAACCCTGCAAAACCAGCCTATTCTGGCAGCTCACAGTGCAGTCCACGAAAAAAGAGGAGCAAGGTTATAAAGAGTTAAGATTCCCTTAAATAAATTCACCGTCTATATTTCTTACACACTTGGGGGAGAAGTCTTACTGTTGCCACCACTTCTGTATATTATTAGAATTACTCTATTTTAATTGTTTCATATAATTTATTTTCCAAACATATTGCTGTCCTCAGTGCTAATCCCAAATTGTGGATTGTTTGTTGGCTTGTTTGGTTTGGGGTGTTTTTTTGTTCAATTGCTGAACTGGAGATCCATTTTATTACAATTCAGTTCAGAGAAGAGTAGTTAAAGAGTAATTGTCAATAAGGCAGATTAAAGCCTTCAGTAAAATTGGATAACAACCATGAAGGGATTACTGTTCATGACTTATAACAAAAGAAAGTATTATCTGAAGCAGACCACGAAATGGACAGACTAAAAGGGGACCCGATATGAAAGGAGTAAATTAAATGTAGAGCAAAAGACAATTTTTTTGGAAGTGTACACAGTCAGTTTTCAGAAATTGTTGCTCTTAAGATTTGAGTTCATCACTGGTGTACATAAACTGAGCTCTTGAGGAAAAGAACATCCATACATATGCATGCATCATATGGGATTTTACTTAGGTTTTGTTACGAGTGCTGGCTGTTGGCAAAACTTGGAGGGGTTGGGTTGTCTGAGCACGTTACTGTGTTTCCAGGAAAAATGTAAGCTTAAAGGAAAACCCAGAACATAAATGCATTAATCACACTTTGCATTGGGATGGAAATACTACACAGTGACACTTGTAAATTATGCATGGCTTGGACACAAATCTCAAGCTTTCTGCAGTCGTGCTCAGTGCTGCCACTATATTTTGGCCCCAGTCTTTTTTATCCTGAAGACTGTGACTGTGAGAGTTTTAGAGTAGAAGTGCTTTGTCCCCTTCAATAAAAGGATGCTAATGCTGTCTTGCTTCCAAGTTTATTAGAGTGAATCATGGTTGCTTGGTGAACTTGGATTGATGGGATATAGATGCAGTGCTCAACTTGAGAAACAACTAATTTGTAGTGGAGAGGAACAGTGTTACACCAAAAGCTAAAACATCTGCTTTTGGGTGTAACAGGGATATAGTGGGAACAGTGGGAGAGCAATAATAATTGAAGTGTGGTTTGAGGGATGAGAAATTTGTCAGACAGTTTGTATCCTTTCGGTCATCCCACTAAAGCAGTTCCTGTAGTGGAAGAAGGGCTGAAACCCACTGCTGTATGTCAGTGGTCAGGAAGGAGCAATGAGGCAGCTCACAGTCATACCTCTTGTCTTGCATTCCCATCCCTGGAAATTAACAGTTGTGTTTTGGAGAGTAGTTGATCTTGCCTAGCATAAAGATTACAGGTCAGAATGTGACACAAGTATACATATTGAGAAATGCAATTTTTCTGTGAATGTAGTTACTGATCGTTAAGCTGGCATTGCTTCTGCTTAACTGTCACTTGCTATTGAAGTGCAGTTGTGCTGGGGTGTCATATCAAGATATTTTTAACTTTTGGAGTTTGCTACCAAATCTGTAGATTTCTGCTTGTTATTCCTGACTTCTTCTGTAAATTATTTAGGTAATTTTGGCAAGACTAAAGTGTTATTCTGCACTATATCTTCAAGATTCAGCTTACTCCTGGTAATGTTTCTGCATTGTGTTGGTCTTAGTTTTTATATAAGATTGTCAGCAGCACCAGCTTTTCATAGAATATCCTGAGTTGGACAGATCTACAAAGATCATCAAAGTTCAACTCCTGCTCCTGCACAGACGCCCCAGCAATCCCACCCTCTCCCTGAGAGTGTTGTCCAAAGAGTCCTGGGGCTCTGGCAGCCTTGGGGCTGTGACCATTCCCTGGGGAGCCTGTAAAGTGCCCGACCATCCTCTCGAGGGAGAACATTTTCCTGTTATCTAACCTAAACCTCCCTTGACACAGTTCCAGCCATTCCCTAGGTCCTGTCCCTGGTCACAGAGAGCAGAGATCAGTGCCTGCTCCTCCTCTTCCCCTCACGAAGAAGCTGTCACTGCCATGAGTCTCCCCTCAGTCTCCTCCAGCTGAACAGACCAAGTGCCCTCAGCCGCTCCTCACACGGCTTCCCCCCGAGGCCCTTCTCCAACCTTGTGGCCTCCTTTGGACACTCTCTAATGGCTTTATGTCTTTCTTACATTGTGACGCCCAAAAGTTCACACAATATTCAAGGAGAGCACAGCAGAACGGGATAATCTCCTCCCTGGCCCAGTTGGCAATGCTGGGCCTGGTGTCCCCAGGACAGGGATGTCCCTTGTGGCTCTAGGGCACTGCTGACTCATGTTCAACTTGCCATTGACCAGGACCCCCGGGTCCCTTTCTCTTGCACTGCTTTCCAGCATCTCATGCCACAGTCTGTCAGTACATCCAGGGGTGCCCTGTTACAGGTGCAGGATCCGGCACTTTCTCTTGTTGAGCTTCATATGGGTGGTGATTGTTCAGGTCTCTCTGTAGGGCCTCTCTGAATGTGTTAGATTCCTGCTAAATGAAGCAGTAAGTTTGGCTCTAGAGCAAAATCAAAACTAAAAAACCAATTTGTAACAAGGAGTATCCATGCGCAAACAGAAATGCCTTTTCATGTATTCTGCTGGTTTAAATCCTGAAAAATGTGAGAGGGTGGCCGTTTGCTTCCACTTTGATGATGACCAGTAGTGGTGGTGTCTCCAATAGGCTGTTCCAAAGGGTAAATTTATGGTGAATATATATTATGCTTATAATGGTGAATATATATTATGCTTATGGTGGATATATATTATGCTTATAAATTGAATTACCCATCATTGTGCTGTGTATCCACAAAATTACTAAAACCACAAATGTACCAGGGACTATTTTTCTTTTGAGCAAGCTGTAACTTGGTGGGTTTCTTTTTTTTTATTTCTTTTAAAAGTCTAAGAGTACAGGCCCCATAAGGAGTGCAATGAAAGAGGCACTGCTAGTGCCTCTTGCGACCTGTTGAAACAGGGTTATGCTCCTCAATTTCTGCAAGCAGATTTCTCCCACTACTTGAGAGCGGTAAGAAATTCCGCCCCCCCCCGCCCCCCCCCGCCCGCATGTTGAATTTTGCTGTGTTCAAGTTCAATGTTCCCAAGTCTTTATTTTCTCTCTGCCTTTTGCTCTGCATTTTTTACAGAACTGTAGTGAGTGAAAACACAGCAACAGATGTTACATCAGATAAGGTCGCATGTTTGAAGTTGCCATTTGCTATTCCTACATGCAAAACTTGGTAGCATTTTATAGCTGAGTAAGAGGGACCACTACCTTTCTAATATTAGATAGTTACATACTAGAAGGATCTTCCACACCTGACAGCGAGTCTTTAGAGGACTGGACTGTAAATTCACAATGTATTTAGATATAGGAAAGATGTTTATTTGTTTTTGAGATGTCTGTTCACTTTTATCATGTTCTTATGCTTATTATACAAGTATTACCATATAATTTATTTTATATGTGGTTAGTGTTGTTTAATATGACAGCTTTGCAAGCTAAATGCAAAGAACAATTACATTGTTTTGTTAAAATAGTTGGATATGTTTTTCTGTAAAACCACTCAAGTTGTTATCTTCTGCAGGAAAAGCTTTGAACTAGACAGATTTTGTTAAGTTTGCATGGTTTGAAAACAAAACAACTGATTTGACATAGGTGGACTTCTTCAGTACCAGCACCGGTTTTAGGGTTTTCTGCACATCTCTACATTTTTTCCTCCTGTTGTCTTGTAATAGGGCAGGCATTTGGCATTTTTTATGTTTTGGATGTGTCTCTGTGCTGGAAGTAATTTGTATGCAATAGGTATGGTTAATGGTGGCTCTTACTCAAACAGCAGGTGAATGACCTGCAAAAGAAGCTTGTGGGGAGAAATGCTAATCACTTGGGTTTAAAGCTGTTTTAATTGATTTTTTTAACTTCAGAATTCCAGATGCGTAATAGTTGCCATAGAGCGCATAGCCACTTTTTCCATAAAAATTGAATCCAAGTACTTAATATTTAGCTGTTTACACTAGGAATGGAAAAGTAAAAGCATTCTTACTTCCTTTATAGCAAAATCTAATCTAGAAAAAGCTTGAGTGAAGTCTCAGACATCTCAGTTATTTGATAATAATGTTTTCAGTATAAAAATGAAGGGGTGTTTGTTTCGTCTGAGTATGAAGCCTTTGGCCAGTATTCAGACCACATTTAGTGGGCCTTCCTAAATGCTTTGTGAAAACATTCTTCCATCTCAGTAAAAGCCAGCTCTACCTAGTTTAGTATCTCCAGAGTCAGGTCTCTAACCAAATCTCCAGTGTAGTGTAACCTGTCTCATTATGCATTAATTACACTGTGTCCTTTTATTTCTGCTCTTCTTATGCTCTATAGAGAAAACTCTCCTCCTCCCACCCCCTTTTTTGTGGTGTGTTTTGTAGTGATGTAGTCATGTAGCTTTTGGGTTAAAAATGTACCAAACTCCTAGATGACATGAATTAATTGAATTTTTTAAAAAAGCCTAAGGAATGATGGTTATATGTAAGTGAGCCTGATTTACATACCAAACAATAGGATGAAAACTATGAAAAAAGAATTAGCGGAGTGCTGAAATGTGATATGGAGGGCAAGATTCAGCATGGTTTGGCAGAGCATTAAAGTTCTTTAGGGTTTCTTGGAGGAGTCAGGAATCAAGAACATGAAAAATCATCCAGTTGGTAGTAGTGTACTGAGAGAGGGTCTGAATAACAAGGGGATATGTAAGTGATTAAAGGCTTAGAATGATAAAAAAGAAATCTCACAGAGGAAAAATTGCAGAAGGATCTCATGATACTGAACATGTTGTTCCCCAATTTCAGTTGATGGAAGACAGGTCATTTCTCTGACAGTTTTTTGACCTAATCTTCTCTTGTTCCTGGCTGTGTCATTGTGCCCTTCCATGTTTTAGCACATGTACCCACATAATGGTATGGTGAACTGTGTCAGGGGATTGATGGGCCCCAACTTAGCGTAAACTTCCATTGAAACAGAGAATAAAGTTAAGTGAGTGGGTCTTGGTTAAAAACTGTTACCTTTGTATGCTGAATCTGCATTAAGGATGGCTAGGAGGGCTGTACCAGTGTGTTCTGTTTGCTGTGAGTGTAGGTGATGTACCTGTGGAGTACCCTTAATGGAGTTCATAACTCCAAACATTGCACAGCAGTGTGCAGTGGGATGCCTGGGTTTTTGTTTTTGAGAAACAGCCCAGAATGCCAAATGGCAGATATGTCTCTCTTGCCCTCATTCCCTGGGCAACACAATTGGCATATATAACTGTGCTCCCTTGCCATGGAGAAGAGTGTGTGTGTGTTTCTGGGCCTTCAATTTAAGATATGAGTATACGGAAAAATCTTTCTGCACTTCCTGCATTCACAATGTATAGGGAGATATGGAGAATAATTCTCCCAGTTTTTTATTGAAAGATAAGAAATAAGTTTGGTTATGACTGAGCTGAAAATGCAGGGAATGAAAAATTATGGTAACAGCTGACTTGTCTAGTTTCAACCCAAGGCTCTTTGAAATTGTGGAATTCTAAATTCTCATTTCCAAACTAAATATCTGAAGTGCAAATGTTTATATTTTTAGTGCAAGTTCCTACACATACAGATTTTTTTTTTCATTGTACAAGAAGGTAAATTTTATCTGAGAAAGATGAAGAACTCTGATCCCACTGTTTTCTCACTGCTTTCCTCCACTTGTAGTTTCAATGCAGCTAAACATTCTTTTGTACTAGCTTTCATAATTTTGTTCCATTCACAGGTGTGTAGATCTGCACCTTTTACTAGGATCTTAAAGAACTGTTTGGAAGGTGTGTTTGTGTGTACGTGGGCTCCTCCGGGGCAATGCTCGAGGCACTGCCAGAGCAGACCTCTGTGGGACTCCTCAGCCCTGCAGGGTTACCAGCACACGTTCCTGGCTCAGCTTCTCTCCTGGCCTCTTGAGAAACTCTCACAGTTGTTGGTTTGTGGTGGTTTTGTTTGTTTATGTGTGTGTTTGTTTTTTTGAAAGTTTGTCAAAACTGCCAGCTGGTTTGCTTTCCTCTATTTTCATGTTATATTTGAAGAACCAAGGTAGGTTGGAAGGCAAAAAAAAGAATTTTTCTATTTTGTCCACCTCCTGTTACATTAACTTATGTTTTAGTTTTCTGTTGGCTTACTTGCTGTCTGAACTTGGCAGGGTCTGGTGTGTTATATCTGGAGTGATTCCTGTGCAAAGGGCTGGCTGGAGTCTTCCAAAGCACATTTGCATCTCGCTTCCGTCTTACAGTCAGCAGAGGTCTAGGGGTGTTGTTAATCGGTAACAGAGAGAGGAAATTGTATCTCTCTCTAATTTTTTGGCTTAAACTAGGAAAATTGTTGTTTTAAATACTGTTTTTCAAATGCTGCGAAGTTTTGACAAGCTTTATTTCCTGCTTGCTTTAGGAGAAACCAAAAAAAAGGCTTTTGTTTCCTAGCTGTGGAAGGCATGTTGTTAGACCTTTTGTGTCTGGAGATAGGAAAGGTTAATTTACAAGTTCAAGGAGCAAGAGACCTTTCCACCTGCTCAAACAATTAAAATTCTGCCTTTGTGAGCATTCAGCAAAAAAAAAAATAGCTGCTTCTTGTTTTTTAATGGACCTCTTTCTCTTTTTCCTGGGGATCTGTGGCTGAAAGGACAACTGTGTACATGTGACTCTGCAGTGCATCAGTGTATAGTTGACAGCTAAGTCAAACATACTTCCTCCAGATGCTCAGAAATGTCTGGGTGAAAATGAAAAACAATCTCTCATCTGGGTTTTGTCAGATTGCCCAGCATTTTCTTTAAACTAGAATGCTTGAAAACAGAGGCCGTGATAACTAGCTTGAATACCGGGTTGGTTCTGGTTATGAAATGAGAATATCATGTAGGTTTGTGCTTCCATGTTGATTTCTTATGAATGACTTTTAGTGGTTTTTGTGAGGTATTATTTTCAGGGCTTATGAATGCCATCTCCAGAACCTCACTCTAGTTTTATACTTTGTTGTTGATATTGAGCTAGAGACAAAGCATCACCTTCTGATCGCTTCATCACAGGTTTTCTTCTTTCCAAAAGTGGGATGTTTCCATCTATCCCTTATTTTAGAAATTGATTCCAAGAAAAGGGAAGGTGATAATTTTATTGCCTCTGCTAGATAAGATCTGAATAGGAGACTAAAGCCAGCTCTAAAGTGGAAATCCTCCTTCTGCCATCCTGGTTGCAGATGGGTTTTGCCTGATTAGTATACTGCCTGATGTCCTAGGATAAATGCAGTCTTTTGCATGAAAGTGCCATCACCAGGATAGCATCTTCATCTTGAGGGAACCAGTAGGTGGGGAATCTGGGGATACTGGAGAAAATGGTTGTATGCCTTATAATATGTGTCCCAGTAGTCCCTTTCCTGGTGTGTGTAGTAGACTTACACATGGAATTTTACACATTGGTTTCTCCCACCTCTCAGTGGAGTCTTTTAGCACCCCTGACAAATCAGCTACAGAGGCTGGAGTAATTTATCTACAATGACCCCTGTTGCTGCACAGGTTCCTGCTGTGTTAGCAGTGATGGCATTTTGAGGAGTCCCTGTCACAGGTCATTGTGTTCCAGTTGCTGGACAGAGACTCCTCTCCAGATTTGATGCTCTAAACACTGATAGTCTGGGCTGTGAAATTGAATAGCTGAGATCCAAGCACCTGTGGAGTTGTGTTCATCCTCCAGCCCTGCCTGAGGTGCAAGGGATGGGGATGGAGGGTCAAGCTGGGGGCAGTTAAAGAGGCCAACTTTGGCCCACTGGTACTTGCTTGTCAAGCATTTTCAGCACATCTGGGTCGTTCAGTCATTTCCTAAACACACTGATGCTTTTCAGAAAAGTGAAATAAAAAAGCTTGGTTTTCAGTGTAAGAAATCTTGGTGTGGTTTTGCCTGGTGTACAAAGCAATGCTTAAGACAGGTGGTTCAGAGTCAGCCATGCCTACGCTGAAATGGGAAACTGCAGCTTTGTTGGGAACTGTGGCCTTCTAAACCCAAAATAAGTGTAAAAGGTAAAAGATTCAGTGTGTTAGGATGTTAACAGTTCACTGCTTAATTCACACCATTCCTCACATAGCTGCTCTTAGTATGTGCAAGAGTGATGTAGAGAGCTGAAAAGCTGCATATAGGGTAAGTTAATTCGCACAGAAAATGATGTTGAGTGCATTGAATGTTAACATAAGATATTATTGTAGAACAGCTCTGAAAATTACATTCAACTAATCCACTCAATCAACTAATGCACTCATTTACAGAGAGAAGCTATTGTAAAGGAGTACAGTTCTCAGCTAGCTAAGAACATCTTTTCTCTCATGTTTATCTTGACTGTATCCCCAAAGGATATTTCTTCTCTTTTATGAGGAATTATTTCCGTATTTAATTTGCTATGTACATCTTTTGCTTTTCTTGGAGGACGGAAAATATTTTCTGACTTTTGCAGTGGATTGAGAAACTTTATACTAAAACTAGGGTACTTTTAGTCCCCTTATCTGAAAATCTGTTTTCTGTGTCTTTCAATACTGCTGTGTGCTTCTGGATTGCAGTTTTCATCCCTCTGTGAACTCGCCTCAAAAGGTCTCTGTTCCGGATACCTGAAGGGTCACTTGATTCCAATGTCTTTTCGTAAACTCCTGAAGAGCCGTGAACATGTCTTCTCAAGTCAAGAGCCGTTTTCAATAAGCAAACACATACTTACTGTGCGTATTTTTCCTGAACTACTCCAGTGCCTATCATTTAACTTTGTATTTTTTGGTTAGAGGAGTGTCAGTCCTGTTAGTGCTTAAGCTGGAGCAGGCTGTGTTTCACAGGGTTCACTGCAGAGCTGATGAGCTCCACAGGGGCTGCTGCAGGCTCTGAAGTTTGGCAGCTCCCTGGAGAGCTCAGAGGTTCTTAGGGGCCGAAGCAAGCATAATTGCAAAGTTGGGGCATTCACTGTGATGGACCTCACCAAATAATTAGCTGCCTCAATTAAGCAGCTGCTCTTCCCACTGAATAGTGTTCAGGAAGGTGAACATTTGTGGATCAGAAAGTTGCAAAGCTGATGGGTTAATAAATTTCTGGCAATAAATTTCTCTCCTTCTCTGCATACCGTCAGAAATCACTGCTAAAATTATAGCATTTAATCTTGGCATTTGTACTCTGCAAGCTTTTTTCTGTGGATGAGGGATACTCTGCCATCAGTGTGCCTAGATTTTATAGACTTTTTGGAAAAGAAGCTCTTGTTATTATATTTTATATTTGTTCATTGCACAGAATGGAACCATGAAATGCTGTTTTACYTTTTTTGTTGGTTGGTTGTTTTTTTGTTTTGCTATGGTAAAACCTTCTATTTGAGGCAAATCAAAACTGTGAAGTTACAACTGTACAGTGCATAGTGATTTCTGACACCTTTTAGGAGGAAGTTTTATTGCCTGGATTCACCTTATGCACTGAGATGCAAAAATTAAAAAGTCTGGATTTAAAGTGGCATAGAAAAAAGTTTGTAGGAAAAAAGCATCAAAACACTTTGTCTATTTTTTCAGAATTTTTAATGGTTGGATAACCTTTAAGATAAACCAACATTCTGGGCCAGACTCAAACAAACTACCAACTATTTTTTTTTTGTTTATTTCAGTCTAAGATCCTTCCTCTCCTCTGTAAGTGTATGTCAAATAGTTGATGTGCATTAACTCTTTGGAGGGGGCTCTGTAATATTAAAAATCACAAGCACAGGTAAATAGAAATAACACTTTGTTGTTGTTGTGGTTGTTTCTCTTTTAGATTTTTATAACAGCTCACAACAATTTCCTGAGTCTGCTGGTAAAATCTGACCTGCGGTGGTATTTGTTGTTAGGTTGAAGAGAGATTTGGCTCTGTATGGGTTGATTTGATACTAAAGTAAAGGCCTTCCTGCTGGGTCTGGTACTCTTGTTAGATATGAAAGTATGTTTGCTGAAGGTAATTACAGCACAGCACGTTTATGTATTGCCCTCTGGATCTTTACAGGTTTGGGATTACCCAGCACAGAGCCCAGTTCAGTGCCTGTGCCACTGTACAGTAAACATGCTGTATACATATGGGGCTTTTCCCTCAAAATTTCCCTCATAAATGGTATAGATTCTAATTTTAAATGTCGCTTTTCTCCTCTTSTAGGCTAGAATTAAAATCTAGATTCCTAGATTTAAATTGTATAAGAAGGTATAACTAGATGATTTAGCACAAGACATTACTTTTTTTCTTAATATTTTGCTCTATCCCATGGGCTTTGGTCGTGGCTTTTATTTTTTTTTAAATTGAAATAACTGAATGTGTTTGAAGAGGATGGGGAAGCGGGAGAATGATCCTTACCTTGTCCGCATGGTTGTCGTCAGCTGAAGCATGGCTGGTTCCAAAGATTTTTAATGGAGGCATTAAAACCCACAGGTTTTCAAGCAAGGTGGAGGAAAACAAACATGTGATAGCGGAAAAAACCCGAACTGTTGAGGGAACTGCGCAAAGGTCACTGGAGCTGATTGGAAATATTGCTGAATCTTAAGCCAGTTCTGTGTGTGTGTGTGCGCGCGCGCACTCCTGTGACAAATGAAATAGGGCTGCTTTTGTGAAGTCTGGGAAACCTTTTCGTAGTTACCAAACTACCCTCAACTATTTTTGCTTGAGTATTTGCAATGTACATGAGAGGTGAGAGTGAGACAGAGAAGAATATGAGGCTGTACAGCGATTAATGAGCTGTTTCAGTGTAAAAAAAAATCGGTCCAGCAGGCGAGGCAGAGCCTTGGAACCTATTAACCTTGATTTGGAAGTGTAAGACTTGACAGCTGGGGCAAAGAAGGGCTGTCCTAAAGAAGTTGCAAGTAAAAATATTTTTCTCTCTTCTTTCTTACATGCTCACTGGTGAAATGCTGCCTGACTTTTTTTAACATTTCTTTTTTCAAGTGTGCAGCTATCTAATTGCAAAGCTTGACTAGGTGGCTTGCTACTGTGCTGCCTATCTGGAAGTTATTTGGGGTTTGTCCTTCTTGGTGAAAAACAGTTTATCTGAGGCACAGTTTGAGGCCTAGAGAAATCTCACATGTTCTCTTCAGATATTTTTGTGCTCTGTGTTCAAGATAAACATGTTGCTCCATGAAGAATTACTCACTTGGAATTGAATAGGACAATATTTGTGTTAATCAACTGCATTTCTGTCCCCAGTTATTGGTGCACATTAAAACAAACATGCTGTAGACATGAATTAAGGGGGAAGATATGACATGAAATTTCCTAACTCTTTAAAATAATAATTAGAAAAAAAGAATGAATATTTGCCAAGAATAACTTCATCTGCAAGTGTTTCTTAAATGTGTTGCACATTTGTTTTTCTTTAGAGGATGGGTGGCCAGGCCTCTTCACATGTGGGCACCATATAGTGACCTGTTGTGGTTGTGTCATGATCTCTGTTAGTTTAAAGGCTCCAGGTCTTTCCTAATCTGGATTTTTTTGACTGAGCCAGGCTAGGGAGCACAGATACAAACAGGTAATGCTGACAGATGTTATGAGGTTATGAGGAGCAATTTAGGACAGTAGTCTGTTCCAGCTGTAACAACAAAACAGAGCAAGCACCATGGACACACTTTGCGTGATCTGTTTATACTCTGTGTTATTTCAGTTTAGTTATGCATTCTGTTAACAACCCGCAAAAGTAAATCCATTTTCTACCACCTGCAGAAAAAGGACAAATATCCTTACCCCCTACTAGTCTCCAGCCAAAATAAAGTGATTTCCCTTGCTTTGCCTCAGTCTTAAATGCAACTCGGTAGCTTCCCTCTCTCCACTACTTGTTAAATAATGTTTAAACATTGGTATATGTTACATATTTTAAAATTTGCTTGTCCAGCCTCAAAAGATYTTATGGAGTGTTTTGCCCAGTTACTAAGTGCAAACTGTGCTTCAAAACATGTTGACTTACCTGCCCGTCTCAGAATTTCTCTGGAAAGAGTGAATTGGTCTTCCATCAAATCCACTTCACTGCATCACATGGAAGTATGTCTGCTATAAGTTTGCACACCTTCTTTTTCTGCTCCCCCCCCAAAATTCTGACCCATGTTAAGGAAGCTATTGTACTTTTATGACAGTCTGTAATATCTGTCTTTGCTGTTTAATGTTGAATTCTGAGATGGTTGTCAAGATCTGTTGGATATCTCCAACTTTCTCATTGGCCCAAGGAAGGAAAGAAACATATGGAAGTAAAACCTGACACACTAGTGTGGGTTTGCCTTAAGTTGTTTTTCTTCAGCTTTTTGTAAAGGAACTTTGCTTTGTTTCACAGGRTATGTGCCCCTTACCCAGTAGAACAGAGCTCCACAGACATTGTCTCTGTAGAATAGGGAGGGCCTTTGTCTTTACTGGAGGTTGTAGTCAGTGTTCCAATTTCAGACTTATAAATGATTGCTTTCTTTTTTTTGTCTTTTCAAATAATTGTAGGTTCATGTATTGGACAGACTGGGGAGAAGTGCCAAAGATAGAACGTGCTGGGATGGACGGTTCAAGCCGCTCCATTATAGTTAACACGGACATATATTGGCCAAATGGACTGACGTTGGACTATGAGGAACAGAAACTTTACTGGGCAGATGCTAAACTGAATTTCATCCACAAATCAAATCTGGATGGAAGTCACAGGTAAGAAGTTCTTGGTTTATGTACGTAATGTGGTACTTTTCTTAGATGATGTTGCTTAAGCAATATTGTAATCTGTTACAACAAATTGTCRTGTTACCAGTTGCAAAATTTAAAGCAAACCAGTGCTGTCAGAAACTTTTATCCTTCCCCATCCTCACCTTTCCAGCACTGTGAAGTGGAATGTGTGCTCCTCTTTAGGGTAATCCTATAGCTCTCAGTTTTCTCAGAACCAGTTCCATTAAAAAATCCTTGAATCCTGTTCTTAATTGTGTAAGACTGTATGGAAAATTGTCCTTTTTCAATAGGTCTTCTGTGCAGTGTTGTTGTGGTATTCAGAAATGCAGAAAATCATCTGAAAAAATGGATCATCATATACTAGTATTTCAGTTTCATTAACCCTAGGAGCTGAAAAATTGGTGGAAAACAGTCCTTACAAGAGAACTACGCTAAAATGACTGTTTTCCTCTAACAGTTTCATAGTGATGATGTAATTATTTTTGATCCAATCATGGCTACTTCTTAATTAAAGGTTTATCTGCTACTTCGTATATATGCATTTGTCCCTAATTTGGGTGATGACCCTCTTCATTAAATGAGAGCTTTGACCAAGTACTGGTTGCACACACAAATGAATCCCAGTTAGCTTGTGTCCCAGGTATCATATGGAGAGATTATTTTTTTTGTGAGGTTGTTCTTGGCAAATTTTTGTGATGCTTCAGGTAGTTTATCCAGGCATGAAATATCGTTGCTTATGCTCTTTGTTCTGGCCTCTCAGGGACTTGTCACCACAAGTGTTAGTTTGACATAAAGATATCAATTCTGTTGATAGTTGTTTTGTGTGGACTGGTGAGTAGGAAGATAGGCAACATGCATGAAACATGTCCACTGTCCTCCAGTGGTATTTATTTTGAACTCGACAGTTTCTCTGTAACACTGGTTTGAAAGGCTACATCACTTTCCTCCTAAATTCTGCCTTTTAAAAGATTAAAAGTTCACATAGTACTTTTGTAATGGTGTTTGTTCATGGAATGTACCAGGAGTTGGATGCAGTTTTAAATTTGTGTCTTTGGATATAGGTATTATAACCAACTTTGTTAATTCAAATCATGGAGCTATGGATATCTATTTTGAATTAGACCATCATCTGCTGTTTGCTTCACGAGAAAGAAAACTTAGTACTAAAAAAGAGAGAAATATTTCACAGTGATATTTCTTTCGTAAAAGAAGACTGTCACATAASTTTTCAAGTAATGAAAAGGATAGAAATTGTCGTATACATTAGTAACTTCAGTATTTTTTATTTCTTTTTATTTCTTTTTAATAATTTTTATTTATTTATTTATTTAACCTGTTTTATCTGGTGTCTCCAGTCTTTCTTGTTCCAGAGCTACCTCTGTGTTTCCTGCTGCCACTTCTGCTTTTTCAATCTTCTTTTGCTACTGACTTCTTTGCAGTTTTTCTTGTGCTAGTGATCTGTTGCACAGTGGTGTGAATATACTTGGTTTTGGTATTCTGTTTTTATTTTCATGGTATTTGTTCTCTGGTTTGCCTTTGGTTAACCTGGGGGATGAGGCTGTGGAGGTGCTGATCTTTCTTGGTGCCAGTGACCAGCCTTGTCTGTCTGCAGAGAGCTGTGTCCAACAGCTGCCTCATGACACAGAAGTGCAACCTGGGTCTCAGCAGTTACCTCATTCTAGAGTAAATTCTCTAGGATTAGTTAAGCCTGTAATAAAGACTTGTATAGACAAGTAATTTAGACATGTAGCTCTACTAGTTCTTTATACGTAGCAAAGCAGTCTAATGCTTTAAACTGGGTTTATTTTTCAAATTGATCCATTTCAGTATCAGGAATACTTCATGGAGGTATGATAATACATTACCATTTGAAGGGGAGAAAGGGAAGTCATCTCTAGAAAGAAAGCACATATGAGTTCCCTTAAGCACTCAGAAGCACAAACTAATTCTAACAGCACCTGTTTTTCCCTAGGCATGTGAGAAAGTTCTGAAGATTCAAAAAATAGTCAACATCTGTATCCAGGCATTTTTGTTTCATTTTTTTATTCTTTGCAATTACATCATCAGGGAAAAAAAAGAGAACTGCAGAAGTTAGGCTGTTCTACAGTGGGGTTTTATGGGTGTTTTTTTTCTGCTGTGACCTCTTAGCCTCTGCCTGTCTTAAGAAAAAAGATCTTCTGGGACTTTCTAAAGTGATTTTTTTTTTTTTTTGTTATATACTACTTTTCAGTTATCCAACAAATTCAGCTTTCTCAGTATGATATTTTACAGCTGTAATTCTGTATTTTGTTTCTTAATTTCTTTATCTTTTTTTAGTAACTGATTCACTAATACTAAAAAGAAAAATTTCTAAGTCTGCAGCCAAAGCAAAAACCTTTTAAATCTTTCTTTTCAGTGGAAAAAATCACCCCACCAAACCACTTAAAAGCCACAAACCCTTCAATTTTTTCTCTTCGCCATCTCCAACCCCCTCAAAACCCAACCAACAAAAAAACCCACCAACATTTTTCCACCACCACCTCTTAAGAGGGCTACCTTTTAGTTTTTTATCCCTAAGAGGGAAGCGTGCAGGAGAACAAGATTATTGTCAAGTGGCTAATCTAACTTAAACCAGAATCTTTGTCTTATTTAGAAACTGTTATTTTAGTGATTTTTTTTCTTGATATTTAGATGATTCTTCTTAACTGCTGCATTAGATTTATATTTAGTTGTTTTGAGGGTTTTGTTGCTAGATTTCTAAATTTTTCTTGACTGGAACAGATTTTTTTTTTTTTATCCTTGTGAAGTGTTACTAGTATTTTTGGTGTTTTACCTAATGTTAGCATGTCTGGAAAAACATATGCTTCTGGAAGCTATTGAAATGAAAAAGGCAAATGAGTTATTGAAAGACACATATCTTCATAAACATTGGATGTTCTAGATCTGAATAGTTTTGGTAGCTTAGAAAAGGAAGCAGATGAGTAAAGATTTGATCTGTCAAGTTTTTTAGCATTGTATGACAGGTGGTGGGAAAGAGTGTGTAGCAGATAAATGATTGTAAAAGCTTCATGTGAAATAGGACAGCACGAGTTTTAATTGCTTTGGGAGAAATATTTCTATCAAAAAAGAATTTTAAACATCTTTCTCTCAAAAAAGGATTTTAAACAGTTCAGAGAAAACTGTTTTTGTGGTTTGGAAGGTGAAAAAATACAGTGTAAATAAGAAAAGGTTTTAATTAGTGTCACTGACAGTATTAAAGTATTGAGGTTCAAACCTCAGAGGTCTAAAGTTTGGAAGGAGTTCTTCTCTAGAACTTCTTCATGTATTTCTAAAGCTGTAAGAAATCCCAAGCTTTTTTGTTCTTTTATTTCTGTAGTCTGAATATTACATCTCTACACCTGACACTACACAAGACTTAAAACTTTTAAGATTTATATCTCAGAGAAGGAGTTTGATATGAATCACAGAATATGCTGAGTTGGGAAGGACCCACAGGGATCATCGAGTCCAACTCCTGGCCCTGCACAGACATCCCAACAATCCCACTCAGTGCCTGAGAGTGTTGTCCAAACACTCCTGGAGCTCTGGCAGCCTTGGGGCTGTGATCATTCCCTGGGGAGCCTRTTCAGTGCCTGACCAACCCTCTAGGGGAAGAACCTTCTCCTGATATCCAACCTCAGTCTCTCCGACACAACTTCAGGCCATTCCCCAGGTCCTGTCCCTGGTCACAGGGAGCAGAGATCAGTGCCTGCTCCTCCTCTTCCCCTCACGAAGAAGCTGTCACTGCCATGAGTCTCCCCTCAGTCTCCTCCAGCTGAACAGACCAAGTGCCCTCAGCCGCTCCTCGCAGGGCTTCCCCCCAAGGCCCTTCCCCATCCTCATGGGCTCCTTTGGACACTCTCTAATGGCTTTATGTCTTTCTTACATTGTGACACCCAAAAGTTCACACAATATTCAAGGTGAGGCCACCCCAGTGCAGAGCAGAGCAGGACAATCCCTTCCCTGGCCTGGCCAGCAATGCTGGGCTTGGTGTCCCCAGGACAGGGATGTCCCTCCTGGCTCCAGGGCACTGCTGACTCAGATCCAACTTGTCATGGACCAGGACTCCCAGGTCTCTTTCTCTGGCACTGCTTTCCAGCATCTCATTCCCCAGTTTGTCTCTACATCCAGGGGTGCCCCRTTCAGGTGCATGACAGACATGAATCCTTGCAGGGCTCCAGGTAGTGGAAGAGTACACTAGGCAGGTGGGAGGAATATGCAGACAGAGAAACAAAGTAAGCTTTGATTATTGGGTTTTGGTGGAATTTTTGTCACCTCTTCCAACAGGACCTAGATGAGCTCCCTTTGGAGTCATCAGTGAGCCATTAAAACCAGTAAGCAACGTGACAGCTCTGGCAGCAGTACCCAGTTAAATATGTGGTAGAGTCATAAATTTGTGACAAAACCTCTCCAGCAAATTTTACAGGGATGATTATGGTTCATTACCTGCTAGCCCTGGGATTTACTAGCCCTAGCCACTCCAGAGATGGGCTCATTAGAATAAAGAGGAAGAGCTCAGAAATTGATGACTAATGCCCTTGGTTTGCCAATGAGAGAAAGGAACGAACAGTTTTTCAGGTCAGAACGCAATAATTAAAAAACTAAATTGATGCATAGAAGAGATGGTTTTGGTTTTTGCAGCTCTTGCTCTGCTCTTATCAGAGGGAACAGTTGTTTTTTGTGGGACTAATTAAACAAAACTGAATTGCAGACAGCTCTCCTGTGAGTAGAGTCCCCGAGATAGGTTGGCCTGCTAAGGCAGTTCTTGAATTAATTTCCTCTTCCTTTACCCTGCAGCAGCAGTTCTAATTAATAAGTTAACACGTTACTGGCTGAAGGGAAATGCACTTACAAGGTCCCCCAGGAAGTGTTTGTGCTAATGAGATGGTTTTTGAGGCCACTGTAAGAAAACACACTTTCAGCAACTGTCAGAAAGCTGGGAAGCTCTTGCAAGGAGGTGAATGTCTTAAGTTTGCACTTGAGCATTGATTTTTCTCGTTTCTGTTTTCAAGCATCAGCTCATGTCTGTCTGCCAGATGATTAGTTGCAGATTTGTTGAAACACTAAAAATACTGTGTCCCTGCATTTAGAAGAGAGGTTTTTTTGTTATTTGCCTATCATGTGTACAATATATGACATTATGTACAAGGTATAAAATCTCATATTCTGTTTACATCTCTCTGTATATTTCTGAGAGATAAAATTGCTTAACACCTTCAAGCAATGAAGAGGAACCAGTCAGTGGTGAGAAGCCTGTTTCAATACCTCACCAACACAGGCCGGTGCAGAAGCCAAACAATGCCCTAATTAAAACTGCTAGAGAATCCTGCATAAACAGAATTAATTAGATTATTTGGACACAGAGCTAGGGTGAATTTCTAGATTCTTCCCCAAGGTGCTTCTGAAAAAAAAATTCTGGAAAAGTGGAGCTTCAAAACATCTGTTTGTCTGAGAAAGGACCCACAGAATGACTTCATTTCTCAACCATGGTTTGATTTCTGATTGACTTTTTCAGGCTTTCATTGGAGGTGGGATTTGAAATGGCATGGCTAGACCTGTTATTTGTTACATCTACTTTCTGGAAACACATGGCCATCATGGCATAAAGAAGTGGCAAAAGACAAAATCACTGCAGTCTTAAAAGTCCCACAGGTCATGTTTCCTGCTTACTTTCTCAGGTAGTCAGAAGCAGGCTTGTCTTCTGATAGGAATATTTGAACAAGCATTTGTGGTAGAAATTCAGCTTAATTTTCTGAGTTTGCTTTGCAAATGTTTTTGTTAGGTTGGCAGGAGAGGAAATCTTGTGAACTGAGGGAACCAGAGCTCCCTGCCCTCCTTATGGCATCCTTCGTGTGGTGTTTTATGGTTGTCTCTTAGTCTTTCATCCTTCTTCATCTGATGGCAAGATTCATGCTCTGAGTGCTTTGGCCACTTGCTAATATTTCCAGTGGTTACCAGTAATTCATGCAATTTTGTAAATGCTCAAGGCATTAAGCAATCTGTAGATGGAGTGAAAGGTTTTGTTTAAAATATTACCATTTGCTTCATGCAAACCTGTTATATGCTTTCTTCAACATGATGAGCACTAAAAGCAGATTCTTTTTTTTCCCCCTTTCTGTTAGCCTAGGAGTTAGTAATATAGGTATGGGATCTCCCATAGGGACACTGGAGAAATGGAGTGAAACATAAATGTCAAAAATTCTTGCACCCTGCCCTGGAGACTGAACACAGGTAGCCTCAGGGGCCACCTGAAAGGAGTTTTGCTACTGTGAAGCTGGAATGTTAATGGTTTAGAGTAATACAGGCCAGGACATCTAAAGTACTCCAGGTTTACTGCAGGTGTGCTGATTAGTTCTTGAAACTAGAAGACTGTAATGCACCCAGAATAAAAGGGCTTTGCTTAATGGAAAGTGTTTACTTGTTTATTTTTATGGAGAAATGCTGTTATGCTTGGATATAAAACATCTGTTAAAATTCTAGGAGGGAAAATAGTAATTCTTGATATTTTAAATTTAAATTATCTTGATTGTTGGTGGCTTCCTTTTGGTGATCTGAGTTATTAAATGTCATAGATAGCTATAACTTGCTTTGAATGCTAGTATTAGTTGAAAAAGAAAGGCAGACTGGGGAAATCCTGGTTGTTATAAAGGATATGAATATAAAGTTAACGTTTTTTGGTCATTTTGCTGTTAATTTTTATTTCAAGTGAGTTTAGTCTTTGTCTGAAATGCATATTATCCTGAAGCAGGGACTTTTTTGTCATTGTTAGTATAAAACTGGATAGACTGACTATGAAGTTTCATGTATGTATTCTATTTCAGAGTTCAATAGTCCCTTTTGTAATTCCTGCTTTAACTTGTTTATTATTTGTTTCCTTTATCTTCACAAAGTGTTTCATAGGACTCTTTAACTCAATAAGAACAGAACAAAGGTGAATATATTTAAATTGATCTATATTTTCTCCAGACAGTAGAAAACTCTTTACCATAGCAAGTACTTACTGTAATTGCATCTCTGATTACCATGATGATAAATAGTTGTATTTGTGAAATCATGATATTCAACACAGATGGAATTTAATTTCTGTGGAAACTGCTTTTACTTCTCTCTTTCTTTTCCTACCTTTCTTCCTGCTGTCCCCTTCTGCATTTCCTTCCCAGCCAATTAAACTGAGATGGTGACATTTTAAATGTCAGTCGCCATCAAGATTTTTAAGGCAAATTTATGTAATTATATGCCTGGTGCAGGGAAGATTATTTAAGTTAGTGTGTGCTTAGTACCATCTAATATATAGCAAATTTGCATCCTGGCTGTAGCCCTGGAGATGTCTTCTGAATGAATAACATTACTCCTTATCCTCAGCTCTCCCTTCCTCATAGTCTCTGGTGTCTCTTTTTAAATGAGACTAATGATACAAGTGCAGCAGTTTGAAGGAACCAAGGAGCTTGGTGAAGGATAATAGCATTTCAGCCTTTTGCTGTCGTGTCACTTGTTCCGGTTGAGCCTGGGCTGCTGGTTGCCACCAAGGAGCTGTCTGGTCCCATCAGTCCAATTGCACCTGCACCGCTGTACCTGGAACCCAGATCAGTGGCTTTGGAAGTGAGGCCAGAAATGTTGGAGACCTGTGTGCTCCCTGTCCCTGTGTGGGTGCTTGTGAAACACCCTGGAGGTGGGAAGCACCTGCTCCCACCAACTCTGTGCAGCAGCTGTGTACTATAGGTGACGCTCTGGTCCCCTTCATGCACCTGGGTGTATTTAATAAGTAATCAATCAAGGCAGAAGTAGGGATCCCTCGTCTCTCTCGGCAAAAGCAGAGCTCTGCAGTTCCTAGCATAGGTCTTGCTAAAGCATAACTGCTCCACAGCAGCCATCAGAAGGTCATTTCTTGCTCCCTCTCTTCTTCTTTTTCCTGTTTTGTAATACCTGGGCTCTCCAGCCCTTTCCTCCCGCTCCTTATTAGGCTGTGGAGACTCACTGGGCACAACTGCATCCACTGCTTCAGTGCTGACACACATTGTGTGGCTTCTCTTCAGCAAGGCTGCGAGTGCGGCCAGTGGAGGATTTTCCAGGGGCGAAAAAGCCCTGCTGGTTTTGCTGATTGGAAGTGAGGTATTACCTTGTAATGGCTTGCTGGAAACAAAGATTGCAGAGTACATGTTACTGGTAATACTCATGAGATGCAAGAAATACACACTTGTGTTTAAGGCCAAAGCCATCTTCATGTGTTGCAACCTTATATCTGCTGAGAAAAATAATATAAGCTGAACAGTAATTGCTTCAAGGCTATGACTGAGGGTACAGTCAAATGAAGGGCTCCTGAATCTCTCCAGATAAGGGCTGGTTTAAATAAGGGTCACAGTTCACTTGATGCATTGTCATATGAATAGATGGTTGTCTGAAAGTTAGGCATGTCTAACAGTGGCTATTGTACTCAAAGATTTATTGCCGCTGGCACTGGTGGGTACTAATCACGTGTAAAATTCTCCTGCGTGTTTTTTTGTTTGTTTGTTTGGGTTTTTTTAAAGTAAGATAGTCAGAATGCTTCATAAAAATGGGGCTTCTCCTGTTCATGGGAGTGCTGTCTTTGGTGCAGGTTTGATTATAGTGACAGCTTGGGACTTTTATTGCTTCTGTTTCATATGAGAAAATGTCATAAATTTGTCGTAAAGAGTTAGTCTCCAAGCCTGCTCTAAACTAAAATTCAAATCTGAAGACATTTAGGGTTTGGGGGTAGGATTGGTTAAATTGTTTACAGAATTAGAATGCCTTTATACTCAGTATGGTACTGGAATGTCTTGTGTCATTCTGGCTTCACTGTTTGGCTGGCARGTTTCAGATTTAAATTATATTACAATGGTCTTTTGTAAGATGCTTAGTTGGTGCATTTAATTAGAAGCAAATATATACCTGACTCCAGACAGAGATAAGAAAGAAAAGATAATATGTCCTACTTTTGAGTGCAAAATACCAAGAAATAGAAGATTTTGTTTGGTGTAGAATTGGAACACTAGAGTGACAAGTAAGGAAATGTGTGTCTTTTTCTCATAAGTATAAAAAAAAGTAGAAGCTTTAAAGATAATATGTCTTCTTCCAGAAGCTCAGGTGAAAGAGCAATAATGACTATAGTCTCTTTGTACTCAGAGTCATTGGCAGGAAACACCTTCAAGTTTCTTGCTTAGTATACTCTTCTGTTATATTTTAGCAGCAAATATTGGGAAAATAAGAGAATTTCTGTCATCTATTAAACCACTTCAGTTAGACTTATTTGCAAAAGTGCTACCTATAGTGTGGGGGTGTTTTCTCAGTAAATATATAGATAATTGCTCTCTTCTCTCCAAGAAGAAAATTGGGAGGCTGATGTTCTGGTGTGCGTTACTCTGAAGGAGTAGCAGGGCTGTATGTCACTCTCTTACGCTTTCAGTCTGGGAATGGGATGGCGATTCCTGATGTTCAGTAGGAGCTTGCCCATGTGGGAACATATTTCCACTTAGGCAGTTAAGAAGAAAAGAGATGGGAAGAAGCACTCCTGTAAATGCTGCTTGTGTGGTGCTGCTTTAAGCAGGGTGTTGGTCCAGATGACCTCTGTGGTCCTCTCCATCCTAAGTTTTTCTATGATTCTGAATCAAGTAAACAGAAGAATTGAGCTACTTAATTCCAGTTCTGAGGAACTTGGGTACAGATAATTAGTTTCTACATCACAAGAACCTGCAAAAACTGTCTTCAGTAATGTTTGTGCTGCATCTTTGTGATGGCTAATGAGCATGTCTTTGTATATATACATAAAATATATGGGTATACTCTTTAATTTTGTTTATGAACCTGGAGAGAGGCAGTGACCCAGTTTGCTGAAAAATGGTACCATTACCATGACAGAAAAATCACTAGAACTCTGTTTAATGGCATTGCTTATAATAAAAACAATACCTTAATAATTATTATAATAATGAAAGTAACTTTAAGGTTTTCTTTATAGTAAAACTACTTTACTTTAGAGTATTTTTTTGATGGTTCAAAAGAGCAAAACTGGCAGAGATGGATGGACAGCTAATTGACCAGTTTGTCTCAGTTTGAAATCTGCTGAGGCTGAAATTGGTGGACATTGTATATCAGCAGGTAGCAGTCAGACTTGCATAATGTCAGCTGGCATTCCCCCCACTTACGTGGTGGCAGAGAGCCCTACAGGTGTGGAGTGTTCCAGAGATGACAAGAAGTAGCCACAGAGTTAAGTACGGATTTCAGCTGGCATCTCTTGGGCATCTCAGCATCAGTAGGCAGCCTGAAAATAGTACTCATGTGTTGTTCCTTCATGTTGTTCCTCAAATTGGGGGCAGTATATTTGTTTCCCATAAATAAATACAAAGTTCTGATCAGCAGTACTCAAACTGTAAAACTTCTTTTCCCAAAAGCTGTGTTCAGGCAAAACCATAGTGCGAACTGAGTTTGAGATTCGTTTTCTTCCCTGTACTCCATTAGGCAAGCAGTGGTTAAAGGCTCCCTTCCACATCCCTTTGCCCTGACACTGTTTGGGGACACGTTGTACTGGACTGACTGGAACACGCATTCGATCTTGGCCTGCAGCAAGTACTCCGGGGAGGACCTGCGTGAAATACATTCCAACATCTTCTCTCCCATGGATATCCACGCTTTCAGCCAGAAGAGACAACCGAATGGTAAGCTGTCTTGCTTTCAACAAAGAAAGTTGCAAGTTGGAACTGATTTGCAAAAATCTTAATTAGTCTTTCTGTATGGTGGTGGGTGGCTTCACCTGCATCATGATGCAATTTTTCCAATGCAGAGAATAGGAAAAGACCCAAAGGGAAACCAAGTATTCTCTACATTTTTTTGCAGGGAGTTTTAAGTGCAAGAAAAAAACCCCATCTCTTACTTTTTTTTCTGCCTGACAAATTTATGCTATTGTTGTATTCCTTTTTCTGTTTCCTGTGCCATAACTTCAGGCAACACGGTATTTTTATTTTTTCCAAGTGGTAGTTCCTGAGTGGAAAGTAGTGTTAATTTGGCAGATGCTATTACGCGGGACTAGTTCTGTGTAGTAATCACTGTCTTAACCATTGTGTTAGTTTACTGTGTTTGCATTTTGTTTTTATATATGCAGCCTACTATACATTCAGCACCAGTATGCTGAATAGTTAGTAAAAATGAGAAGAGCAGAGCTAAAACAAGGTTCTTGTTTAGAGCTACTTTGCCAAGAAAGGAAACATTGAACATCCATGCATTTTGGTACTATAAATACCTCACTACTCAACACTTGGAAGTAATTTTTACTTGTTCTGTGTTTATCATTTCCTCCTTTAATCTGTGTTGCTGCCACTGATTCTAYGACTCAAATGCCGTATGTGTCTTAACACATGAGATGAGGTCATTCATTATCAGAAGCATTAATCTGTGTGATTTATGTTTAACAGCTACAAACCCATGTGGAATTAATAATGGTGGCTGCTCCCACTTGTGTTTGATGTCTCCTACCAAGCCCTCTTATCAGTGTGCATGTCCCACTGGTGTGAAACTTCTCGAGAATGGAAAGACCTGCAAAGATGGTAGGCTTTGTTTTTAAAAAATCCTTTAGATTAAGCACAAAGTAGCTTTTGGAGTGAAAGGGATTCTTCCAGCTTCACTATTTAATGCAGGGTAGGAGTGGCAAATTCTGAAACCATGCGTGCTTTTGCAGTACAGATAAAAGTGGCTGGAAAATTCCCTCTACATTTTAAAAAAGAAGATTCTCATGACCAAAGGGCAGGTTACCTCCAGTTACAAAATTTAAGTTGCAGTTCTGTCTCTGTCACTAACTCCCTGCAAGTTTTTTGGGACTCTGTTGTTCCCTTTTCTTAGAGAAAAAGCTACCTACCTCCTGTGTTGTCTCTGTTTCTGACATTAGTGATCATGAAGTAGTATTTGGCTAATAGGATTGCACAACAAACCCTTTTTTTCCCCCTCATTATTTTAAAAATCTGATGTCCACTTATTATACACACATAGACCTGGAATCTCTCTCTGTAAATAATGCCATGTTTTTAGAGGTGTTGAAAGTGTTTCAGCCCTAAAGCTCAAGACATGATCAAGACTTAGAGCTGCAAGCACTCCCCCAAAACTGCTTTTAATGTCTTATAGTGGGCTAATGTATGTATGTGATTTTAAATCGTTACATTTTGTAAGTATAGGTCTTGTGATATTGTGCTGTGGTTGCTGTGCTACATTAACAAGGTCAAAATTAAGTCTGGGAGAAAATTATCTAGATCATAAATAACCATCCTTTATGCAGATCACCTCTGTATGACAAAGGTAAATGGAGGAAGAAACGAAACAGCAGAGTTTAGTGTAAATAGGCTAAATAAAATGTATACAGAAACAATTTTTTTAATTGGAGTTTTATATTTTAAAAATTATTCCAGGCTTGTCAGCTATGTTCAGAGTTTTCTTTAATTTCATGCTATTTCATGCTCTCTGCTGATTATTTTTGTGTGTCTCTGTGAACCTTGTTAAAGTAAATTGCTGCTTTTATGTGAAAAACAGCTCCCAATTTAGCCTGGCAGGATTGTTTATAAGAATTTCTGAATACACAAACAAGATGTTTTTCTTCTATTTCCCTCGGTATAAGGGACAAGCTTTAATAATACTGCTCTGAGTTGGTCATATGTAGTCAAAATGTGACACGAATCCTTGTGCTTTTTCAAAAATACTTGATATGCCAGATAAACTCCAGTGTATCACAGTAAATCACCAAAGGTAAGTAGAGGAATGGTGTTAAAAATCCACCCCAAAACCTTATTAAAAGGAGTTCTTATGCAGAAATATTCAGATATCAGTTCACTTTTTTAGCCATTCCTTATGTCTCGTAATTTGTAACTGTTGCTCTTTTCTCCCACTCCCAGAACATGAGAAGCCAAATTTTATGTTCTCAGTCAGCCATAACATGTATTTGGCTTACAAAATATAAGCCACCACTGTATTAGAAATTTTGTTAACCAACTTGCTACAGTATATTGTCCAGTTGTATGCAAGAAACTTTATACAAGATAATTTCTCTTATGATTGTCAATATGATGTTGCATTTTAAACCACCATTTTGCTCTTGTGTCTATTGGGAAAACTCTGCCTTTTCAAGAAGAAAAATGGTGAGAAGAGAGGAGAAAATTGAGTCTGTGTTTATTTAGCTTGGTCTTAGAAAGGAGATAGCACATAAACCAAATGAAACAACCTACCCAAATTATTCATCAGGTCCATTGGTTTCGTGTAACTTTGATGATCCTGTGCAGGGCTATTTTCTGAGATGCACCATGCAGGTGATTCAGCATTTAGAGCTAAGCATGACCCAAAATAGTGATTTTTTTGTTTCCCCCCCCCCCACTCCTCTCTCCCTGAAGAGAGGTGTGGGTGATGATAGGCTTAGGGCTGTTGTGAGTGACCTACAACTTCCCAGAGCTCTTCGAGGCAGAGATTCCCTGGAATTTCTTCCCTGACTTGCAAAGGCTGCAGTTATTGATTCAGGGGAGGGAGAAGAGCATGGCACTTGAACAGAGGCAGAGTAGCCACAGTCCAGAGTTCGAGATGTAAATCTGGACATCTGGGTGGTGACTTCCTTTCTTAGACTCCTCAGGGACTCTTCGGAAGTAAATTTGTTTTCTCTATTTCAGGTGTGCAGGGCGGGGGATTGAATCTAGTTTCTGGGGCTGTTTTTTTWCCTCCTTGTTACTTGCCTGTTCAGTATATCTGCTGTGAAAGTAGAGCTGAACCCTGAGAACTGAACATTTTTACCTTGGATAGTTTCAGTATAAAGCTGTTATGCTGAAGTGCTGATTAAATCTCCGTTTGCAATTAGAACATGTACATGACTGTGGGAGAGACTGGTGACTGAGAAGTGAAGAAAGGTGAAAAATGAGGCTGAGTTTCTCTTCTCTAAGATGATTTTGCCTTYTAGTAGTAGACTAAAATCAGACTAGTTCCTAAACCGAATTGTTTCATGATGAAATGAGCCTCTTTGAGGAGAGAGCTTCATTTCATGCTGCGCTGTTGAGAGTGCCGGCCTGGGCTGGAACGATTTTGACGGGTGAATTTTGAGTGTGTGTTTGTGGTGTTTGCAGTGCTTTGGCATTGACAGATGATCCTGGCAGCCAAAGGTGAGGCTGGCTGACCCTCCCTGAGCAGTTTCCATGACAACCTAGCGTTTTTGAATAATCTTGGTTTATAGGGAATCTTTTCCTCCCTTGCCTTTCTCCCAGTGTTAGTTTCTCTGTCTTTTGTTGGGGGTTTTTTTATCACACCTTATAGGAGTTTTACTATTTCTTGTAAGATCCGTGAATACAATAACACACACACACACACACACACCCCCCCCCCCACTTTTGAAAGAATTCTCTCCACAGTGTTTCAGGAAGGAGTGATTCCTTAGCATAAAATTATATTTTTTTTTCTAATAACTGATAATACAAATCAAAACAGTTAAGTAACTGAGATGTGGGCTTGTAGAAAGGTTTTAGCTCCCCCATTTCCTAGGTGAAAGTTTGTAAATCCCTGTTCCTTGAAGAAAAGAGAAGCAAAATAAGTTATTTCATGGCCAGATATTTCTCAGTCAGTAACTTCAGAAGCAAAGAATCCTTTCTGAGCACCCAGGCACTTCTACCAGAGACGTTTTAGCTCCTCATGTTGTATTCTTGGTAATTTATTGTTCTTCTGCACAACATACTGGGATTTGTCTTTTTCAGTATTGTGTGCTCAGCTGTTCTGAGTTTGGCAGTGCTACATTTAAATGATYTTTTGATAGTTGTAAGACAAATTTGAATTTTTTTTATAAAGATGAGTTTCTCATTGGAGTTACATTCTTACTAGTGCTTGAAGACTTCTCTCCTGCTCAGTTTCTGTCTTTGCCTGTAAGGGGTTTTACTTGTGTCCTGCAGTTGCTCCTGCTGATACTGATAGGTGGTTCAAACTGAGAAAACCAGTGGTGACTTCAGCTGAGCAATGAGATGTGAGTTTCCTCATGAAGAAAAAGCACTTCTTCACACTTTGATTTCAGCCTTGCTTTGGCCATTCTATTCTCTTCCAGGAAAAGAGTCTTTATTTTGCACCCGTGGATGCTCACATCCTATTTCCCTTGTAGGCCTGGAGGCAGTAACCAGAATTTTGCACTTTTGCAGTTTAGGGCTGCCCACTGGGTAATTTGCTTTGTCAGGAATAGCCAGGATCCCAGTTTGACTGCACAGGTCAAGACATTAGTTTCACACTTTCATTCTTTAATTTCTTTTAAAGGAAATGAAAAATACATGAATTATTTCAGATGCGTGTTCTTTTGCCTATGTAGTTTTAAGGATGAGCTTGTCTAGATGAAAACAACTTGTTTGTATTGCCTTATCAGGGACTCTCTCACAATAGTGACTATAACTGGGGAAAGACATTTAGGAATTAAATGTTTTGGTCAAATGTGAAGTCATTCTGTTTGAGATGTGTTAAAGATCTTGATTTCTCAGATACAGAGAATGCATTATATATGTCTTAGGTCTAGCACTTCTTATGTATGAATTCCTGAGCACATGTCTGTAGCTCAGCAACCACTGATGGTTTTAACGTTCTATAACTTACAAATGACTGAGGCCTGTATATCATTGAGAAGATGTAATTAATTGTAAAGGTTGGAAGGGCATTGGATTTAAAGCTATGCTGTTGCATGTATCTGCATGCTTTTTCTGCTTCTCCTTTTCTCCCCCTTCCCTTGACTTCAGCTAGCACACAGATTTAAATTAGTTAGAATTTTAATAGTGAATTTTTGAGGAAAGTATTAGTTCCAGAACTAATGTAATGCACCATCTGTGAGCTTGTAATCCCAGCTTTCAAAGTGCTTAATAAAAGTAGGCTAAAGCTCTCAAAACTAAGAGTCTGGAGTAAGGCTTATGTGTCCATATTTAGACAAGTAAGGGACTTGACTTTCAAAAAATTGCCAACTATCTTGAATATCCTGTGACTTGAGGCACTGCTAAAAAGAATCCTAAACTTAGTCCACAAGTTGAATGGAATAGTTTAGAAATAGAGGGATAACTGCCTCGGGTCTGCATATGTGGGCCGAGGTCAGAGTCCTGGTTGCAACCTCCATGCACCCTTCGAAAGCATCTAAGCCAGTTGACATTTGAGGTGTTTTATATGTTTGTGGCTCATTCCAGTTCTCATAATAACTGCTGACAAATTAAAAAAAAACCAAAAAACCAAGTTATGCTGGCATGCAGCCTGAGTTGTCTTTTTCTGCCTTTTTATTCTTTTTTCCAAATATGGCTCTGTATTCATGATATTCTTTCTGTCGTGCTCATGATTAGAGGCTTGATTTTTCTTAGGCAAGAGTCAAGAAGTCTGGAGATCCTACTGTCAGCTTTTGCATCATAACTGGTCTTTGGAATAGAAATGAACAAAATTGACTGACTTTGTCCTGGCAACCTTGAATGCCTTGAGCATCATCTGAGTGATCAGTGCCTAGGCAGGTAAACTTTGCACAGCTGCTGTTTGCCCAGTTTGGAGACCACCTGGGGTTTTTTATCCCTGACTGTTGTCAAGGTGGTAATGGGATCAGTATATAAATATGCCCAGCTCTTGCATTTGTTATTTTTGCTATTGTCAGGACAAGCCTGAAGGTATTCAGGGTACTCAGCCTGCCTTGAGGTGTGATGCTTCTCTGCTCCTCAGTTCCTTTTTCCTGAGCGGAATGACTGCTGATCTAACTAAGCAGCTGAGGTGCTGGTTTGCAAATGGTTGGGTTATAGCTCTAAAGAAAGCTTTAAACTTTTTATTGTCTGGGTGGAGGGCTGAGGGGCGGTGTGTGATGGAGGGATTGGAATGCCAGCGAAGCCCCCAGATAAAGACCATGAAATTCTTAGCCTGGAGTTCCAGAGTGCAACACGGGTTAGCTGTAAGCCAGTCATTTCCCAGTGCTGAATTACAGCTTAAACACAGTGGGTTATTTGACTAAACAACAGTGTTGCAGCCTGAAAGCAGGAGACTGAAGCTGTTGAAATGGGTCTCTTTGGGAAGAATGGGAAGGTCAATTGGTCAATTTTAAGGGTGAGTTTGAGCAAGGGCATGGTTAAACTCAGCTGAGTCTTTCTGGAGACCTGGCATTGGGTCTTTGAAATGACTGTCAAGTTCAGCCAGAGCACACAAATTATTTCTAAATTATGCCTTACACTTTTTCTGTATGTGGTGGACAATATATAGCTTTTTAACTGTTTTGAACTCTGACATTAGTGCATTTGCTCAACCTTAGGTTTACTTGGTAATGCAAAAAAGGTATTATTGTTTGGGGGTTTTAATAGGATTGTCATTGTTTTGTTTAAAAGGTAAGTTGGATAAATGGCCATGAAGTTGGTAAGGAAAAGTACTAGGGTTTTTTTTCTTGAACCTCAATTGTTTGGGTTAGTTATGTACTAATACTTTATATAACCATAATGCATCTGTGTGCTTGAATCTTGATGTTGAATTTTGTTGTGCTTAGCAGCAACAAATACAGATGTACATATAGGCTGCTGTGTAAAGATTAGTTGCTTCTTAATTATAAGGTCTGTTTTCCATTTGCTATGTCACACGCTTTACAGTATTTTGAAGGACACATAGACATGTCATTACAGGTTCCCCTTCCTGATTAATTAATGCGTAAGAGTTACTCACCAGAAGAACAAAAGAGTAGTGCATACACGCATTTCTGAACGAAAGGTGTTCTAGGGCAGAGGATCCCAAACCTGATCTTAGTCCATTCTGGACTACCAATCAGAAACACTTGTAATAATATTCTCAGCTTCAGTTGTTGAAAGGTATTGTTTCCTCCAGCACTGCAAAAGTGTCTTAGAGGTTTTTAATACATTAAACTTGCTGTAAACAAAGCAATGGCTGCTTTGGCATCTCTCCAAGGTTTGGCATGCAGTGAGGTTTCAGCTAGCATCAACATCTCAACATCAATTGCTGTCTTTCTTTAAAATAAATTTGGCATCAGRCACCAAAATTGTTCTTTCATCACCAACCTACTTACTTAAGTTGTTGCTTTTTCAGTCTTCTAGCCCTTATTTATACCTCTTAAAGATCAAGATCAAGACATGGACAGAACGTGGCTTGGCGATTGCTCATTTTCACTGCAAGTTCATGCATTTATTTTCCTAAACCTTCCCCTCCTTCCCCCTCACCCCTCATCAGTCCCTGCCAAAGCCTTTCCCCATGCTCTTTGAGGAGAGCCATTGCACCACACTTTCCCTGCAATTATGCATGCATTTTTCACCTTAGCTCAGGCTTCCCTCAGGCCTGAGCTGCTCTTATCTCCCTAAGACTCCAAACTGATAAGCCAGTTTAATTGGAATGGGGTGTGGTGGTTGTTTATCCTTCATTACATTAAAATCTAGTGACAGAATAGAAAATGAAATGAAAATGAATTAGATTAGACAGTAAGTGCAACTGTCACTGATAGTACCACTAAACATGCTGTGTTGGCTATGTGAAAACATCTTCTGCAGTGCAAGCTGATCTTAGTTATTTATTGTGATTCTGACTTTTGACCCAAAAGCCAGCAAGGCTTTTGTGTGCTGCGGCTCAAAATTACTTTAAATACACTGTTACTTATCGTCATGTCTTCAGTAAGCTTGTTCTCAACAAATGTGGGAGAAGGTGACAGCCCTCTTGCTCTGCATGGCCACTGGATGGTTGTCTGTTCCCGAATATGATTCCTCTGATAAGAGTTTCTCAAAAGAAGTTTTCTTGTGGTTTTCTGTGTCACGTTTTCCACTTCTAAGAGGTTGTTGAACTATGCAGGTTGTCGTGGTTGTCCTCTAATCAACAACAGCAGTCAGTCAGTAAATGAATTATATAATTGATTTCTCCTCTAAGGTTGCAGGCCATCTGTTGATTTGCATAAAATAGCAGCATAGTTGCTGTGTATCTATTTCAGCCCCTTTGGAGGGAACAATGGGGATAGAGAACATGTCCAACGTGATACATTCTGGACAAGGAAATGGCCACTGAATTTTCCCTGTAAACACATTGACTTGTTCTGCAGAAGAATAACCTCACGTTTGAAGCATTTGAGCGGAATTCTCTGCTGATGCCCAGCAGTTTGGTTAGGTCCTGTGAAATCAAGGTAGCTAGATTAACTTATCCCAAATGAACAGAATCAGGTTCTCTGTTTATAGGCTTCTCGCACAGTGTTTGTAAGGTGGTTGTGTTTGTCTGGTTCATGCAGGTGCCACTGCGCTGCTGCTTCTGGCCCGCCGGACAGACCTGAGGCGCATTTCCTTAGACACCCCCGATTTCACAGACATCGTGTTGCCGCTGGACGACATCCGGCACGCCATTGCCATCGACTTTGACCCTCTGGAAGGATACATCTACTGGACAGATGACGAAGTGAGGGCCATCCGCCGCTCATTCATTGATGGCTCGGGCAGCCAGTTCGTGGTCACCGCCCAGATCGCGCACCCCGATGGCATCGCTGTGGACTGGGTGGCCCGGAACCTGTACTGGACGGACACCGGCACGGACCGCATTGAAGTTACGAGACTTAATGGGACCATGAGGAAAATCTTGATATCAGAAGACCTGGAAGAACCCAGAGCTATTGTGCTGGATCCCATGGTTGGGTGAGGAGCTGTTTGTGAGCATTTTAAAAAATATTAGTCGTGCAAAGAAGATACCTCTGTCTGCTTCTGTGTAGATAATGGGATGCAGTGATAAATTTCTGAGTCTTCCAGTGAAAATACTGGGATTCTTTGAAAGTTAAGGCTCCAGAGCACCAAGGCCTACTGCTCTATTTTGACCACCTGGGTAGTCATCTTACGTGTCTTTGTTTTATTCCTTTTTAAAATATTTTTGGAGGCTGTGTGTATCTGCTTGTTTATTCTAGCTAATAGCACTGGTTACATGGTCCTGCTGAGAAGATCAATACAGGAATTTTGTGTAAAGGGACAGTGTGTGTATGTACATGCCAATTCTTTCTGAATGGTTTGGGCATCCTTACCTAGGTAAGGACATATATTTGACTTAGAAATGTAATTTTCTGTGTGCTATGTGGTTTGGGAAAGAGTAGTCCAGAAGAAGCTATAAGAATATTGAAAGCCTGAATTAATAAGGTTTTGTTTCCTTTGCAGGTATATGTACTGGACTGACTGGGGAGAAATCCCAAAGATCGAAAGGGCGGCATTGGATGGCTCAGACAGAATTGTGTTGGTGAACACCTCGCTTGGCTGGCCAAATGGGTTGGCATTGGATTATGCAGAAAGCAAAATATACTGGGGAGATGCCAAAACAGACAAAATAGAGGTTTGTAATTGTACCTGCATTTTTTATTCCATGAAGTTATAGAATGTGGTTACTCTGCTCTTCTGGGTGTTCATATTCTGATACAGCCTGAAAGAGTAATGGGATGGTGGTTGAGTTGTGCTTTAAGAAACAACTGTTTCTTCTCTGCCTTTGGGCAAGTTACTCATGTTCTTCAATCATTTTTCTGTGTGTAAAATATAAATTACATCCATGTAGTAGAGCTCTCTTTGTAAGAATGTATGATAAGGCCTTGTTAAATAAGTCAATTCGGGTCATTAGGGGAAAAAGCTTTTTACTGGGATTAATGTTTGTAGTTTAAAAAAAATTATCTTTCATTCTTTGCACTGCTCAGCTTAGGTGCTAGTAAAACATTTTAAAGAAATAAATCTCATTTCACATATAATTGTTTGGACTTCCAGACATGCTCTATACTTTGCATCTCCCATGTTTTATTAGAGTTTCAGCAAGGGGATAGATTTTCCTTTCTTACTGACATGTCCTGTTGAAACGTTTAATTTTTAAAAAAAAAAAGGCACCTTTTCTTCTCTCCCACACTGAAAGTCTTGCATTTATTTTGTTGTGTAATGTTTATGGAACAAATTTGACATTTATTATCTAGCAGTCTTTGAGAAAATAGTATTGCTTAGTATTTGATCAGTCTGCTGTCAAAAGCTTTTCTTGGAAGCAGAAGACAACTACTACCTGGTGCACAGTAGCACCATCTGCCTTTGCTGTATCCTGCTAGATTTGCCTCTCTTTTGGTGAATTGTAGCTTTCCTTATTGATTCCTTACCATTGCAAATAATTTTTCGCACTTATCATATTAGGCACAGTATCTTTTCTGGCCTTACAAAATTGTTTTTACTTATTTATAACCACAAATAAGTCAAGGTGAAGTCATAGTCATGTGCTGGAAGGTCACCTAACTGTTCTCCTTCAGAGCCAAAGTAACTCCAGCCCTGCAAGGTGAGTTGCTTTGAAGAACTCCTTGGGAGAGCCTCAGGGAGCAGAGTTTTCTTTGTCCTGAAAACAAGATTTATAGTCTGTAATTCACCTAACATTACACCAGCTCTGGGAAAAGAGGAGAAGAAGAGTCTTAGTGATGTTTAGAGATTTATTAATAACAGATTGAGCACTTCAGCCCTGATACTGTCTTGGACTTGAATGTATTTTGCAAAAGGAAAGTTAGGCATTCTTCACTCTCACGTTTGCCAGAACACTGAGATTCCTTATTCATTAATAATGATTCTATTCAGTGCTGGATCAGTTTGTGGCAGAAATTTTCATCTAGATCAGGCATGAGCTCACTGCTGCGATTCTGTCAAACTGGCTAGAACACATCATAGAATGTTTATGCCAACATTACAATGTCTGTGGCAGGACAGAAGATATCTGATTTGGCGCGAAGCTTTTTGGGACAATTTCCATTTCATTGTTCTTAAATCAGTGTAAGCCAGCAGAATGAGTTTGTTCCAGGTTGTCATGTAACATCTATGCAGGGCATCAGAGAAGATTTATCACCCTAAGGTTTCAGAATTACTAGTTATTTTTTCCTAAGAGTCTACAAGTGTTAGAGTTGTGATGTTACTGCTGCTGCTTTTTATAAAAGGTTAACATTTGTTAACTCTTATCAACATGCAGTAAATCTTGAAACAGTCTGGATAACACCTTTAAAGCAACAGAGGAGAAATTCTTCCACAGTTTTTCTTTGATGCTTTTGGATTTTAGTTTTGTTTGAGGATGTGGGTTTGTGTTTTTTAATTCCAGAAGGTGTTCATTTGGGCCTACATGACATAGATCTATAAAATCATGTATAAGGTGACCAGCTTTTCCCCCACACACCTTTTTTGACAGAAGAAATTGGTCTGTGTAACTAATGTGAGGTGATTGGTGCAGGACAAACAGAAGTACATGGTTCTTCAAACAGCATGTGGTAAGTTGTGGAAAAGGTTGTAGATGTTAAAAGCTTACATGTGTTACTGGGAAGACTGGGTAAGTCTGTGGAAGGGAATTCTTCTGCAATTTAGTGGCAAATAGAACTCTCTCTGAACCACAAATCACTGAACTGTAAATTGCTGTAGAAGGAAGGAGTCTTCTTGAAAAGTTCCAGTCTGCATTTCCTTTGTTATGCTGTTGAGTAAGTGTAAGTTTTGATTATTCTCTGAGAAAGGATACTGGGATGGGTAGACCTTTGGATTGAACCCATACAGCCTCTCTTCTCCTGTGTTGAGGCCATTCTGTTCCCTGAAGGTTTGGGGAATCTTTGTTCTGTGCTTTAGATTTAGGAAACAATTCAGGTTCTTCCTTAGATGCCATCTTGCTGCTTGCTAACTGCACAGGGGCAAAAATGGGTTGAAAATCAGTGACCTTGATAGTGATCAGCACATGTGTTCGGTATGGTTTCTGCAATTAGTAAAGCATGGAAGGGCTCTATAGGATGAACTGGGGGCGTCCGTCAAAGAGCATGGTTCAGTCTGAAGTAGATTTTTTTTTTTACCCGCACCTGTCATGATTTAGGAATGGAACTTCCCAATTTAGTGCCCCCACTGAGACTCTCGAAACCATGCACTGCTCGCTCCCTCCCTCCAACCTGAGCCGGGTGGAGAGGAGAACTGGCACAGAAGGCACACATCACGAGTTGAGATAAGAACAATTTACTGGAAACAGTAATGAGATAAGACAAAAAACATTAACAGCACAATAGTAATGACAGAAGGTACAAGAAAGAAATTATTCACACGGAATCCCCCCAACAATAGACAATACTGGACGACTCACTCTGCCACCTTTACTCAGCTGGAAGGACCCCCTTCTCCCAGGAGAAGAGTCCCTTCCCCCTACTCCCAGCAATGACTTGAGGGAGTATAGAATAACCTCCAGGTCCTGGCCGTGCACCCTCCTGGCTACTGCTAAAATTAACCCTGTCCTGGCTGGAATCAGGACATTAGCCAGCCCTTATTCTATACCATGTATGTCAGGCCCAGGTCCTACACCTTCCAACTCTGTATGTATATACACACACACAAGCACAGGTCTCATTTCTGTAGTCAATGGCCATCCCTCCAAGATGTCTGTTGAGTTCATTTGGTCCATGGCTGTAGGTTCTATTTGCCCTACATGTCTTCCGGGGCAGGAGGGCTGCTGTGCTGTCAGCTGGTTGCATACTGCATCAGGCGTTCACGGCTGGTGTATCTAGAGCAGTCCATCCTCATTGTCCATGGCAGTTACGGCATGCAGTGACAGGTGTCATTCAGCAACCAGTATTACACAATTCAACATTACAGACTGTTCCCACCCAAAAATCAAATCCCACTGAGGTACACATTGTGGTTCCTCATCCCTTTTCATCACCCATCAAGTGCACCCCAGTCCTTGAGCAAAAACAATCCCACGGATGAGTTTGCCTTTGCTTGAGGCAGGACTGATCCAAACTGTCTTCCCTAACACATTCCTCCTATGCACCACAGGGACTTTATCCCCTTCTGTGGTATGAGGAGGTTTTAATTGGGCAAGGCCAGCTCAACTGGTAGAGCTTCTGGTGGTAACTAACCAGGTGGCCTTTGCTAAATACAGATCCCTATCTAAATCTATGATAGCTAAAATATTGCTAACATTTCAGTTCTTTCATTTTGCTCTCGCTGCCTTCTCTCCTATGGCAACCATGAATCTTGAGGAGATGTGTTACACTTTCCATGCCCTTGCTATCCGTTTTTTAATATTAGTTTACTAGAAGATGCTTTGGCCTTCAGTAAATGTTTTAAACTTACATTTGAAGAAAGGACACTGGCGTAGGTGCAACAAAGAAAGATATTTGCGATATTCGTGACAGGATCCAAAGATGCAACTTGGAATTGGACATGAACACATCAGAATATATGCCTGGTCCCTGCTTCATTTCACGTGTTTGTATGTATTTGGAAAGGAGGGTAACAGCAGGAGAAACACATTTATGTACTTGCCTCTGTTGTCTTTATTTAAGTAGTTTTTAATATGTAATTTTACATATTTTGTGGGGTTTTTTCTTTTTTTTCCCCTCTTGCATGTGGAATTCCTCAGAACCATTATTTAATTGCAGTGCTACCAAACTTTAATGTTTCTTACAAGCTATGTTTCTGGTTTGTTTGTGCTACATATGAGCTTTTATTATTTATTTTTTACCCACTGATTCATGCTCTGCCGTTCCAGAGCCCCCAGACGATAATAAAGCATCAGCAGGGGTTAATGGAGACTGGTAGGGGGTACAGCAGGGAGCTTTTGTTCCCATTTTATCTGGCAGCCTGCAGCAGGCAGAAGCAGGCTGTGGCTCAACAGCTTCGTCATTTATCTCGGTCAGGTTTCACTGCTGATAAACTTCTATTGAAATGGATGGCTGCTATTGTGCTTACCAGTAGGGAAGATTTCTCATTGACTTGCTACAGGTTTAAAGCATTTTCCTGCCGTGCTATGAGGTTAAAAATGTATGATCTGCTCTGTTGAATTGGTCTTATGTTTTCCTGCTCAAGTGAATATTTGTCTTCTTGGCACGTACGCTACCTGTTTTAAGGCATAGCTTGGATTTTAAATGGTTAGGAAAGCTTGTATTGATAAAACAATTTTAAATGGCTGTGTGTGTGTGTGTCTGTATGCGTTAAGGGGAAGTCATGATGATATGGCTGATTTCTCATAGTTTTACAGTCTTTGCTTCATTTTTCTTTATTCATCCCCTTCCCTATTCTCCATTCTTTGAGCTGGAGATGACACCCACTAACACCTACTAGTGGTGAGTGTAAAGAAAGGACTCTGCCTCCTGTGCAGATCCAACCATTATCTAGTGATTTTTGAGTGCAGCTCTAACTTGAAGTGTTTGTGCATTCCCAAATCTGTTAGCTGTGCCTGGCATCACTGTCTCTAATCCTCATGATTAATATGGAAAGTATTACATCCTGCTGTTTTTCAGCTTAAGTACACAAAACTGTTCAGAACCCAGCCTTGTCGGACAACAAAAAGCAGATGCTGTTAAGACTTTTTAGAGCACAAAAATCCTGAACAGAGAGGACCTTTTTGTCTTTGACCTAGGAGCTAATAGTTTGGCATCTAGAGAATGCTCTAATTCATATTCTAATCCTGAAATTGCAGGGCTACATTTTCCTCCGATGACAACTCCCTCAATTTTACTGCCACCCTAATAAGGAAATTTTGTTTTCTAGGTATTCACCCTTTATTTTCTGACTGAGAAATTTTGTCTCATAGCATTAGTCTTTGTACTGTGAAATGCTGATGACTTGTAAGCCTGATTACTGATCCTATCCCATCCACCCTACTTGAAGCACAGGTTTGAAAATTGAGAAGCAGAATTTGTTGAATTCCTAGCTCTTAAACACAGCTGCTTTTGTGTACTTGCATGAAACTTTTGCAGCTATGAGAAGTAAGGTAGTTGAAAGAAATACTTGAAGTTGCTTTGCTGTTTCATTTTGGTTTGGGTAGTTGTGGTACTTGGGAATTTCATTCAACAGAAAAAACCAGGTATCTACTGCAGAGGGTACAAATCCCTGTACTCCATCTCAGTTTCAGAAATTTAAAGCATACTCTGTCAGGGAATTTCCAGCTATTTCTTAACACCTGCTAAGCCTCCATTAAAGAAAATTGAGGATTTTTGAAATTAAGAGTAAAGTAAGGATTTATTTTTAAAAAAAAATTATTGATTTATACTTGCTATAATTTTCATTTGAGAGGTTTCTTTTGAACTTCTGAATGAACTTAAGAAAGAATTAAATTTTGTGATGCAGACCAAGACAGTAAAACTGTATTACAAAGCCAACAAATGACAGACACAGATATTGTATTAGAAAAGCCTCCTGGCTGTCAAAGACCTAGATACAAGAATTTGAGTAGTCCCTTACCTGTGGACCCCAAATGCCAGGTCAAGACCTCATGGCATTGTAAGCTTGTTACTGTTAAAAAAAAAAAAAAATCTTTTTTTTGCTTTGGCCTTTGAACATGGTGCTACAGAACTGTCACTTATGGGTGACAATTACCTTACCTTTTCACAGAATCACAGAGTGGTTAGGGTTGGAAGGGACCTCTGGAGATCATCTAGTTCAACTCCCAGCTCTTTTAATGCAAAAAGAAAAAAGCAGAAACATCTAAAACATCCATGCTGGTTTCAAATCAGGAACATTAAAAGTTAATTTTTTATTGCTTTTGATAAATTAAGACTACCTAAATAAAACTCAGATGTGAAGAGTTTGATTATTGGGACATTACATTACAAACCACTTGTGCTGAGGTGTTCTCAGAGAAGTCCTGGGGGATCTGTTATCAACAGGCTGTCATATTTAATGGAACAGGGAGAGGTTCCCAGCACCTCGTAACACAGAGCCTGCCGAGGGAAGCTTTTGGGGAGATACAGCCAGAACTCCTGTCCAGGAGTAACCTGACTCTCTGATCTGAGTGCCAAACATGGTATTATTCTAAGAAGTGAAATTACTGCCCTAAAATTTACATGGAGAATACTTTGACATTCAGTTTTAAAATGGTTCTTGTGTCATAGATCTGCAGTTTGCCCTGAAATCTGTAGTTGGCTTTCATCTAATGAGATGTAGATATATTCAACTCAGTTAAGTTACCTTATGTTGCCTTTATGAAAAATGTTAGAAACCAGCACTTTCACACTGTAAATGTTTAGAATAGATTAGATGAGTCCTACTCTAAAAGTACCTCTCTTTTTCTGTTGCCTGTAAGGAGAGCCTAGACTGACCACGTCACAGGCAGGTGCTCACACTCGAGACATATTTGAGCAGAAAGTTGTGCCGACTGTCCACACTGGGAATTCAGAGATGTTTCTTACAACCTTTGCTAACAGCTGAGCAGGCCTGGTTGGCTACTGATAGCTCTGTAAGCCTCATGGTCCCCATGGCCCAGCATGGAGCTGATTGGAGTGTAACTGTTGGAGCTACACTTGTGTCATACATGCTTCCCAGATTTTTCACATTGGAGTTAGGAAATTGTATTTCAGTTTACACAGGTGTCTCATCTAGAAAGTAACAAGCCTCTACTGGCAGTCAGTATCGGTTACCTAAGGGAAAACACAGAAATCCCTCAAACTGACACAACTGGAGCCATCAGCTCACCTCACTGAGTCTGACATACTTAAAATATTTCATGGCAAGCTGGGGAGCGACGTGAAGAGATATTGAGAGATACTGATTGATAAGATAATCTGCATTTCTGATTCAACTGAGTACTGTTTGTCAGTCTGTTATTATCCCTTACTCTCCAATATTTTGGCTTTTTATTTTTTTTCCCCTTTTCACAAGCTTAGTTGCATTATTGTACAAAATGCTTGTACTGATCTTGGACCTGGGCTTCTTTGGAAGTATTCATTTGACCTTGCAATCCCTCTCAATAATTATTTAGCTTTCTTCACACAGGCTTCTTATTTTGCTGTGAGGTTTTTGTAGTCTTAACCTGAACATCCTTTCTGGTACCATGTATGGTCTTGTAACATGGCAAAGAATCTGTAGAAAAAAGGTGGAAAACCAAGCCCTTGGATATGCAGAGACTCCTGGAACTGACATGATTTAGTGAATGGGAGCTGTTGAATCAACTTCAAAGCTTACTGCCACCAAAGGTGAAAAGTTTCTCAGAACTGGCTGAGTCTCTCTCACTGGATTATTCCCTGAAACACTCAGACGTGGTAAAACAGCAGAAAACTTTTCACATTTTTCTCCTCTATAAAAAAATCAATTGTAGTTGCTAATGAAGGAGTCTGGAAAACATCAGGTTAGGTAGAGAGCAAATGAAAAATAAGCTTCTGGGGAAGGTATTGAAAGAAAGTACCTTGGGAAAGAAGAAGAGCACAGAGGCTTTCACCCATGTGCGAAAGCATTAGGAGTTGTTTTGCTGAACTTAATCTGGTAAAAGTGTCCCCAAACCCACTGTGAGGATTCAGGTTGGTCTTGGCTAGTCATTTGCATTCTGCAAAGTGTTGTGTATAGCTGCCCACAGGTCTTAGTTGCTAAATAGTAAGTTGCAACATGCAGTCATCAGTTTCCTTTGTTATCCCTACAGCCCATGCCCAGGTAACAGAACACTCCCTGGCTGCTGCCACTCCACCCTATGGATTACATACCGAAATTAATCTTCATAGCAAAGCATTTCTAGTCACCTGTTTTACCACTAAATCTTCTCAGAGTGTCTTCTTTTTTCCCCCGTGAAAATATCTCATCTTAGTCATCGATTTGGTTCATTTTTTTGTCTTAGCCTGTTCTTTACAAGTGCAAGATTGTTTTTTTTTTTTATTGCATGAAATTGCCTAGGAGATGTCATATGTGATTGTTACAATGGTTCTAAAATCCTTTACTTGCCTACTTGTTACTTTATGTGACTTGAGCCATTTCATTAAAAACTGAACCAATTGTTTCTAAAATTTAATTCCGTTACTGGGAAAACATTTCTGCTGTTGACATTGATCAGTGAGCTAGGAAAGTTGTCCTATTGTGAATGAAATGAGCTTATAACAGTGTCTGTAGCATGATAGAAAGGGTATTTATGAAGTTAATCTCTATTCTGTTTGTACATATTAATCTTCATTGCAGTCTTATTAGGAATATTATCCATGCTCAGAAAAAATATATTTTGAATTCTTTGGAAAAATTGTTAGAGCTCAAAAGGAAATTGAGGATGCTGGGGAACTGTTAAATTAGAAATTGTTAATGGCAATTATGAAACAATTAACAGTAAAAAATCGAGGAGTTGGCTGGAGGCATTTGGTTTCAGAAGCAAATATAAAGAGTTTCCGGGATCCCTTCTACTGATTCCTCAGGATTTCACTGCAATGAATAGATGACTTCCCACTTCATATCTAAAACATTCCTTAGCATTTTAGAATTATGGGGAAATGCTGTTAAGAGTAAGTTAATGACGCTGACAGAATAATTTCCTCAAACTGAATTGAAAGTTTCAGTTGTTCACTCAAAGAGAGTATAGTTCATCAAGACTTTGTTTGGAGCAGAAGAGTAATAAAACTGGAAATTTAGACAAGATATCCCTTTGTTTCTCTCTTAGAGCATCTGTTTTGTACTAGATACATGTGTTAATTATATGATATTGCTGCAGCTGTAACAGTAAAATCATTTCAGTCTGTTTTGTTTATGTTGCTTAGAGAAGTAAGTTGAAAATACATCGTTGTCAAACCCACTCTGAAAAAATGCTGATGTAATGATTAAAGGCATTCTAGCTATCTTTTAGAGTTATTTTTAAGAGAGATGCTGCCCAAGTTTTCCTTTTTTTCTTTAACCAAATAAAAGTGTAGTGTTGGTTTTCCCTTTTCTTGTAAAGTAAGATTAATGTACATTTAGGCAGACAATGAACGGTTGTATCCCTGATCAGCAGCACAGAACTGAGTCATTACTTGTTCATCAAACAAAACATACAAGTATTTACTATTGGAAAATCAGGGCTGAAGTAACTAAGCCTAAACTGAGTATTCCTAAATTATTTCAGGGATAATGCAAGGCTTGCTCAATATCTTTTCCCATGGTATGTTGGAATATCTGGGGTATTTGTATTGAATTCAATATTTCGCAGCTATTCTACAGCAATACTTCCTTGCAATCATCTTAAGCAGATCAGTGTTAATGATCAAATTCATGAGAAATTCACCTTTTTACCTCAGTAAGGTGTATCTATTCCTATGGCGTATTAGCATAACCCATGTTGAAATTGTGAGGTTGGGAATACTTTCTGATGATTTTCTGCTGGTTTTAAACTATTGGAAGAAACCCAGCTTGTCATTAGAATGACTTAAGAATTTAAGGTCTACTCGGGAAGACTTTTCCTTTTTTTGGTGACATATTCATAGAAGTGTGTGCCAGATCTCTGGGGGTTTGTGCATGCTGTAAGGTAAACCATAGCTATACGTCCAGAGTACATTTCAACATGTTCCGAGGAAACAACAAGCTAGTGTGTTCTGCAGTTGTGGGACACGTGACATGCAGAGCACTGCCACAGGGTCAGAAGGCTTTCTAATTCCTTATCCTTTAGAAGAAAGATAAATGCTACAATTGCATCCTTCCTGTGACTCAGTGGGGGGAGATGCGTTCCAGCTGTGGTGCCTGATAGAAATTTTGTAGAGCTGGCACAGTGATGGCAGTAGTACTTGAGCAGAGCCATTGAGGTCCTGCATATTAAGTGAGATCTTCTGGCCTCTCTAAGGATCAGTATGCTGGTGCTGGTAAAGATGCTGAAGTTCAGGAACCAATAATGGCTAAGGTATCTATCATTTGTCCAAAAATAGGCTGTTGATTTCAAAAATCAGGGCTTAGGTTCAACTTATTCTTAATTTATTCTAAGATATTTGTATCTGAAATTAGAGGAGCTTATGGAGTTTACTGGAAGAGTTGTTTGTTTAGGGGCTTGGGGTTTTTGTTTTACTGGTGTGTGTGGTTTTGTGAAATAAATAAACTTCTGGCAACATCTTGTAGTGTAGCTGGGGACTTACAGTCCATCACAGTTGTCTTGTAAGTAATACATTTTTTGAAGGTAGTGTTACCAGGTGTTGTTTATAAATTTTCATTGATGACTTCCTCTTCTCCTGTCCTCCTGAGAAAGATCTTAGCATGCATGATACTTCACCTCCTCTCTGATCATTTGCAATTACATCCAAAAGAGGACCTGGGAAGCTACATGCCCACTAGTCTTACTCCAGTCCCTGGAAAGAGTTCTCCTAGAAACCTGCAAGCCAAAGGAAGCAGATGATTGGGAAAAGCCAATAAAGATTTACTGAGGGCAAATCATGCCAGTGTGCTGCTGTACAGTGAAGGCAAATGGGAACATGGGCTGCATCCACGGGCATGTCACTTGGCAGAGGTGGGGACACGATTATCCCACTCTACTCAGCGCTTGCCAGGCCACACTTAGAAGAGCACTGCGTCCAGCTCTGGTTCCCCACCATTCAGCAGAGATGCAGAGATGGAGAGGGCCTAAAGAAGCGATCATAGGGCTGGAGAACCTGCCCTGGGAGGAAAGACAGAAGGTGTTTGGTCTTTTCTCCCTGGAGAAGAGAGGACTCGAGGAGATCTATCACATTTTTCCAGTCCTCAAGGAGGATGGAGGCTCTCCAGGCACACGGGGCCATGTGGAGAGGACAGGGACAGCTGGTACAAGTTGGACTGAGGGAGGTTTCATCTTGATACAAGAAACAAATATTTTACTGAGGGATGTGGTGGAGTCCCTCACCATCACTGGAAGCCTTCAAGATGTGACTAGACAGAATGCTAGATAATCTCATCTAGGCTCCATTCCCACAAAAAATTGGACCAGATGATCATTTGGGGGTCCTTCCAACCTGGGCTGGTCTGTGATTCTGTGGTTCTATGTTGAGAATTCAACCGTGCTTATGAGTTAAGATGAAAGGTAATGGTTTGCATTCTGTCACCTTGATCTCAGTCTTCAGTAATGAGGCTGGCTGACATCTTGTAGAACTGGGCTCTTATGTTTGATATTGATCCAAGTGTATCCCAATAGGGACAGACACTTTCTATGATTAGCATCTCTTCAGTGCTCTGCACATAAATTAGTGGACATCTACTTAGTCTCTGCTGCCACTGGCCTTGGTCCACTGGACCTGAGTGGACTGCTAGTCTGCACAGTTTTGCCAGTGTTCTAGCACAAGCTCCAACCAGAGCTGAACATGGTTCTCATAAATGAGATAAATTTAATGATGAAGCTCTAGGCTTAAAGGAGCCAAATGACAAGTTTAAACTACCGTTCATTCAAATCACAGATTATCAGAAAGGTAAATTCACTGCATTAGCCTATTTATCACTGTGATTACTGGTACTCAGGAGTGAATTGAATGCAGGGTATCTGATAACAAGAAAGACCCTTAGAATATGTCACTGTGTGTTCCAGTCTGTAACTTTAAATTGGAAGTAATGCTTCAAAGTTGTTATGTTATTGTTCCTGATGATTAAGTACAGCATTTTAAAATGCAACTACATTTTCAGAAGTAATTAATTAACTTTGAATAAGCTGTATTTTCATGAGGCCATAGGTTTGCATTCATTATTGTTCTAGGATAAACAAAGCCCTTATTCTGCAAGCAGGATATCTGGTATTTTTTCTGAAGCCATTTAATTTTTGCACTTTTTGTATTTTTTTCATGGAACTACTCACTCTTTCAGTAAAGGTAGTGTTTGTGGTTACACCACATCTGTTTCCTGTTGTAGCCTGTATTCTCAGTGTGGTTTGCAGTATTCAGAGTGGCCTCAGAATGTGAAACTCACACCACATTGTGGTTAAAAGCAGCATAAACCTCTGGAGACACTGCCTTGTAGCAGCTGAAGGTGGGTTTCTTGTATGTGATATTCTGTGGGGGATAGGTCTTGCTGTGATGAGCTGATCCATGTGGAGCTGGAGAAGAGGAAAGAATGCATAAAGGAGTATCAGATGGGACTTGGTTGTTGTCTGAATTTCAGTATGTGAAAAAATGATGCTGAAATCCTTTGAAATTACTTGATTAGTGATTGTTCCTTTGTTCTTCTAAATATGTATCATCCTTACATCCCTTGCCACTTGCCTTCTGCCTTACACCGTGCTGTTTGATTCTGTAGCCTATGGATGAAATTCTATTCAAATCGCCTAAAATGCAGCCCGAGTCAGTGCAGGCAATGTGGTGCCATGGAAATAGATATCTGTGTGTGTATATATATATATATCTCTGTGGTGGTACCTGACTGCTAGTAGGCAGATGTTTTTATTAAGCAACATTGTACAGATGTGCTCAGGTAAAATTGCAGTGAGAGCAGGGTGGCAGGTATGTGTAAGAACTTTCAGATGGGTGCATGTTTTGTCTAGGAGACATAAAGCTGTCTTTCAAAATAGCCTGTATGTGTTAGTAAACTAATTGATCCTGAAGGTTATCATTGCACAAGTCTTCGGGTTTAAGCCATGGGAAGAGCAGGAAATCATATAGATTTGTTTGTGGCTATCTTAATTCCTTAAATGAGAGAGACTTGAAAACAGTGGTTTAATAAATCACTCTTTTTCCAGTCCTCTACTTAAAGCATCCTTGGGTAGTGGGAAGGATGTTGTAATATTTTAGGGATTAGTATACTAYCTTGGATTTTGTGAATCATGTTGTTTTGGGAAGCTTTTGTATTAAGGTTGGTTGGGGAGTTCTTTTCTGTATTTTGAAGGGTGGTATACATGCTGTAAACTTAAGCTATAAATGTGGAACAACTAGAAATATTTCAGAAGGATTTTTTTCCTGAAAAATTGCAGTGCTGAATCGTTTTTAAGCTTCTCTTAAAACACAGGACACTTCACTCCTGTCAGTATGGTACATTTTATAATAATACTTGGCATTCATAAGGTACTTGATCACTTGAACATGCATATATATGTTTAATTAATCCTTCCAGTGCCTCACTGAGGAAGTTAGGTATTACTCCTTTATAGCAGTAGAGAAAAATGACACAGTAAATTCAAGTGTCTTGATCAAAGGCATGCAATTATTTACAGACTTGCTGTTCCTTGTAGTAAAAAAATTACTTAATTTTGAAGAATGTAAAGCTGTTCCTTATTCAGACTTGGAAATATACTCTGTAGATCTTCTTGACTGTTTGCCTCCCACTATTTATGTGGACTCTCCTCTTACTGCTCTCTGTAACCTGGGCAAAGCTCATTTGAGAGGGACTGTGGACAACATGATGCTGAGCCACAACTCCTTGGCCATTGTAAACTCGTCTTGTGCATGTAGAACACAGTGACTCCTGTTTAAAACGAAACCAAAACTCTTGTCAGAAATGAGAGAGTCGTAACAGGAGTAACTATTACATAGTAACAGTTCCTAAAGCAAGGGTAACGACTGTTGTGTCATAATTTCACTTTATGATCTGCTTATGAGACTAACCTTATAAGTAAGGTTTTTAGAGTAAGTACCTGTTAATAGAGTCTCTTTGTTTTTATTAGGGTGCTGTGTAACACTGATGGCACTATAATGGATATGAGATTATTTCATAATTTTGAGTCTGAGCGTGGAGCAGCTATTTTGTAAATATGACAAATAGTGGAAGATTTATTGTATATACCTAAAAAGTTTGTGTGTGTTCATAGGTCATGAATGCTGATGGAACTGGTAGAAGAGTTCTGGTGGAGGACAAGCTGCCTCATATATTTGGATTCACGCTGTTGGGAGACTACATTTACTGGACAGACTGGCAAAGGCGCAGCATTGAGCGTGTGCACAAGCGCACGGCAGAGAGAGAGATCATCATCGATCAGCTGCCCGACCTGATGGGCCTGAAAGCCACCAACGTCCGTCAGATCATTGGTGAGTAACACTGCCAATCAGGCAAGTGAGAATGAAACAGAAAATGTCAGCAGTGCAATTCTGCAGGTTTCTAGAAATCGGCAGAATCCAGTTCTATTGTGTCATAACTGCAGGCTGCAGTTTGATGGGATGGATTAGGTCTTCTGTGAAGTGCTTCATTTCTCTACCTTGGAAGAACATCGAGCTGAACATGCGCTCCCAGTATGAAAAAAGCTAAGAATGAGCCAGTTTTAGTCTGTTCAGTACTTTTCACATTAGTACTAGAAGATTATCTTTACAAATAACTAGAAGTACTTCCTGCCCGGTAGTATCTGTGGTGTAAAATGCTGGATTTAGCTTTAAATTGCCTATCCTAGGCTATCCAAGCACAGTGTAACTGTAGCATCACAGAACTCATCAATGGTACCTGAATATCCTGCTATGTGGATAAGTCTTAYGGCTTCTTGCTGTCAGTGTCTGGATTGTACTACAGGAAACTAATCAAATGTAGTTGTGATGTCTCTTTGCATGGCTCCTGCTTCAAGGTACATGTGCTTTAAATGCAGCTCTCTTTCCAATTGTTTGGCCRGTTGAACTTCTAGTGCCAAGCATCTCTTAGTAGTTCAATTTCCAGCAAGGGCAGATTCATAAGTGAGTATTGCAAAGAGCTGCTTCACTTGCATTCTGGAGAGAAGAGACCATTGAATGGATGTGAAAATAGCTCTGCAAATTTTTTACCTCTAGGGATGCAAGGGAGTATGTAGCTGGACCAGTGTACTGTAAAAGGCAGCAGAACATATGCTTATGATGCATTCAGTGCTTGTGCTGTGGATTGGGATCACTGGTAGCTGTTGGAGCCCAGATCCCTTTCCCTAATGCTGGGTTTGTTTCCTGGCATAAGGAAAACAAGCACTGGCTATTCAGCCAAGGAGAGTAATGACTGTCTAAAAGATTACAGGAAATGACTGAAAAGTAATTCATTCAGAGAATACAAGGAGAAAACCTATCTGTTTACTTAAAGGACTCATGGTGGTGTTGAGCATGTGAGGACTAGCTTCACCTCTCTCCTGAAGTCAGTTTGCAATGGTTGCTTTTGCTTTTGTTGCATGCTTAGGTACAAACCCTTGTGCAGAAGACAATGGCGGCTGCAGCCACCTGTGTCTGTACAGACCACAAGGCCTTCGCTGCGCCTGCCCTATCGGCCTGGAGCTCATCAGTGATATGAAGACCTGCATCGTCCCAGAAGCTTTCCTGCTCTTTTCCAGGAGAGCAGACATCAGACGGATCTCTTTAGAAACCAACAACAACAACGTTGCTATTCCACTCACTGGAGTCAAGGAAGCTTCGGCTCTGGATTTTGATGTGACAGACAATCGCATTTACTGGACTGACATTTCACTGAAGGTAGAGATTTATTCCATATTGGCTCTTAAGCTGTTACAAGTTTCTTGAGATACTTAAGAATGGGTTGACAAATGTGGTTTACAAAATTCAAGGATATGTAAAAGAGCTTCTTCTAGCTAAGAAYGGCATACATTTTTGTTAGATGTGCAGCATTCTCTCCTAGGAGATATTCGTATTGGGTTGGCATGGCCAAGTGTTGGTAGCAGAGGGGGCTGTAGGGGTGGCTTCTCTGAGAAGCTGCTGGAAGCTTCCCCATGTCCAGGAGAGCCAATGCCAATCGGCTCCAGGACAGACCCACTGCTTGCAAAGCAAGCAACCCATCAGCAACAGTGGTAGAGCCATAGGCATAAAGTATTTAGTAAGGAAAAAAAAGTTGCTACACATCAGCAACTGCAGCTGGAGAGAGGAGTGAGAATATGAAAGAGAAACAACACTGCAGGAAACAAGGTGAGTGAGGAAGGAGGGGCAGGAGATGCTCCAGGCGCTGGAGCTGGGATTCTTCTGCAGCCCATGGTGAGGCAGCTGTGCCCCTGAGCCCAGGGAGGGCACAGACGTGCAGACATCCATGTGCAGCCCCTGGCGCAGCCCACACCAGAGCAGGTTTCCTGGTAGGACTTGTGATCCTGTCGGGGACCCAGGCTGGAGCAGCCTGTCCTGAGGGATTGCACCCCACGGAAGGGGCCTACGCTGGAGTAGTTCGTGAAGAAATGCAGGCTGTGGGAAGGACTCACATGGGAGAAGTTCATGGGGAGCTGCACCCCGTGGGAGGGACCCCATAGTGGAGCAGGAGGAGTCCTCCCCCTGAGGAAGAAGGAGCAGCAGAGACAATGTGTGATGAACTGACCACAACCCCCATTCCCCGTCCTCCTGTGCCATTGTGGGCAAGGAGGTAGAAAAATAGAGCTTGTGAAGAAGGGAGGGGTGGGGGGAAGGTGATTTTAAGATTTGGTTTATTTCTCGTTATCCTGCTCTGATTGGTAGTAAATTCATTTTTTCCCAAGTCAAGTTTGTTTTTCCCGTGACAGTAACTGGTGAGTGATCTCTCCCTGTCCTTATCTTGACCCACAGGCCTTTCGTTATATTGTCTCTCCACTGTCCAGCTGAGAAGGGAGAGTGATAGAGTGGCTTTGCTGAGCACTTACATCCAGTCAGGGTCAATGCACGGCATCATTTAAATCTGCTGTATATATTTTCACATAAAGGATAAGTTTGCAAACTTTCACAGAAAGATGAGAAGAATGCTATATGGCAGGAGGTTTCAGGGATCAAAGTTGTTTTACTAAATACATCTAATGGGGGGAAGCTTTGTCTTGGGTCAGGAAGTGAAAAGGGGTCTTACCTATTTATTAATCTACAGATACTGCACATAAGACATATTATGAATCACAGGCTTTGTAAAACAGGTCTGGGTTCTAGACTGACAACTCGGAAAAGGTTGAGGATAGGTGTTTAAATGTGGTGGTTAATGGCATGAAATCTGTATTGTCTGTCTGTTATCTCTGGTATCAGTGAGACTTTTGTTTTCCATGGGTTATAGAAGTAGTCAAAATTGTGAGCACCAAAATTTAGTTTTTAATGACATTTTCTGCAACTGATTTGAGACCTCTGCCAACAATAACTTACGGACTTTTGCAGTTGAAGAGTTGTAAAAGTTAAAAACACGGAGTTTAAGTGAGTTTGCAAGAGGTGACTTGGCTGAACTCTTTAGGCATGGTATTCATTTCAGCTGTGTAAGGGATACAGATGAAGACTGTGAAGTAAACAAAAAATCAGGTGTTTTGTTAACTTCTGGTGGGTTGTGAGTATGAGCAGTGTGTGCAGATGGGAATATTGAGGACATAGAAAGGTAGCCAATGTTTGCGGAAAGAATTCTGTATCATCCTAACACTAGCCCTTTACTTCCAGGCTTATCAGGGAATGCCTAAGCTCTAATATATTATTAAAATAAAATTCTGGCTGGATCTGCTATCACAGGCTGATCCTGATGGCAAAGATTTAAAAAAAGTCTTCTGAATAAAAGTCCAAGAAGAAATTATGCTTAGTGAAATTAAATTTAGCCATCAGTACTGAAGTACTTAAGCTACTGAGCTCATCAGTCGTTTAGTTGTTTTCTTCTATTTGCTGTTCTGTCCTGACCTTTTTCATTACGCTGCTTTAAATAGTGTTCCATGCTATAACATTGATGCTTTTGTATAGTCCTGGGAGAGCCAAAATATTTCCCCCTCGAAGTTGGCACTGAGTTATTAAGGTCACTTTGTCATGTAGACTGCTTAATTCAACCAGACTAGTTATCCCATTTATTTCCCCAGTGAAATGCTATTGTAATTGACACGGGATACATTCATAGAGCACAGTAAATCATTACTTCTGAATAGCAGCATTGTTTGCTTTGCAAATAAGTAGCATATTGTAAGATCCTCTTTCCTATGAGATGTCTAAAATCTGAAAGTGTTTAAAATGCAACAAAGAAAACAACCAGCCCAGTGACAGACTGGTAAAATTTCTAATTTGCCTGTGTATCTTTGTATCCCTGCAGACCATCAGCAGAGCGTTTATGAATGGCAGCGCGCTGGAACACGTTGTAGAGTTTGGCTTGGATTATCCTGAAGGCATGGCTGTGGATTGGCTGGGCAAGAACTTGTACTGGGCTGACACTGGAACCAACCGTATCGAGGTGTCCAAGCTGGATGGGCAGCATCGCCAGGTGCTGGTGTGGAAAGATCTAGACAGTCCCCGGGCATTGGCATTGGACCCTGCTGAGGGGTAACTTGCTGATTTCATTCTATGTTTATGAACAGTGAAAAACAACATTCTAATGCTTCCTCCAAGGCTGGTTAGTTAAGCACTGCCTGTAAACCCTGAGAGAACTGAGCTGGGGAATACAACCTGGTAATTTAGAGAAATACACTGTTAATGTCCTGAATAATCATTAAGAATACTACAAAAAAAAAAAATCAGAGCAGCTCATTAAAAAGGGATTTATATTTAGTTTTTTAATTAACCACAGAATCAAAGTAGTTTTAGGTTTATGGAATTCATTAATCAGAAAAGGACTATAGCACTGAAAAGAATATATTTATCATTTTAAAAATTAGGATTCTTTTTATCACAAGTTAGAGTCCAATAAAGGGATTAAATTATTTAATTTGAGGTTGGGGGAGTGAAGTCTGAGCATAAGGAAGGTGTTTCTTCAGATAAGGGAATCTTTTTAGTTGGTATGGACAAGGAAAGAAGGACAGAGAAGGAGTGGAAACAATTATATCCACTCATCCCTAAAATTAAAGACTTCCTGAGAAAAAATTTCAGTTGGATTGAAGTGTAATAGCAAAAGTAGGGCAATAAGCAGCGAGAGGGAGGAAGGARTGGAGCAAGGCAAGGTAAACTATTCAGCTTCTGAAATAGCTCTCCTACCATGAAATGCTCACTTGACAATAACTAATTACAGCAAAACCTTTTTGAGGTTATACCAATATTGCATTATTCTTAATTTGCAAATGAGAGAACTTTATAAGGGCTATGAAATTATCACGGTTCCCAGTGACACTGCAAGAGCTACAGCAGTGGAGAGAACTCTGAACACATTCCTCCTGCTTAATTTCAACAAGGCGGTGGCAGTGGTCACCTCCAGTGGGACCCTACATTGGATTCAGCCCTGACGTGCCAGGGGTTGCCTGGACGAGTACATCAGAGGGAATTCAACACCAGATTGTTAGGTCAAGTTATTCACTTGTAACAAAAGGCTGCTATGGATGATTCTAGTTTTACACGGRAAGTAGGTTTTTCCCGAGGATTATTATAATTCAATTCTTTGTCTCTTCATCACAGATCAGAAAAAAATTACTTGGGTCAGAATGCCCGTTTTTCCTTTTTCCTTATAGCAATAGTGTAGTTGTATACTTTATATATATACTTATATAGATATAGTATAGTTATACTTAAAATGGAAGTTTTCATGGCATTGCTGTCATGGGGGCAATTCTAACACTTGGGCTGTGCTGTGTCCAACTTGCAAAATTTATGCACAGAATACTTGCCAAATTTTTAAGAAAAATCTGCAGGTATTCATGGTGTCTAAAGAATAGCTCCCCCTTGATCATCAGTTTTTGAAGCAACCTTTCCCATTGTGCAGGTGGTTGGAATTGAAAGATATCCCAGGTGTTTGTTACTAGAGGTATTAAAGCCAAGAGGTGTAAACATTGGACAGCTGCATCTCACTTATTTTTAGAATGGTATCAAGTTTACATTTTGGAAGTGACTAACTAACCATCAAATACATAATATACAAATATACATCTTACTCTACTGTGCAGTCCCTAAATGAAGTGTAAACATGTACAAGTCTGTCCTTTTTCCAAATGAGGCACAAACTGGCATGTGAGTATGTAGTAGTTTGTGGGTTTGCTCCAGTGGAAATGCCATGCAGTTTTGTGTGTCTTGGCTGAGATGTAACACACTTGTTACATGGATGATTGACTTAGTTGTGTGGAGATGAGCAGTGGCACCTATTAACAAAAGTACCCTGCCTGCCTACCTTTTTGTATTCCTTCATTTGATAGACAACTGACTAGAAACAGAAAGTAAGTGCTGTGGAAAAATATCCTGCTAACTAACCAGGTATAAATGAAGGTGCCTAACTGCCAACCTTTTGCCTCTAAAATGACATGAATTAGTTACTAGCGAAGTGCTGTCATACAGAACTTGCTGGTGAAAATCCAGGTCCAAGCAGAAAAAGATAATGTTGGAAGCATTTTGAGGAAACTTAACTCATTTCCTTGCTTGTAGTTTAAAAAAAAAAAAACATTTAGCATAATGGGGCTTAATAAATGCTTGAATTTACAGCTCTTTTTTTTCCCCTCTTATTCTTTCTAAGATTTTTGTTTTGTTTTTCCTCTTGAGTTCTCTTGGATTGAATGTGATTTTTTTTTCCTTCTGTTCTTTTAATCAGGTTCATGTACTGGACTGAGTGGGGTGGCAAGCCAAAGATTGACAGAGCTGCTATGGATGGCAGTGAGAGGACTACTTTGGTCCCAAACGTGGGGCGTGCTAATGGCCTGACCATTGATTACGCTAAGAGGCGGCTGTACTGGACCGACCTGGACACCAACCTGATAGAATCCTCCAACATGCTAGGTGAGCCCCTGAGGACCCCGCTGCTTTTTTCAGGTCCCTCGTGGCAAATTGTTGCTTAAATAATGCAAAGATACACATCATAAGACAAAAATAAAGTTTTTCAAACTCGCAGGCCTTTAACATTTGCTTTTATAATTCATGTTTACGTAACACAATATTTAGCGAGGCCTTGATTTTCTTGCAGGTGATAGGGTTGCTCAGAAAGTTAAAATTACACAAGGTGTACATATTTCCAATTATATGTAGGACAAAGATATCGACTTGCAGTCTTTTGGAGCTACTCTGAAGAGCACTGGCAAATAAATAACAAAGGTAGAGAAAAAGCCAAGATAACAGCTTATTCAACATTTTCCACAATGTAATTTAATACAATTTGGTTTTAAGTCATTGTTACTATCCTCAGGCATTTCCCCCCCAGTATTCTGCATGTTAAGGACCTTTTCTTGGCTAGTACTTACTAGCAGGGGAGTTCTCTCTCCTGGGGTGTGTGTGATGATTTTATAAACTAGTCATTGCAACTAAATGGAGGTGGAATATTTTATTCTTTCCTGTCCCAGGGTACTGTATTGAGGACCCAAGCCCTTTTCAGATTTGCCCAGTATCTTTTTTTAACTTCTCAGCATCCATAGGAATGAACTGCCTTGTGTGCTGGATTTTTCAGATTAGCATTAACAATAGCCAATATTTAAGCATTAACAATTAGCCAGTATGTAAGGCTAAAGGAGTTAGTCTGCTTTAAAACACTATGTTTGCAGTAGTGGAACAAAGCTAGAAAAAGATCAAAACAGGAAAATGCAGTATGGGAATTATATGTAATATAAAAGCTTTTCTCCAGCTTCTCATGTATTTTGCTGTGCTGTGGAGGCCAGCTCCGTGTTTCCCTGCAAAACATGGAACTGGAGACAGCATTAGAATTTCTTTTTCCCTGTGCCTGTGGCTAGTGACAGCAGAGTGTGGGGCTGTGCATCCTTAACTTCTCTGTGGAAAGAGGGAATGACTTCTTGCTTCATGATCTTGTGTTCATTTTGTGTGACTAGACAGCAGGAGGTGCCGTGGTAATGAAGTGGTTGATAAAACACGGTTGAAATAATTTCCCCCTGCTGTGTCCTGCTCCTTAAGGTCTCTTAACATTTCCATGGTATACACAATTAGCTGTTTCCTATCTTGACTTTGACTGCTCCTTCCTGTTGTGACATTCCAGAGACAGGTTAGTTTAACCTTGAACATTTAATTTTTCTCATAATGCAATGTAGAATTTCAKTAAGCTCATAACAATTTTCATAAGTGGTGGGAAGAGACCTAAATGTGGTGTAAGAGATGCTGAACTGGGAATACAGTGTCAGGATCCTGTTGGTTTTGGGGAGGAGGGAAAGGACAGAATTTTTCTGAGAACCCTGATAATTTTCAAAATTTAAACTTTTTCTCCAGTAAAATACATTGTTTTTCTGTGAATGGCAAGCAGGATTAGTGTATTTCTCTGGTAGGCTCTGAGATTCCTTTTGAATATTGTACATTACTTTATACTTTACTCTTGTAATGATGAAATAGTAACTTTAATTGTGTGGTAACCTTTCTGTGCAGGGAACATGTTCAACAGCATATGGTTTGTCCCCATATAATTCTGCTTTTTCTCTCCCTCGCTTTTGGAAACAGGCCTTGACCGTGAGATCATAGCTGATGACCTGCCTCACCCCTTTGGCCTGACCCAGTACCAGGATTACATTTACTGGACGGACTGGAGTCGGCGCAGCATCGAGCGAGCCAACAAGACCAGTGGCCAGAACCGAACCATCATCCAGGGGCACTTGGATTACGTTATGGACATCCTGGTCTTCCACTCCTCCAGGCAGGCAGGCTGGAACGAGTGTGCCTCCAGCAATGGTCACTGCTCTCATCTGTGCCTGGCAGTCCCCGTGGGTGGGTTTGTCTGTGGCTGYCCAGCTCACTATTCCTTGAACTCCGACAACAGGACCTGCAGTGGTAAGCCATAAGGAAAGAAAATGAAATGCAGGAGCACGTGTGTTTAGTAACAGATACAGCATTGTAGTTGGAGGAAGGAAGAGTTTTACAGTTTTCCAACAGTAAAATCCTACGAAGTTTTAAGAGAATGTAGGATAGTGACAGCAAAAAAAAAAGAAAGTAGTCTTGCAACATAYCAGTATCACAATTAAATAAGAAGAATGGCTGTGAGTGAACTTTTCCAGTGGCTCAGCTACATCTGTGTAAACAGGAAGGCTAAAAATGCTTTTGGTTTTGTATCTGTCTGTCAGAYCCTCTTCAAGTGCTTACGAGCTTATTTATTTATCTGCTTATTTTATTTCTGGTCTTGGCTGACATAAAGGATATGTGATAGTTTGGTCTGGCTTCTGGACTTTGTGCACCTTTTAGGTGGTCAGGATTTAATTCTGTAGTAGCTGTGTTTCCTGGCTGATGAGATGCTGAGGTGGGCCACTCTCAGACMTCTACGAGTGTTTTCCCTCAGTCAGGACAGGCTCGGCTGCACGGCCTCCCCAGCAGTCTGATTCCTGATCTCAGTGCAGCCAAGCCCCATTTTTCTTTGTTGTTGTGCAGAATACAAACCACAAGGCCCCTCAGGCTGTGTGTAATTAGTTTCTAACCAAATAATTTATCCATCTCTCAATAACTGGCTGCCAGTGAAGCKCTCATAATTTTGGCAGCCACACTGGATGGCTGATTTCCACTGGTGTCATTCACATTAGTGAGTGGGTGAAGATTCCTGGTACGGAGAGACAGATTGTATCTCATCCACATTATMCATGAGTAGAGAGATCCAACTGTTGTTTTAAAGCCAAAAGCAGGGCAGATTCTTTCACAAATGCCACTTCATGGCATTTTTTGAAAACCATGCTTTTCAAAAAGCTGTGCTTTTCTACCCCCCATGTGTCCTGTACTACTTCTCTCTTTTTTTATTGTAWTGGCCCCTTGCATGACAACTAGATTCTGGCACTCTCACATCTTCATGTGAGTTAGAGGCACGGCTAACACCTCTCTGGTGATAACTGTGATTTTTTAGGTGGAGGAATTTGACTTCCAGCAGAGAAAAATTAGCAAAATGATCAAAGGTCATGTTTTCTTGTGAAAATGCTCCTGGAAACAAAGGAAGGAGAAAAATATAGGAAATACATTGTGAGCAAATAGAACCATTTCCCCACGGTACAATTCAGGGCTCTTTGTGTGGTATTAGGAGTTTTCCTCTGCCATATTCAAACCTGAGAACTTTCCAGCTCCTCATTTGTAGGTAATTGAAGATTTAGGCTTCTCTGCATATAATTTAATTTTTTTTTTGGCCACTATAATTGGAGCATGAATTGTTTTAACTTGCTTTTTCCTGTGTTACTTGCTTATGTACCTCCTGAACATTATTAGTCCAAGCCTGTCTAGAGGTCCTCCGTTCTGGAATACCCTGYTTATGCATGCATAGGTTCTTTTAATTATGGGAAGGACATACTGCTCTGGTGAGATCTGGTATCTYGTCAGACCTACCATGTGCCATGAAGTTGGAAGGCAGGATTACACAGGAGACATGTTCACTGCACTCCATTTGCCCACTGCCAAAAATACAGTTAAAATATGTGACTATTGGGAGGGAGAATGATGAAAACTAGGAAGGGATTTCTGAAATTGGTGCTCTTTCAGAGATGCGGAGTCTCAAGGGGGGAAATTCTGTTGCTTTTTCTAATGAGCCATCAATTCGAAGTTGTAAGCCAGGCAATCTTGGAAAGTGAGAAGGTGTCTTTGGGGAAAAGTAGGAATAATTTTAGGTGCTTATATGTTTACCTACACTGTTTTACCTTARGTTTTTTTCCCTTTATATTTCTATCATAACTTCTTGGTGAGAATTCTGATGTTTTCTGAATCCATTATTTTGCTATACACATTCATATAAACTTGTCTTCACTGCTTTTTTTTTTTCTTGTGCTTTCTCCTACAGTTTAGAGCTAAGTAGAAGGCAGCTTAAATTATTGGAGAAATGCTTGGAGGGAAAATACAGGTTTTCCAGAAAGCGAAAATACCTTGCAATTAGGCCTGATTGTTATAGGATGTTAGGACTGAGTGTTGGTTTCCAGGGAAACTCCTCCCTGCCTTTTTTTTTMYCCCCAGCAGTCAGAATAGATGTTCAAAGCGTATGCTAAAATAACAAAGCAAGGTGATGATGTGCTCTAGGAGACTTTTGCTTCCTCCCCTTTCCCAGGTGCTGCCTTACCTGTTTTACAGGCTGGTAAACGAGTGCAGTGTCCCACTGCTAATCTCTCTCCAGACTTGTGCTATAGAGAATCGCTTGCACAAACTTCAGGGAGGCTTCAAACTGCATTTTTGGCTACTGGCTCTTGTGCTGTCTTGCACAGCAGTGTCTTCAGTAGAGCATTGTTAAAAAAAACCCTCTGAAAAGGGAAAATGCTTTCACTACCTCCTCTGATTTCTGACCTAGTTGTGTAATACAGAGATTTTATTTTTTAATGATGTAATGTATTAAATGCTTTGTGCACTTACCGTAAGTTATAGCTGGTAAACTACAGCTGTATGGGGTGGTGAAATCTTATTTTCTTCTGTTTGATGGTATTTCTAAGAAAAAAAACATTTGTCCAGGAARTTTTTGCTGGACATCTGGGGCAGAGCATCAGATTTTTTTTTTTCTCATTGCAGGTTGTCATTCCCAGATAAGCACCTAGAAATAGTAAAGATACATAGATTTGAAAAGAGCAAATACATTTTTTTTCCAAAAACAGTTGTGCACATAGTAAAGAGATTTTTCCTGTGAACTAGTTGTTTCATTCCAGGGCAGGCAGAAAGAGGGTTTGCGGGAAGAAGACTGAACCACTGTCAATGTATTTTCCCTGAAACCTCTAAATAAGGAACCAGTGCTGGCTTTTTCTCACCTTCACCTGCAAGTAGGAGTGTACCTAGCAAAGGGTTCAACTTCAAAATACAGTGGAGGTGTATTTCCCTGAGACCCCTTTAGAAAGAAAATGGACAGYTCTTTGAGAGGCATGATTGACCATTCTTCTTTGAGGAGATTTTGACAGAAGTCTTCACATTCACTTAAAAAATTTCATCTTTGCCTGTCACATCTGCATGCAGACATTTATAGTATGAAGAGGTCGTTTGAAAGGCTTTTCATACTCATCAGAGGTTGGAATTTTTATGTTTTGGGTTGATTTYTTTCCTTGGCAAAAGAAGAGGGAGAAGGGGAATGAAATAATGGCTACTGTCTGGTTATGGATAGTAGTCGTCATTCTTAAAAATGCCCATTGTTATTGCTGTGTATAACCCTTTCACCCCCCTTTTCTTTTTTTAACCCATCCAGCTCCTACAACCTTTTTGTTGTTCAGTCAGAAGAATGCAATTAATCGCATGGTGATAGACGAGCAGCAGAGTCCAGATATCATACTCCCTATCCATAGTCTCAGGAATGTCCGAGCCATTGATTATGACCCCCTGGATAAGCAGCTGTACTGGATTGATTCTCGGCAGAACATCATCCGGAAGGCACAGGAAGACGGCAGCCAGGTATCCTGAGGGTGGTGGAATTGCTGAAYGTTTGGCATGCCCTGTGCAAACAATGACTGATTGTATGTGGATGATTTAGATACACAGACTTCCCTGTAGGTTGCTGTCTCTTGGCAAAACAAGTGGCATCTGGAGTTTTCTGGAGTACTCAGTCAGTAAATCTGGGAGGTGTAGCAAGAAATAAAACATGGAAAACCAAAGCCAGCTTGAAGATATGGTTGTTCTCACTGTACAGTTTACTCAACACTGTCTTTTGTCTGGAAGCTGTTTGAAGCCCTTTTTAGAGATACGAAACATGGAGGGGAAGGTTCTTGGGAGAAAGTGGGGGTGTGAGCAGGGTGCAGGGACAGTGCCTCTGAAATGAGGGTGGGACTTCATGAGCACACAGCTGTATCTGGAGCCTCCCAGGTTCTGGAGCAGATGGGAAGAGAGTTGTAAACCACTGGACACAGAGTGAGAAGGTTGAAACTAGCGGACTGTAAAATATGTAGCACGCTTAGGGAATACAGAAGTAGAGTAGGGTAGAAAGCAAAAGGTAATACAAATTGTGGTGGTTCAGCCCTGGGTGGATGCCAGGYACCGACCAATGCCACCCTATCACTCCCCTCCTCAACTGGACAAGGGAGAGAAAATGTAACAAAAGGCTCATGTGGTGAAATAAGGGCAAGGAGAGATCACTCACCAAATCCATCACAGGCAAAACAATCTCAACTTGGAGAAATTAAGTGAATTAATTACTAATCAAAATCAGAGTAAGATAATGAGACCTAAAAATCTTAAAAATACCTTCCTCCCACGCCTCCCTCCTTCCCAGGCTTAACTTTATTCCCAGTTCTCTACATCCTCCCTGCCAGCATCACAGGGAGATGGGAATGGGAGTTAGAGCCAGTTCATCACGCATTGTTCTGTCACCGTTTCCTCCTTGTGGAGAGGAGTCTTTTCCCTGCTCCGGTGTGGGGTTGCTCCCACAGGATATAGTCTTCCATGAACTTCTCCAATGTGAGTCCTTTCCGCAGGCTGCATTTCTTCATTAACTGCTCCAGTGTGGATCCCTCCCATGGAGTGCAGTCCCTCAGGAAAGGGCTGCTCCAGCCTGGGTCCCCCACAGAGTCACAAGTCCTACCAGGAAATCTGGTCCAACATGGGCTCCTCTCTCCATGGGCTTCCAGCAGCTTCTCATAGAAGCTACTCCTGTAGCCCCCCCTCTACCAAAACCTGGCCACACAAACCCAATATGCAGGTTTAGTGAGGCTAACTGTGAGCAGTGACTGCTTATTCAATTTTGCATTTTAAAGTAGGTTTTTTTCTTTCTGATTTTTTTGAATGTGGGAGGAGTGGGAGGCTAGGACGAGCAACACAACAGCACAAGCAACAGAGGTGCTATATTCAGTTGAATTCTAAGTGTGGTTTCTGGTGGTGGGTGTGGTGGTAGTTGGATCCTGCTGAATGCCCTTCAGCCTTGACTCTTATTTTAGCAATGCTTTTAATTTTGGAATATTTAAATAATACCCGGAAGTAGTCAAAGGCACCATGTTTTTGCCAGTTTCAGCAGAATAAACAAATGTAAGACTTGCAGACACACCATTTCGTAGAGGTGACAAGCCAAATAAAGTTAGGCAAATTTTCTGGTGAAGTTTAATTTGGGGATGAGAGGGTAGAGGCTGCTCACCTCAAAAGCAAGTCTTCCAAAATTATTATATAGGCCATTTTTAGTGATTTATTAATGCTCTTCAGATTTTTTGAAAAGTTCATGAAAGTTGTTGATGAGGTTCTTTCTAAAGGTTGTAATAATTAATAAAGAAAGAAAAAGGCATGTCAATTCCAGAAGTCTAGACCAGTAGAAGGCAAGACCTTTTGAACTAGTAAGGTGTTAGCTGGAAATGTTTTGAAGTCACTGTTGTATGCTGTCTGATGTTCTTCCCATCTTTGGCACAGCTGCCTTCCCATTTTTTATTCACCCTTGTGTCCCCCAAGTGAGATGGCAGTGATGGCGGAGAAGAATGAGGCAAGAATTTCAAGTGCTGTCTGGCCTCACTTTGCCTGTATTTTTATCTGTTTGGCTGCAGCTTTGGGAATTAGTGGTGATGCGTCTCTGTTGTAGAGTGTTAAATATGCTGGGTTTGGGTCTATTGAAACTGAACTCTGAGTTGTCAAAAAAGCAGAGGAAATACAGAAGCTGATCCTGGACCTTCAGCACAGAGACAATTTGGATTTACTGGTMAAACTTGCAAAGTCCTATGAGCTGCAGTCAGCTTGTGTGGTTGCCATTACAACAAACCRTCAGGACTAAGTGTCTGTATCATATCAAAGGTGTTGGTGGGGCAACAGGCGCTGGGTCTCTCCTTACTTATGGTAATATTTTGGCTGTCTCCTTTTTCTGAGCAGCAGTTTGATGTGGTGCATCCATAGCAGATAAAATGATTCATGTTAGATTAAGATTAAATGTTCTCTCTGTGTTGTTTCTTTTCCCTATGTAGAGCCTCACTGTTGTGACAAGTCCAGTTCCCAATCAGAACCTGGATATGCAGCCCTACGACCTGAGCATTGACATCTACAGCCGCTACATCTACTGGACCTGCGAGGCTACCAACGTGATCAACGTGACGCGCCTGGATGGGAGACCCATGGGAGTGGTTCTCAAAGGGGATCAGGATAGGCCCAGAGCCATTGTGGTGAATCCAGAGAAAGGGTATGGAGCTGAAGTACTAATGTGGCAAAATTCAGGCCCCATTGAGAATCAAGTTGTTCTCTTGCTGCAGCTTGGTTTCTGTTTGTCAGAATAAAAACAACTTTGATGTTTGTTAAGATGTCTTGGATTTATAGCAAAAATGTGGAAAGATCAAATAAACTGCTTTTTTCCTCTAATCATTCCTGTTCCAGRTACATGTATTTCACCAACCTACAGGAAAGGTCTCCTAAAATTGAGAGAGCAGCTTTGGATGGAACTGAACGAGAAGTCCTTTTTTTCAGTGGCTTGAGCAAGCCCATTGCCTTAGCTATTGACAGCCAGCTGGGCAAGTTGTTCTGGGCTGACTCAGATCTGCGCAGAATTGAAAGCAGTGACCTTTCAGGTAGAGTAGCACTTTAATTCAGTGATTCATTTGTGTGGTGTGGGTGTGGGGGAATGCAGAGAAAGGTGTCATCTTTTCCTTCCTACTATAAACAGTCTGTACTATGATTCTAATCACTCCCTGAATTCCCAGCCAGGGAATGTGCATGATTCATGCAGCGTGTCTTTACAGTTTCATGCCTCTATCTGTGATTTGCATTATTAGTTGCTACACATGCTATTTACTTCAGTTTCTCACTGCAAAACCTTCCTGTGGTTTCCCAAAGTTAGTTCACAAATAAATTGCGGCAGTTTTGGAGAGGGGAGAGAAAGGGTCGTTTTTAAAGGCACTGCTTTTCGTGCARTAATCTGTCAATCAGAGGAAAGTTCCCCGTTAGTGGAAAAATGTGTCCTGCAGAGTTAAAGCAGCAGGTGTCCAGGTTACTTATGTACCTGTCATTTAGGGTGAAAAGATGTGAGAAGGATAGAGCAGATCTAATATCTCTCTGTTCTCAAAAGACAAAAAACTCTCTCTTCCAGCTATGGAATTCTCTTTGTCTGCTCCCTAAGGTTGGTTATGCTGCTTGTGTGAACTCCTCTGTGAGTCGATTCAGCCCACTTAACAATAGTCTAACAACAGTATACAGAAAAAGACAAATAGAGAATGGTGTTCTGTTGGCTTGGAAAGCTGAATTGGTTCAGGAAAGACTCCAGCAAGCAACCAGAAGTAGAGCAAGAGAAGAGGGAAAATCATATGATCCAGATTGAGTGAGAAAGAAAGATGCCTTTCATTTACTAGCCTGATCAGCAAACTGCTGGATCAGCTCAGCTGCCTCGTGTAGCATCAGTAGTAATTTGTGATTTGGATTGGGCTGGATGTTGCTGTGGGAATKGAGAGGATGTTCTGAGCACTTAAATACCCGTTTCTATTAGGTCATGGGGTATGTGCCCATATCCCACTCCTGCTGGTGGAGAGCAGGGACAGGAATTCTCCTTCCTCCGCAGTAAGTCCATCCCCAGTTCCTTGTACTTCAGCTGAGTGGTTTTTACTATCAGAAGCATAAGTACACATGTAAGGAAATAAGGACATGCTTTGGAATCTGAGCAAGTTTGAAAACAAGAGTTATGACAGTTTGTAGTAATGTCTTTCATATAAGATATGATACCTTCATTCAAAGTAGCAGCGTGTAACCCTGCTGACACCACTGTGATTTTCAGCCTTTTATTAAGTTGTTAGAATAAGCTTTTGTTTTCGGAAACATTTAGTTTTTTCTAGATGGTTGGAATTGGGGCTCAGAAAGACAATTTTTTTTCAATGGTGTCTAACTGGAAGATTCAGGGTCACTAATGAACTGCTATATCCTAATTGTTTACTATTTTAAAATGCAAGACATAAGCTGAGTTAGTGAATTATTAAAAAAACAAAAAAAAAGTGGTGTGGTGTAGCTCGGTATGTCCCAGATCCAGGGTTTGCATGAGTAGAGTAACAGGCAGCAGAATATTACACGTGCTTTATTTCTCTCTTTGTCTGTTATCTGCCTGAAGTTAGGACACCAAAAAGGAGATAGGTCTAAATTCTAATTCAGTCTGGTTTTAATGATTCTGCTTTTTATTTTCTTAAAGATGTGGCTGTTGGATCACCRATGTTGCGTACTAAAAGCTCACCATATTTCGAAGAACACACAGAAAAATCATTCCAAAACCTCTCTTGCTTTTTGGCATTTGCACCACAAATAGATTGCTATAATCACCACGATAAATTGCTAACTGCTGAGATGCATTCCTGTGCTTAGGAATGCTGATTAATAAGCTCTTTTGACCAGCACAGTAATTTTTCTGCGTGTTAGCTTCTTAAAAACATTCAGTCTCTTGCTCTGTCAATTCTGTAGATGCCAGTACCCATAAAGACAAGGACAGCTAGAATGCCTTTTATGTGATGCAGTCCTTTTCCTCCCTGTCCTTCAGGCATGCAGTTAGGACTTAGTTATTTTGCCCAAATGGGAGATCTTATTGAAGCTAACCAGATTCTTCACATGATTAAGGGGTTGTTTATGAAAAGATGACTGGAATTAGCTCCCTACCATGGAAACTATTTGGAAATTAGTTTTTCTATTCCAGAATAATTAGGGTGATTTGGAAATGTCTAATGATTCTGGAATTAAGTAATTTTKATTTGGAAATAGAATGAGCTATGGGTGTGTCCTGATTTTTCGATTTATTTGGTTAGTTTTAAGTCTTTTTGTAAAAGGTATTGCTGGAAAGGGGATGGTGATGCCAAGAGACAAAGCTCCTCTTAATCATGTCTCCCTTTCATATGACATTCCCAATAAAGGAGACTAGCACCCTGATGAGTCAGCTTCAGATTTCATTGTTGGTTTATGGAAGAAGGGATTTTAGTGTCTCAGTTTAGTCAGAAATAGTCAGTTACACTTGGTCACAAATATTAAAAAGAAAGATTAAGACATTAAGGGAGTGAAAATTTTAAGCTTCAGAGCTTTAGGAACATACTGCAAAATGCCATGCTGATTGATGTGGGCATGGCAGAGCAGAGCATGTACAGACTGCATTTGGGTAGATCAAGGTCTTAGGTTTTGTATTCCTTCCTGTCATCTTTGCATTTTGCTCTATTCCCAGCTTAACTTGTCTTCTCAAGATGCAGGTTTCTGTTTCTTACCTTTTCCCTACACAATTAGTCATGTTCTTGGGGTTTAATAGACGGTTGCAGTTACTTAGATTGACTTACATCACTCAGTCTGTTAATTTCTACATCAGTCTGGGTATAACCTCCTTCAGAATCCATCAACGTCTTTTCTTAATCAGATTATTGCTGGTGTTGCTCCAAAGTGGTGGGTGAGAGCCCAGCCTAGCTGATTTGAATTTCCAAGTTTTGCTTTAGATTTTAACGCTTGGTAAATGTTTGAAAGGTTACTTAACTTCTGAGCTCTCTGTGCATTTAGTGAAAAGTAGAGAAATACATTTTTCATAGCTGAATTGGTGTCTAAGTCATCATCATTGACATACTGTTGATTAAATTCTCAATGAGCAAAAAAGCCCTTCTTGCTACTAAACAAAGCAGAGAGGGATAGAACTTACTCAGAGTATAAAATCATGAAATGCATGTGTCTTTTGTCCTGTTACATTACCTTGTGTGGGTATGGTAGAGATGTGATAGATTTTCTCCCCTGGTGTTCAGTTATTCTAGCATATTTTTACAGAACAAAATACAAAAACTTACTGGAAATCATTCTGTGGATGAACATATGTAAAGCTAATGTCTGTTGTAGCAAAAGTGAAAAATAAACATAGCAGTGAGCCCAGATATCTGAAATACCAGGATTTCTATGTCGATATTCAAGCTGTAACTTAAGTGTAGATTGTGTGATATTGTTTCAGCTTTTCAAAATTGAAGCAGATTCCTTATGTTTGCAAGTAATTTTGTCATCAGATTCTGATAAACTCACTGAAAATTTGAGTGTTAATGACCATGGCATATCATGTTAAAAAAAAGGAAGCACAGATTAAACCTCCCTCCTGAGCCCTCAGGTTTTGACTAACATACTTGTCTTCTGTGTGAGTTGCAAAATCTTCAGACAGTCTTTAGCGTTACCTTTAAAACAACTGTTGGCTGTGTTCTGTTTATGTGGAGTGTTAACCATGAACTGTGATAGTCACTCTTGACTATATTTAAAGCCAGATAATSTAGCATAAAAATCAGCAACCACTCTTCAGAGCAACCACTCCTCAGACAAGGCTTCTTCGCTGCTATTGGTGATTGCTAAAGGAACTCGGGAAAGTTCTTTGCTAGGAAGAAAGGAGCATTCCCAATATAGCAYGAATAGCTTAGTGAGGGTAACATAGTTGAAAGAAAAGAATATGAGGAAGTCAGAAGTCAAGTGTTAATCTCATAATTCACGAGAGGAGCACTAACTACCTTGCCTTCACTTGGTTAGCTCAAGCTAATAATCCATCATCTTATTCCCTGTTGTATGGCAAGACAGCAATTAATCTCTCCAAAAAGGGAAAGAAGAATGAAAAGAATTACCAATTTCCATCGTATCAATAAGAGATTGGAAAGGCTCATGAGATCTGAGCCCCGAACCTCAGGTGCTTCTTAAGTACACTAGATGTTTTTGGAGCACAAAAACTGTSTTCTTGATGAAAGCAGAAAAAAAATTTGATCATCTGTCTGCAAAATCCATTASTCTTGCATCAGAGGACCCAAGATTGCTTGGGTTTTTATAGTAGGCTTACCTGATAGCATAAAAATAGTGAAAAATAACGGTGTGAGTAGCGTAGGAAATGTTTCTGATAGTATTTTGGTTTATTTTAGTTGAATGAAACCCCACTCTTCCCTTCTACAGGTGCTAACCGGATCGTTTTGGAAGACTCTAACATCTTGCAGCCTGTAGGACTAACTGTGTTTGAAAACTGGCTGTACTGGATTGACAGGCAGCAGCAGATGATTGAAAAGATTGATATGACTGGTCGAGAAGGACGTACAAAGGTCCAAGCTCGTATTGCACAACTCAGTGACATCCACGCTGTGAAAGAACTCAACCTTCAGGAATACAGTGAGTGCAATCCCTGTTTGCAGGTGCAAACAGTGCCTGTGAGACTTGGGCCAAGAGACACGAGCCTGTTGTGCCTTGTTGCTGATCAACGCCAGYGCAGATCGAAGGGCCAGAAGTTGCTATCGGTGCTGTTAAGGTTGTTTCCTTCAGGCAGTTGGCAATGGACTGGAAATCTATCACAACCCCAGCATTGTGTTTTGTTGCTGATGACAACTTGATTGGTAGTCCCATACGGGCACCTGGCATTTGAGTGTCTTTAGGCACAGTGGAAAACATCCTGTTATCCCTTGTAGAGGATTTTCTGGATCGTGCTAGTGAATTGCTATTAGGTTTAGGCAAGCACAGCTCTCAGGGCCTTTTCTTAGCAGTAAATGTTTCAGTGGAGTGCCTGCCTTGAAGGCAAAGTGAACAATTTTTGGTGGTGGTAATTCATATTGAAAGTCAATGACAGAAGAGCAATGTTTCATTGCACAAAGGAAGTGTGTATTAAAAAACAATTTGTGTTGATCATAGCTGCATTTTTTTAAAGTTTTCTGCTTACCAGGCCTTTTCCCACACACACATGCTTCAAATGATGGGAGGTGGATGGTTAAAGCAGTGGAGTTGCTATCATTCTGGAGGAACTACGCCTGGTTAGTAGGCTGTGGTGCATGCCTTGGAGAAATATGTAGAAAAATATCTGGGGATGTTTAATTAAAACATCAGTGCAGACTACTACTAGTTTCGTGTGCTATTAATCTCAGTAAATCTGTCAGGAGTTCCAAGAGAAGTATGTTGTCCTTATTAAACATTAAAATGAAGAGACATATTTATGTAGAGCATGTTAATTTGAGTTTCGGAGACAGCGTGGAAGCTTCAGAATTCATAAATTAGAAAAGTTTACTTTATTAATGGTCCTTGGTAGAGACAATGAAGTATGGAATCCAAGACATCTTTTTGTGTTGCTAAGGGTACTATTTGTTGCAGGGGACTAATTCTACCTCACACAAGAAGCAAAATGCTTTGAGTACTGTTTTAGTAGATGCCATGGCACAATTCTTGCAGTAGTGCAAGAATCATGGACAGTTAATGATGTGCATTGTAATTATAGCTGTGTGTAAAGGGAGACATATGCACAACAAAATACACCTTTTTCAGAGATTGTTTTTAGTAATCTTCTCCCCGAGGGAAGAGGGTAATGAAGAAATCACTGAAAGGTCCTAAAAGAGGTGGGGATTTCTTATCAGTCCTTGTCTTTCTTATTTTTAAAATCATAGGACAACATCCTTGCTCTCAAGATAATGGTGGCTGCTCCCACATTTGTATTGTGAAGGGCGACGGCACCACACGCTGCTCTTGCCCGGTGCACCTGGTCCTGCTGCAGGATGARCTGTCCTGTGGAGGTGAGTCCTTCCCATGTTCTGTGTCACTGGGCTCTCAGCTCCGGGGTTGTGGGGTGTCTTCATCTTTAAGGCTGTCTCCTGAGCCAAAGGAATGTGACAGTGCACCAGGTGCTGTTACACACCTGTACAGACTCACCTCTTTCCCTCCACCCCTCCAGCTAAATCTGCAAGTATGGAGAAGGAGTATGGGAGGAGGAAAATCACTGACTGACTGTTGAATAAGGCTTTCTGTTCACCCTTTGTCCTTAAGACCACTGAATTATTTCAACTTGATTCTTAATTTGTATGATTTTTTATTACTTTTTTCTGTCACTCTGTGTTCTCCCTTTTCAAACAGTGCAAGATCCTCATGTTCTGGCACACTGCACTGTCTGTGCTGTTTTATTCTTCTTTGTTGTCCTCCTCAAGCTCACCCTGTGCGTGTCTTTCTGAACTGCAGTCCCAGAAGGGCAAGTTGCTTCCTTCCATGGTGATATGGCCACAGTAACCCACGCCCTGGTGTCTCCAGGGGTGGGGTTGAAGTGGGGGARAGGACAGGCACTTTGGTGCTTGGATCTTTTTGTGCCACCGTACTGAATGCAKTTATTACACAATCATCTCGCCATCGAGGCGACGTGTGGTCTCACAATGGAACAAGAGCTAACATAATCCAGATATTTTCTCAGAGCAAGTTTAATACCAGGCCAAAAAGCGGTGGGACAAAAGGGGGATTTAAAAAAGGGGAAAAAATCCACACTTACTTACTGCATGAGATTAACAGTTAATGTAGTAAATGCTAAATAACAGCTAACAGATGTGTTGAGGTAGCGGAACTTGACTAGATGGAGCAGTTTTTTGTTTTAAAAGAATTTTGGCTGAACAGAGCTGTCAAGGGCACATAACTAGACACTGAGTCACAGTGCATCCATCTGTAGCACATAACATCCTTTTAGCATCTTCTATACAATGACTGTCAAACATTAAAAAGAGARTAAGCTGTGTATACAGTGGTGTTGCAGGAAAGGGGGAGTAGAAAAGTGTGGTGGCTGTAAATRAAGACTTGAAGACCTACTCAGAGAAGGGTGTGAGAGTCGTAATGGGAAGGAAGGAAAATAATTGTGTTTTGAGTGTGCGTGTTTCTCTATTCCTCTTGTTCTTTGTCAAGCCCCCATTGATGTGAGCCTGCATCAGTCACACAGGGCTCAAGGTCTGCACAAGTGACTGTGGAGGCAGTGGGTGTGGAAGTTACCTCAAGACATGGCATGTTCATCAGCTGCTTTGATAAATCAAAGCAGCTGAGCTCTTGTCCTTACCTGTCCCAATCTGCTGTTTGTTCACCTGGATTTTTAATTTTTGTTTGTTTGCTTGATTTTTAAAGAACCACCAACATGCTCCCCTCAGCAGTTCACCTGTTTCACAGGTGAGATTGACTGTATCCCAGTGGCCTGGCGCTGTGATGGGTTCACTGAGTGTGAAGACCACAGTGATGAGAAGAACTGCCCAGTGTGCTCTGACACCCAGTTCCAGTGTGAGAGTGGACAGTGCATAGACGGGGCCCTCCGCTGCAACGGAGAAGCAAATTGTCAGGACAACTCGGACGAGAAGAACTGCGAAGGTACAGAGGATACTGCCAAGTGTGATGAAAACAGAGCTGTCATAGGGACACTGTGATAAATACCAATGTTATTGCTGAGTAGGATTTGGAAGGATCCAAGGTTCTGCTAGTTTTTAAACTGGTCTGTTAAAAGGAAATTATTTCGTAACTCCGTACTTCGGTTTTGTTACCTGTGAAGTGGAAATTAAGACTGATCTCCATCACAGTGGCTTAAACACTGTTTGCGAAAAGTACTGTTAAAAATGGTATGATTTTAAGCTCTAAAAACCTGGTATCTGGGAGTGAACTACAAAGTGGAGCAAATCCTTGTCATAGCTTTTTGTGTACCTTGTACCAAGTAGAGGCCTTGGGATTGTTTATTTTATGATACCTGAACAAAAKGAGCTTTTCAGAGTAAGCAGGAGTGAGAGAGGGATGAGATTTCTGGAGACCTCTTCTTCCTGTAGAGCACAGCAAAAGAGAATATTTAAGCCATCATTACAGAGGGAAATGCTATTGCCAACACAATGAGAATTAAGTTCTTTTAATTTTGGAAAGGACAGGTTTTGCTGGTGGAATCTGAACTGCTCCACCACTACCCAATGTGAAACATGAACAAATTCATCCTTTCCCCACTGCACAAGTAGTGAAGAGTTGCAGGGACAACTTGTAAGCTTGAAAGGATGTTGCTTCTTAATACCCTTTCAGTACATTTTCTTTCTCTGAAGAGACTGTTGAAGTGTCTTTAAATCAAGGCTAAATTTCTTTCCAAAAGATGTGCTCCAGCTCAAACAAAAACATAGAGCTGTGTGCTGAAAGGTGATTGTTAGCCAGTTGAGATGCTGACATGTGAAAATGTGTTGTGCAAGTTAACTTCCCGGTTGTCATCCAGCAGCTGGAGATGTTRGACTAGGGGCTGTTTATCAGCTTAAAAGTGGTCCTGTTACTGAGAGTATTCAAGCTGATTACAAATCAGAAAAGCCTTTAGTTTAACTTCTTAATTCAACTGAAGACAAAAAGTATTTCTGGATGTAGGAGAGACAGGAGGCAGGAATATGTATAAACAGCAGCAGCCAGCACCTTGCCTGCAGCACCTGTTATTTTTTGAGTGTACTGGTGAAGCTTCAGTTTTATATTCTGTCCTTCATTTCAGTTTAAAAATATAATGTCAAGTGAAATATATTGTCTCATGATYGAGGAGTTTTCTGGTTTACAGGAAGAGCACAAGGACATTAAGAAGCCACATTTATCTTTCTTAAACAATTTTATTATCATGGTTTGGCAGATTTATTTTTCATAACTTAATTCTCTCTTATATTACTGTAAATGCTTAGAGTTGGAGATTCTTATAGTAATATTGCAGTAACCATGTCTTGGGATAAGTGCCTGTCTTCTCAATGGCCTCTGAGTTATTTTAGATGATGTAACTTTATCTTGTAGGGTTCCTACTGTAAATGGGAAGTAAGGACCAAGTACCAGTGTGCATTGTCCTCAACAGAGCACTGAATCACTTGCTCTGCATGGCTCACATGAGGGACTTTGTGTGCCACTGAATACTTTCAGAAACGCAGTTTGCAGCACTCTAAGCTCTCCCAAAATACTCTTGATTGTATGCTTTGGTGTCTTTGTTTTTTAATATTTTGAAGAGGAGATGTTTTTGATACTGACTGTGTGTGGGGGGGTGTTCTTTGCAGTGCTCTGTTTAACGGATCAGTTCCGCTGTGCCAGTGGGCAGTGCATTGGGAAAAGCAAGAAGTGTGATCACAACCTGGACTGCAGTGACAGCTCCGATGAGCAAGGATGCTGTAAGTGTACTGCCTGACACTATAGACTTGTTTGCAGCATCCAAAATTTCTCACTTTCCCTACAAGTTAGAATTTATTCTGCCAAGCAGACTGAATTAATTGTTCCCAGAATTAATGCTTCTTTTCATAACTGCTGTCATGCAATTAATGCACAATGCGGTGGAATAGGAATAACAAAAGTAATTAGTAGTCTGAACAAGTAGTTTCTGAGGCATAGAATGCTAGTTATTTTTCCACTTGCTTTTTAAACTTTTCAAAGAAATAAAACGTTTGTTCTACTATAAYGTTAGTATGCTGAGTTGGTACAGTTTTGGAAAAAAAATCTTGTCATGAGGCTTTTATATATAACTGCTCTGCTTCATGGTTTTCTCACCCAGAGAATTAATAACAGGTGCTTTTAGAATCAGAGAAGCACTCTGTTTATAGAGTAAACCTTCTAAAATTTCCTTTTTTATCTTGAAAAGATATAATTCTGAGCTTGATTTATGATTTGTAACATGTGATATCCCTTACCTTGAAATCTTCAGGGCTCTACAAGAAAACCGTTGCCTTTAAAATTCCAGCTTGAAAGTTCATTTTCACTGTTGGTGCTTTAAAAGAAATTGTAAATAGGGACATCTCATCTTGTGTTAGAGGCTCATATATCATGGTTGACACACATAACTTGAAAATGCAGAGCCAGAGTTGGACCCTTGATCTTAAGAAGGAGTAACAGGAAATGTTCTGTCATGCTACCAAGTTACTAGTGACATTATCACAAGCTTGTGTAGTTACCTTTATTATAGTTTATATGTTTTCCAGTTTTGTAAGAAGGGATGGAAAATTGGCCCACCCAGAATAATATTGCAGTTGTCACCATCCCTCTTTCACTATGATCAGAAGTGTGTTTACTTATCTCTGTAGACTGTGACAAGCTGGTTCAAGTGTGGGTTTGGTGTTCAGGGAGAAGAAAATGTGTTGAGGAAAAAATTTCAGTAATGTATAAGATGTAAAACACTGACTAGAACAGGAAAATACTTTAAAGTCTGCTTTTCTTGTCAAATTTATGAAGCACAGGCAGGGGGTTGTCAGTTACTCCCAGAAATGTCATTGCTTAGAATTGGTATTGTAGGGAAAGCCACTTGTTTTTACTGTTGAATAATTGTTTTGGATACAGATTCCTCATAAGATGGCACCTCTCAAACTGATGCTCAGCTGTATCTATAACCATAAGGGTGGGTCAGATGTGGAGCASTTTAGGTAGTTTAATAAACAGCAGGAAACCCAAACTTCATCACTGCTGAACAGCAAAGGTGATGCRCTATAAATGATTGTTACACTGCTGGGAAAAGGGAGTATCAGTCTGTTATATTGAGGGATAACCAAGGTGTGACATGAAAAGTAGTCGTTGTTGTCTTTAATGACAAGAAAAGCACAAGTGCAGTCCCCAGCACAATTGTCATCTGGAGTTGTGGCTGCAGGTCTTGTTCATCAGGTTCAGAGGACAGCTCTGCTTGTCAGCCTGAAGCAACAGCAGGGCCTGGTTCATCACTCCCCCTGCACATGCATCTACTCTTCATTTCCTGTCACCCGTGGTCTGAAAAACCTCATGGCATGCTTGGAGGTCATCTTGGAGGCCACAGGTAGCTCTTATGGACACTCAGAGTCTTTGAACAGACCTGTCCTAGGGCCCGTTTGTTCCTCCCATATATTAATTTGAAAGTTGTTGTCTGCCTTTCCTGTGTGGAAAGATGTAAGGAAAAAACTGATGTTGGTCTAGACTTGCATGCTCTGATTTTCCTTTTCCCTTTTAGACACAACGGAGGAACCTGCGCCACAGCCCAACAACACCATAGGCTCCATCATTGGTGTGATCCTTACAGTCTTTGTGGTCGGAGCAATGTAYTTCATCTGCCAGAGGGTGCTGTGCCCACGCATGAAGGGCGATGGGGAAACAATGACCAATGATTATGTGGTGCACGGACCAGCCTCGGTACCGCTGGGTTATGTGCCTCACCCAAGCTCTTTGTCAGGGTCTCTCCCTGGTAAGTAAATGGGGTGATCTTGTCCTGCTCTTTGGCACGCCACATTGTACTTGAGGATGCTGTGCATATATGTACAGGAAATGTCTGTTCCAGATGCACAATTCTTGGAAGCTGTTGGAAGCTGGGACTGTCAAGGCTTGTTGCCATCCTTTATAGTAATGAACTGCTATTTTACCTATGCTGTTCACAAGCATTTGGGTCCTTMGCAGAACCGAAGCTCAAATAGATGCACCTACTGTGGGACTTTTGTTCTTTTGCTGCTAAAGAATCCTCTTTTTGGACTATTGTAACACCAGCAAAGTGTCACAACAGTACAGGGTAAAGTTATACRGAGTTATATTCATAGGACTTTAAATGTTATGTAGTCAGTCATTCTTGCTAGGTTTGTAGACTGAGTTTGTATGCTTGTAAAACTTCTTGCAAAGTCTGTAATGACCAGAAAAACTTTTGGTTGCAGCTTGTTTCATTTGACGATGAGTTTTCCAACAGCTACTGCTGTTTAAAAAGCAAGACTTAACCACAACATTGCACTTCACTTACATGCATTGCTTCTGTATATATTGATTAAGTATATACTGTAACTTGTGGCTTTTAGATCCTGCAGGTTCCTGTCAGAACAGAAGTTCTGTAAGGCTGTTGCAGAATTAAAATAATGCACCAAATTGCTTTTTGTAATAACCTGCTGGAGATTCTTTGAGCAGACTTCGTACCATCATTTCAAGCACGGCGCCAAACTCTCTGTTTCCCTCTTGGATTCTGTGCCAGGTTCAGTCCAGTAGCAAAAGCTCACTTAATGCTGTCGAAATGAGAGAACAAAAATTCTCTTTTCTTCTCTTGCACAAATTTCAGTTGCCCAGTTGAGGTGGTCACAGTCAGTTTCATGTTCTATTCTGAGGCACAGAATTAGTGCCTGAATGCCTGTTCTCCTAAGTCTTTTCCAGCCATTCAAGGGAAAGAAATGTGTTTCTCTTCACATAGCTTTAGTGTAGTCCAGTGCCAAGTCCTGCAGTTGGGTGGCTGATGCACAAAACCAACACATTTGTTCCGTGACCATCTTCATTCCCATTATCCACCAAGGAGCACTGAATCTGTTTTTAATACTGAGATGATTAATTTTGGTTTTACAAGTTGTGCTTRTACTGCTGTTATCCTCTAGATTATTTTTTCAAGCTTCCTTTTCTCTGTGAATCGAGGAAGAATTGAATATTGACATACATCTTTGTTCTTCAGGTATGTCCCGAGGTAAATCTGTCATCAGCTCCCTCAGCATTATGGGAGGGAGCAGTGGCCCACCCTATGACAGAGCCCACGTTACTGGAGCCTCTTCCAGTAGTTCCTCAAGTACCAAAGGCACTTACTTTCCTCCAGTAAGTCATTCTGTTATTCATAGACTTTTAATAACTTTCAAGGAAGTGACAGAGGGTAATCAATTGACAGATTAATGTTTTGATTTTGATTTCTAGCCTAATAAACTTATTTGAATATGGAGTAAGTGAACTTGAAAGGGAAGGAAGAGGAGATTGTCTTTTTCCAAAACAGTCTAGAAATTTTCTCTTAATTTAAAAAAGTTGTGAGAGAGCTCAGTGCCAGGAAAAAGATGTTAGATTGAATGTCAGGGGAGATGAAAAAAATTGCTGTGAATGTTGAGCAGCTCTGGCAGAGAGATCTCCTTCCATTATACTCTGCCATGTGCCTCTGAAGGTAAAACTAAGGTTGATTCTGTATAGACCTTTCAAGGAAGTAAAATGAAGTTTTGTGTCATGTGTCTTACAAGTGACAGATAAATAAGTAAACAAGTGTTTTGCAGCTCCGCAGCGTCCCTCTAGTCACAAATGGGTTTAGTGTGCTGCACTAAATGCTGTGTAACAGTTGGTACCAGCCCTAGAGGGCTCCCTGTCTCTTCACTTCTAGCATCTGTGGTGGTTGGTTTAGATATTTTCATGGAGTTCACCAAGCCGCYGTCGAGTGTTAAAGAGTTACATGCTTGGTCAGTGAAGGCTGAAATCTTCAACTGTCTGCTTTCAGTTCTGAGAATCAACCAATCAGGCTTTAAATCAGCCTTAAATTGAACAAATATACTGCAGATGCAGTAAGAACATCCCTGCATAGGGAAAGAATGCTGGCCTTGGCCAGCACACTGCAAGTATTATAAGCAGAGTAACACTTGGGGACTCCAGCTTGCAAGAGCAGATATCTGCCAGTTTGCCTCAGGCAGTGGTATCCCTAGTGACAATCTAGTACTGAACAGCTGGCTGCAACTTTACTTTTCAGCACTGGCTATGTCAAAATAGCCACAGCAGTCAGCGTTTTTTGAGAAGAGCTTAGCAGTAGCTAGTAGGAATGGCAACAAATGGCATTTCCAGGGTCTGCTAAAGAACTGGGGAAGAAAAATCCTGTTTGTTGGGAGGGCTATGCATGTTGTTCTTTATTTAAGGTTCCTATTAGATGGTACTAAAAAGGAAARTTATAAACTGGCATTTTCTCGAGTTTCATTTGTGTCTTTCCTTTTTAACTGTGGCTTTTTTCGTTTTTCACTCCTTAGATTTTGAACCCACCACCATCACCAGCTACTGAGCGTTCACACTATACCATGGAATTTGGTTATTCTTCAAACAGCCCATCCACTCATAGATCCTACAGGTAATTACTATTACAATAGCTTCTGTCAGGATCAAAGCAGTTAGTGTAGAAAATGCAGAGTAAAGACAGCCTCTGCTCCCTAAGAATTACAATCAAAGACCCTAATTCTGCAAGCACTAAACTGATGCTTAACTGGGCTCACGTGTATCATGTCACTGCTGCATGTGTACAAGTGCAGCACTGTTTGAGGGAAATCATGCACTAAGTGGGTAGACATACATCTCTTGGATGTATTTCTTTAGGGGGAATGACAGCACTCATCACAAAACTAGCTACATGCCAAAAGAAATGCAGTACTGGGATTATTTTGAGCCAAAAGAAAACTTGTCCTGGAGTAAACCCTGCCATTTTTTTAGGCTTCTGTCATAAATAATTTGTTATGTAATGATCAGAAATTATAAGCAAACATCCTATGGAGGAAAAATTGGCAATATAAAGCCTAGTAGGTCAGAAGTAATATTAATATTGTGGTCTAGACAAAGCACAGATTTTCTAGTTTGACATATTAAGGGTTAATATCTGGAAGAGGTTGCTAACCTTTTGCTTATTTCCTCTTGACTAGTATTTATGGACATACATGCTTTATCTCTGTTTGAATGTATTCTTACCTTCTCTGTAAGRATGCTGGAGTTAGTTATCATTTTATAACAAGTTACCAAAAATAGAGGAACAGACCCCTACTACCCAAGGGTGTAAAGGTTCCCCTCCCAAATCACCAGTAGATRTGGTCAATGAGAAGAGAGTGCTGTATTTGTCTGTTGAAAGATGTGCCTCCCTAACACAGAGCCTTTGGGAGCTTTGGATAATGAGGTCTCTGGGGCTGAACAGACATCTCTGCTCCATTAGCAGAAAATGCGGCCTCTGTTGTGCAGAAGGTCAGACCAGATGTTTATAATGATCCCTTGCAGCCATATGAAAAATCTTTTAAAATTATAAGTAATTTTCTAATGAAAGAAACCCAAATTCTGGCACCAGCRTGAGTTATGTTGATCGCTGGTTAGCTGATGTGACTTTTAGTATTATAAATGATTTTAGGGATGCAGCATAGGGTTCAACGTTTTCCAAATGCTCCCCCACCCAAAAATAAATACTGGTCTTGCTGCTTCTGATCTTACTTCTTTCCTAATATTCTGACTTGACTATAGAGGAGCTGCATCCCCACATGCCCCCACAACTGACTCTGATGTTGGGAGTTGTAGCTACAATGCATTTCCCTTTCTAATTTGTTTCCTTGAAACATGATTTTAAATGATATTTTGTGGTAGCAGCCTTTGATAATTTCATCCCAGTTACTGCTCTAAGGAATGCTTCTCCTGACTGCTATGAATGTGCCAGGTAATTTTCAGTCTCCCTGTCTGGCCTTGGAAGTTAGTATCCAGAAATTGCATAATGGAAGCAGAATATCTTCTCCATATAATTGCAACACAGCAATTACACAGACACATGCACACCTGTGCCCTTCCTGCCCCACTGTCTTAGGAGCAACTTTTTCTACCTCAGTTAAGTCCTTAGGGAGCCTGTTGTGTGAGAGACTGCTCTCAGCCACGGCTCCTTTCTGTGGCACAAAAGCTCTCACAGGTGCTCTTTGTGTCTCTGAGCAGGAATCACAGAATGCTTTGGGTGGGGAGGGACCTTAAAGCCCATCTCATTCCACCCCCTGCCATGGGCAGGGACACCTTCCACTAGACCASGTTACTCCATGCCCCATCCAACCTGACCTGGAACACTTCCAGGGATGGGGCAGCCACGACATCATGGATTAATTTAACTCAAACATGATAATAGAATACTTATTCCAATTCCAGCAGTTTCGAGCACAAACTGAATTTTCTATGAGTAAAGCAGCACATCAGAAATTTATGTGATGAATTGCTTAAAGTTAAAATTAATTAGTTTTATTAGTTAGATAATTAATAAAGTAATTGGCATCCCTTTCACCAGTTGCTGTGATTTGCCTGACACCGTAGCACGAAGGTGAGCCTTCTGCAGGGAAGTTAGCAGAGAGAAGAGTGTAGTGCTGAGCATCACTGCAGAGAGGCCGACCTGCTTTCCTTTCCCACTTTGGCTTAGTCACTCGTTTTCCCGAACTGACCCTTTTTCCCCGCCCGTCCCCCGCTGCAGCTACCGGCCTTACAGCTACCGGCACTTCGCCCCCCCCACGACGCCCTGCAGCACCGACGTGTGCGACAGCGACTACGCCCCGAGCCGCAGGGTCCCCGCGGCCACCAAGGGCTACACCAGCGACCTGAACTACGACTCGGAGCCGGTGCCGCCGCCGCCCACGCCGCGCAGCCAGTACCTGTCTGCCGAGGAGAACTGCGAGAGCTGCCCGCCGTCCCCCTACACCGAGCGCAGCTACTCCCACCACCTGTACCCGCCGCCGCCGTCCCCCTGCACCGACTCGTCCTGAGGGGCAGCCCCCCCGCCCCGCGCCCTCCGCCCGCCACTGTAAATACAAAAGGTTCTGCTGGGGAGGGGGGGAGGGAGCCCTCGGCCGAGCAGGAGGGAGGACAGTGTACAGTTAAATGTTATTAAACGGGGCGGAGGAATACTGAAGATATTTGTACAGAAGAATTAAAAAAAAAAACAAAAAGGATATTTATATATTTTCTTAAACAGCAGCTGCTGCTTGTGCCATAAGAAGAAAAATTTTTGTATAAAAGAACCCAGACGTTTGTACAAAAAGTTTTTATTTTTGCAAATGGAATACAAAAACATGCCTTAATCCAGTGAAGTGACTGAGTACATAAGGAAATGGAAGGACTGGGATATGTTACTTGTCCAGCGAGGTGATATGTGGGTTTTGTCAATACCAAAAATGTTTAAAGTAATTAATAATAAAGTAGTCAGTCTCAGAGCAGCATACCATAGATACTTGGAAGTAGCCAAATAACCTCTATGTTAACTGCAGAGGGCCAGCAACTAAAGTTAAACTTGAAAACGCAGTCAGGACAGATATTAACCTTACACAAAGGGCTTTGTTTTCTACAGGAAGACAACAATCGTAGCAGTGAATCCAGAAAAACAATCGCACACTTTTTTAAATGAATACACCTCTGGTTTTCCTTAATGCATTTAACAAACTAGAGCATTTAGAGCTCTCTCCCTGCTTCTGGAATGTCAATGATTTTTGTTGGGTGTATTTTAAAGTTTGTGTTTTAATCCCGGTTAGGTTTTCTTATCTCTTCTGCATCGTTTCTTTCTGCCCGTGTCACTTAAATTTGTGATATTCTTATTTAAAGTACTGCTAGAACTGGGCTGCTGTAAATTCCGGGTTTTCTCCTAATTAGCCTTGTCATGCAGTGATTATCATGCTATACATCACCTTCTTCATTTTGCCAGCATGGTAGGACTCTGTTTTGTACCAGGTCAGTACGATTTTCACATCATAGACAAGGGTAATATGCATATACCTGAATGATTTTTAGTCCCTTAAAAAAGAAAATCTTATTTTGACCTAGTGCCCACAAAATGTCGAATATTTTTATACCACATATAATATAGACAGCATATTTATAAACTATAAATTTAACCATGGATTGTTAGTTTTACTGTAAATGAATAATATATCCTTGCAGTACTTTCAGTGTATATTGATAGCACAGTATAMAAATCATATATATAAATATATATATTATTTTTTCCTAGTAAGGAAGCATTTAACTTTCAGTGGAGCAACTGTCCATAAGAAAAATAGATGTTTTGATCATTGGAAGGGGTTCCCCTGCTGTATTAACTGCTTGTGTTTTCTTTGTGTTAGGTAAAGTGAGTTTTTCTCAGTCTGATTTTGACATACCTCCTCTTTTGCGTGGTGTGAGTTTAATACTTTAGTATTAACCGCTGTGAATGTCAAATTTTAAGATATTCTTAACCAAACCATTTTATATTCACATCTCTATTTTTGTATATTGTCATATTTAGCCCCTTCTCCCGTCAGCCTCACCATGGTGATTTTGGCAGGGAGACTATTTAATCATGTGAAAACATTATTTGTGTAGGTTAAGGGGCAACCTAGGATATTATTAACTCCTCTTGCACTCCAGTGCAGTGCTTTGAATTTGCTTTGACTGTAGCGGAGCTCACAGTACACCTGATCTTAGATGGCATTATGTATTTGCACCTTCTGTTCACACCACATCCACTGAAGGTGCTCAATACCTTCAAAGACTGGCTCTCTGAGTCTTCTCTCTCAAAACAAAGGTCCTGAGGAGCTTCTGCCTCCTTACCTTTGGGTACAGAATGGGGATAACAGCTTTCCAGAGGCGCCATCTGGGTTTTATTGTTCTCTGTTGCTTCTTTCCCAGCCAGTTTCAACTAAAAGAGAAGTGATCTGAAAATGTGGCATGGGCTTTCAATTGATGCTGTTGACAAAATTAGTGGTAAGTTATTCTTGCTAGCTGCCACTCATCTGGAGTACTGGATCCTCATTTGGTTTCAGCTCCAAAGAAAACTGTGTCCTTGGGTTTCCATCTGTAATAAAGGGTCTTTCCTAGTAATCCAAGATACCTGAGGAAACTTTAAAAAGCCTTCATGATCTCCAGGCTATTGCTGTTGATCTCTGAACATGACATACTAAGGGGTTTTTTGCCCAGCTTCATTCGAGGTATCTAGGAATCATGGTAGCTGTTCTTCTGGCTCTTCCTTGCTGGTGAAGAAGCTTCCTTGTGTTCTGCAGCAGGATGGATGTTGAGGAGGGTGTTGTGAACTATAAGGGAACACGAAACCATATATATGAAGGGGGGGAGGGGAGGGTGTGTCGGGGCAGGGGGTTGAGGCTGGCACGCCGATGAGAATTAGAATTTCTCTGTTGTTTACATTTTTTCATGTGCAGCATTCCGTGTGGGGTTCACATGTGGAAACTTGCACTAATGAACTCAGAAGAATATTGTATTGTTGTATCTCAGTCCAAGTGCTTGTACTGCAATGGCAATGGTCTCTTCTTGCAAAATACTTTTTTCAGTGTGCCAATTTCTGTTTGAAAAACTCCAGGATGGTTGAGCTTAAGGAGTGGTATCCTCTTTCTAGTGCAGCTGGACTGTCTTGCTGAGGCTTCCTCGGAGGGAGCTTCCTGCAGGTAAATTAGTGTGTTAATTACAGCAAGGATTCTTTAGAAGAAAGGCATTCTCTGCATATGGGTTATGCTGCATCRTGTGCTGGCTTACCTCCACATAACCCAACTGAAATCAGTGGGGTGGACATAGAATTCCATGTAGGATTTGATCAAGTCTTTCTGATACATGTGTTTCAGTTTGTGCATCAAATATTTCGGGTGATCTGCCTCTGGGAGGTTCACAAGAGGGGAAGAGGACAGGCTGGGTTTTTCCACTGGAAATGCCTGGCATAGAGAAAGGCTGTTCCTCGTCTGAGCAGGAAGCTGTGATCTGCTTTTGCAAATACATGTATTTTCTCAGTAAAYCTAGAGTAAGATTTTGAAAGAGTTGATGATCTCTGAAGCTTCTCTTGAGCAGATCTCCAAATTACAAAAGCATTGATGCAACCAGTACCCACACCTGAAACATTCCCAGTGGATAAACCATAGGCTGATTGAGGTTGAGACTGAACATGTTCTCTTTGTTCCCCTTTGCCACTGAGCCAGTTGTGATTCCATATTCTCTCTTTCCCTCAGTGAGGATCATGTGTTCTCCTGCCTCTACTGAGGTGTTGGGACTGTAGATAACAGAGTCATGCCCTTTCAGGAGATTGCTAAAGTGGGTTTGTAGGATTAGCATCGAAGAGGTCTCACTGATGGCAAYGAAAAATTGCTCCTTGTCCTTCAAGCTAAGCACAAATGTCCTTATCTTAGAGCATTAGGTACAGTAGAGCTTTAACACAGGTGCTCAGTGTGTACTTCTTCCTCTCTGTAGACACCTGGGGAGCGTTCTTAGCTGGCTGTCTGGTGAAGGAAATAGTTGGCATGCCCAATCTGGAAAGGAAGAGTCTGCTATAGCTAAAAAACAAACAAAACAGGACATTACAGCATAATGTGTTGAAAACTAACATTTGCATGTTCAGCAGGAGCTTAGCATGTTTAAATGGCAGCATTAATCAGACCTAAGCTTGCCTTTTAGAGTTAWACCTGGCATGTCATGCTGCATGCATTTCATATCTTCCGGAGGAGCACTCCCCATTTCTCCACTGCTTTTGKATACCAAGATATTTATTTGAAAATAGCTTAGATGCAATAAATGGAACACGCACATAGTATYTGCATTGGAAATAATAAATGATTTCCATGAATATAAATTCCTGCAACCTGTGCACATACATTAAATGAAATATTTACAGTAATGCAAAACAGGTAAACGAGCCATTTKATATCAAAGTATTCATTTTGCTGTGAGTTCAGACTTCCTGCATTGTAAATTCTGGATTTCTGCCATAACATTTCCCTCTCCACGTGCATGTCCAAGTACGTGTATGCAGATACAGGTACAGTTCATATTTGATCATGTGAATTTACCCAAAGCTGTTCATTTTCTCTTGTGCATACACCTTGGCAGATTCAGCCTTCCTGCCTTTCAGAGTGCTAATGCTGAATGTTGTCCTGCTGTGTCTCACCTAACCTGGGCTCCTTTTGGCCAGGTTGTACAACAGACAGCCAAAGACCTGCTGCTTTAGATCTGAATACTTAATGCTCTGTCAGGCCAGGCAGGAGGGGGAAGCACATTTTTTACACTGTTCCCCTACTTTGGGAGTCCATTTTGCAGATGAGTAAAGCTCTTCTGTGTTTTGTAGGGACGTGAAAAGCAATCTGCTGCAGCCCTAGCATAATTATGAAGAAAATTGCACCTAAACTGCTTGACATGGCTACCTTCAACTGCAACTGAAGCTGCATGTGGAAAATCCCTGTTATTCCTATTTATTACAGTAAGGGGCCTTGATCTTATTGTGGTCTCCAGTTCTGCATTTCCTCTGCAAGTCTTGRATACAGTTTGTGTTCCTTTAAAGTAGTTAAACCTGTGCTAAGATGAAGAAAAGGCCACTGTCTTGAATATTGAGTTATGTCCGTTCCCTATTGCTTGGCAAATCTCAAATTAATTGATTACCACCATTCTGAGGGGAACTGCTTGAACTACAGAACTCCCTGGTCACACATGCTGTTGAATCAGATGACTTCTTCAAAATATCTCTTAAAAAGCAATCAGTCACTTTCTTTTCCTGACCTTTTTGCCCTGAGCATGTTTGTCACACAATATTGGTGCTTACTGAATCTGCTTTCGAACATGTACTGTGGATATAGCAGATTACTTATTGGTTCTACAACAGAAAAACAACTGGTTCATTGAGGGCAAAAATGATTTGAGCATTGTTATTCAGAAATTCCTTCCTTAACAATGAAATTTTTTAAATTGCATTTTGGTGGTTTTATGGCTTGAAAACTAACCTTTAACTTATTTGCAAGGTTTATCTCTCACCTGCCAATTAAGTTAGGAATGAACTAACAGTTTGAAAAGGGCTGCAAAACAGTCCATTTCTTTCTAAAAGAAGTCAAAATATAGTAGTGATCCAAAATTTTATTTCTTTTCCATCTCTGAAAAGGGCAGTGATGATGCCAGYATAGTATTTGTAGGGACTGCGTGACTCACTCCAAAACTGTGCRGGGCAGGTAAGGTAAATAAAAATTCAGGACAGAGATTGTCCTAGTAGAGAGCAGGGYGATGTTACAAACTCTTAGAGAGCAGTCATGTTCCCCTCTTTTAAGTGAACCAGGGGCAGCTTTGAAGTCCTGATTAAAATGGCTGTAGCCTTAAGCCATGCAGGGAAGAGGCAGCAAGGGAAAATGAAAGTGTTTTTCTGTAAAGAGGATACCACCAGGCTTGAGCTGAACTAGCCTTRTTTGCAAGTGAAGGATCTGGTGCTGCTTTCAGATTTTAACTCTTCGTTTTGTTTTTGCTTTGTTTTGTTTGTTCTTTTTTGTAAGCTTTAATCACTGTTTGTCATTGTCTTAAAGCCAGCTGGTGTCTCTTGTTCATCAACTTTGGTACGATGGTGCTTTGCAAGGATGTATTTATATTATAATGGCCAACATTTGGTCAGCCCTATTCACTCATTCACTAACTTTTGTTTTTTTGTAAAATAAAGTGCTTTACTTGTATGGTGTATATAAACCTTGTACAAAAATCCTTTCCAATTATTACTATAAACTGAGTTGTAACAAATGAAATGTTGATTTTTATAATAAAACTAAGAATGAAAAAGGAAAAGTACTCTCCGTTTTATTTCAGCATCTAGAGGACAGGTAATTAAAGGCACAATGTGTGTCTTTGCTCTCCGTAGAAGTCAGAATATGCTGAGTTCTTTGGTTCTGTAGCAAGGCTCTGCAAACACATGCGTTTGCAGTGTGATTGGGTGTATTTTAAAGCTTAAAGTCTCAATTATTGATCTCTTCGTTTGGGTTTACAGGATAATACCAACCAGGATATTTTACCAAATGAATTTTTAGCAGATGCCAGGTGACTGTTTTGGACGCTGCTGATCTTAAAATCTGTRTTGAAATGTTTGCAAAGAGAGAAGTGTTTAACTTCAAAATATAAAAGAAATACCCTTCATTCTATTSCTGTAACAAGTTAATTGCATAGGAACCAGTTCTGAATTTTTAAGCTCAGCACAGGAATTCCCCAAGCCACTTGCATCCACTGGTCATGGAAAAAAAATATACAGCTTTGTATTAGCGTGGATCTGGCTGTACTAAGATTCTTCTGCAGCACCAATTTTTCTGCATGGAGTCACGGACAAGCCACATATCACTTTCCATGTCAGTAAGACAGGGTCTGCATATATCAGTCTCACAAAGTGTTGTGAAAATAGACCCCATTCATTCTCAGCTAAGGTGCTATCCTTATTTTGTTTCAAGGTGTTTTATTTATTTTGCCTTGGAAAACAAGCCATTGGTTTGGAGCAGCAGAGGGCATCTCTAAAAGTGCCAGTTGGGAATTGCTGCTGGGCTGCAGAAGACTCAACAGCTCCTTTTTTTTTTTAATGTAAACAATGGTGGCAACTTTCTAGTCTGTGCAGTTGTAATATGGTAGAAGTTTGTGTATAGCATTCATGTTCTTTTGGATTCCCTGAATCTTGGAGTTTTCCAGATACAGCTGTTAAGCATCAGAGTGCATCTCAAATGCAGTTGTTCCTCAAAGTGCATATCAGAGAGAGGGTATGGACAGACACTCGAAGAGCAGGATCAGCCCTCTCCATGAGCAACTTTAGTTAAACCTTGAGAAAAAACCCCAAAACTCCTTAGCGAGAGAGTGTAGCTCAAGAAACAGAACTTACTTCTTGGAAGTTGTCTTACCTGTGCCAGGTATCAAGGTCTCCAGAGATGGTAGAGCTGCTGAAACAGTGTTTGCAAAGCAGCAAGGGGCAGCAGGCATACTAAGGARCACTGGAGTACTTCCCGTCATTTAAAAAAGTATTCCCTGCCCATCCGAAAAAAGACTACTTGGAAGTCTGAAAATAAATGAGAGCTGCTGGCCCTCTCCCACTTGCACCCTCTGTGGCATAAAGGAAGTGCTTAGCGGGGAATGTCTGAAGGTCAGGTTCCATGGCTTGGTGTGGCACAGCAGTGATCTCACCCCAGCTTTGCTTCCACAGCTTTGTTTCCACAGCAAGACACCTTTACCTGAGTCCAAGGGCAATGAATGCTCTGCAGAAACTTATCAAGTTGGCTTCTCTGAGGACATGTAAAGAACATCATTTGGGGCTGAGGAGATGGAAGGATTTCAGGTGGTGTTTTCTGTTTGTTAGCATTGCCAAAATTCTTAGCCCTGTCTCCTTCCCAAGACAACAATAACCTTAACTTGCAGAGCACTGGGGGAGGGGCACCTGAGGAACCCTCCACCAGGCTCCCCCAGCACTGCCCTGAGAAATGTGTTTCAAACCACTGATGATCCCTGCTGGTGATTATATGAATAAAGGGCTGCAGGCTACTGATGGCTCCTGTGGAGCTGGGAGCATCCAGCTGCCGCAGGAGACAAGTCCAGGAGCCTTTACCTGCAGCTCAGGTGCTCTTAAGAGCTGCTCTGGTTTCCTGGGCCTGTCCATGCTGGTAAAGAGTAGTAGGAAAATGTTGCACATCAGAGATGTGCAGAGAGGTTGTGGTGTTTGTGCTCTGGGCCCCTCATCCTTCTTCAAGGATGGGCATGGAGGAGAATTAGGAAAGCATAGCATAAAATAAGATGAATGAAGGATGCAGGGCATGTGGTAGGAAGGGTCCTGAAAGCGAGGGGCAATATGAAGCAAGGATAATATTACAGGTGGAAGTCACTCAGGAACACAGCAATTGCTCCTTGGCATTGTCATAAGAACATGCCTGGTTGATGTGACAGGRACCCCAGAGGGGATCACCTGGCAAGGGTGGAGAAAAGGAACATGTTGGGCAGCTCAGGSTGAAAAGCCAGAGGATTCCGGTAGAAAAGCAGGGATTCCCGTGTTTTCTGCACCCTGTCTGTGCTAGGAATGAAAGAATCATTATGGGGCTTAACTCCTGTGGGGCCTGATAAGATCAATTCAGGAGGGACCAGAGGAGGTGGTTTAAAAGAGGCCTCTCCTGCCATCTCACCTACACCCTCAGTACTCATGCAGGAAGAGGAGAACAGGACACATACAACCGCTTGTTTTTTCCCTCTCTCCTGCCTTGGTATGGGATGAGAGTGGGGAAGAAGGGGCATCTTGAAATAGCTGAGAACATCCCCTTGCATTCACATACATAGGAAAAAAAATTATGGGAATAAAGAAGTGAAAGTCACTGGTTGCATGGTAGAGAGTGAGAGAGGAAGATGTCAGGGTTGGCCAGGTCCAGCATGGAGCTAGGCCTTCAGAGGCTGTGGCCGGTGTGAGCTGTTTGCTGATTTTGTGACTTTGGAGACCTGCGTGGTTTTCCCTTGACTCTGATCGTTAAGCTGAGGTTAAAAAGCACCTCTGAAACAAAAACATGAAACTGGGGAAACCCCAGTGCTGCTGGTTCCCCTGGCCTCRCCTGGCAAAGGGACTGCCAGGAGGGAATTGGGCAAAGGTGGTGCTTCCTAGCTGAGGGAATAACGTGATGGTAACACGGTGAGACGAGCTGCTTTTTGCTCAGGGCTTCCTGGACTTGCCGCCCAAGGAGGCAGCCAGGCCAGTTTTGCCTCGACAAGAAGAGCAGCAGGATGGAATTCAGTGCTGTAGCTTGATGGGGCAGGAAACGTGTCCACACGGAGCGCTTCCAGAGGCTGTGAGGCCTTTCCGGTGGGGGCAATCCCTCTCATGCACAGCTCTGACTGTGGTTTTCAGCAGTGAGAGGCTCTCGTGGCAGCAAGAGTTACCAGCTGCCAGTGTTTGGGGCCAGCCAGAGGGGAGCAGGCAAGCTGGAAGAGGAGATGGCATCAGGAATTATCTGAGATACCCGAGCACGCTGCAAGCCCTTCCTCCTCCCAAAATTGTCCTGTGAGCTGCACCTGCATATGACCTCTTTCCTGCCTTGCACCTCCCCTGCCTCTCTAATGAAAGCCAGACCTTGGCCTCTGAGGGCATTCCATGTGCTTTTGTGGCTCATCCTTAGCAGAAGCCCTTTGTCCTCACTGTGGAATCACGTTTGTGGAAATGCTGYTGACATCCTGATTCAACTTCACATGGGCAGTGAGCAGCGAGCAGCAGGGGAGTCCTACTGATGAGGATCCAGATTTTAGGCAAACATGCCCTGAGCTGAAAAGCCAAGGAAGAAATTACCAGAATGTGACCCCCACTGTATGCAGGAAGAGAGTTTGTAAATGAATTTTTTATTAAAATGGCTCATGAGACAATAGGTGCTTTAAAAATACAAATCCATTGGTGTATTTTTCCTAACTTGGTGGGGTTTGGGCATGATCTCTTTGCTGTAAACAGTGTGATTCGTCCCTAAGTGCCAGTGTCTTCTTTCCATCCTGCAAAGGTTTTGAGGAACCCTGTGGCCGCAGCACTGCTGTGCAGATGGCCTGATGTGGGCTGTTGTTGTGAAGCACAGCTGTGAGGGGTTCCTTATTTGATGGTAGAAAACCAATTTCGGMTGCTTCTAAGAAAAAGTTGTTCCACCAGCAGCACTAATAAGGAAGGCTGATGGGTTTTTATTTTAAATTTACTTCTCTCTCCTGTTCTTCCAGTGTGATGGCCACAGGTCCTCTCCATGTTCTGTGTTGCAATTTGAGTAGTGGAATAGGAAAGACATATTCCTTCAAATTTTGATAAAGGAAGGGAAGGGATACCAAGTGTCTCCTTCACTGGCATCCCTCTGTCCCCCAAAAAGATCCAAAAAATGGTCAGAAGTCAAAAGTTAGAYAGAAGCGTAGGCTTGTCATAAAGCTGGAATCCGAGGGACAGTTTTTTTGGCAAATGGCACCAGGTAAGGAAGAGTTAGAGGTCTATCTGTCAGCACAGGGCACATGGGAACAGGTGGGAAAGGGAGACATGGGTTTGCTGCTGCTTTGGGATACTTGGCTCCTTCTACCACATGAGTATTTTTTTCTCTTCTCATTTAATGTTTGTGTTGTCCTTCAGCTTTAGATGGCTCCAAAATGAGGACCAAAAGGACAAGAGATGTAACYATCATGTCCCAATTGTTTGTTTCTTTGAGTTAATTTTATGTTGGTAATAAAACCTATGTCTTTCCATAAGTGTAAAGGGCAATGAATGGGCAAAGCACCTGTAGAGCTGGGAGGGYTTGGCAATTCAGATCACTCATCTACTGCAGGATTTCTCCAACATCTGTTTCCAATGGATCTGGCACTTTTCTTGTCATTGTGCACCACTAACTGCAGTTGCTATCAGCAGGTACTTGGTGGATTTGGTAGATTGGGACTCCTGACTCTGGCATGCACTGGGAGCCAACTGTAAGTCACAAAAAACAGATTGTTCCAGAGAAAAGGATTTGGGGTGAACTTTTTTTTTTAGGTTTTTTTTTTTGGCAAGATGATCTTCTCTATTGCGTAGTTGTGTGAGATCTCCCCATATTTGAAACGATCCCTGGCCAGTCCTTTTCCTGTGTTATTTTGTGACATGAAAGAGTTGGTGGGGAAAAAAAGCACTGCAAGCAAAGATTGTATCAAATGTGAAGATCCSTCCCCTATGTCCAAAGGTACATTGCTACCTGTAAGTCTAAAAATCCTTAGAAGGAATTGAATTTCACATGCAACATCAAGAGACGAATGTTCCTCTCCCTCTGTTACTGCTGCATTGCTACTGTGACTTTAGTTTCATAGTTAAAGATTTCTACACTGGTTCCTTGCAGACAGAATAGGTTCAGTGATCTGATGTATCTTTTCCTTCTTTGTAGGGTTTTAATGTATTTTCTATATTATACATATTTTTTATATGCCTAGAAGTACTCAATACCTTATTTGTAATTACAGCCATTTCCACTGTTTTCAATGCAATTTTTTCAGGAAAAACCACAGATACTGGATTTTTGGTTTTATGTAGATTTTCATTTCAGAATGTGCACAAGAAGCTGGCATCCCATCCTTCTGTGGAACAGCAAAATACTCAGCTCTGTAATAGCTGTGAGAGCACCAATCTTCACCCATCCTTGGGCTGCTAGAGGAGAAGGACCCTGAGGCCAGAAGGTAATTAGTCGACTTACTTTAGAGCTGAGATGCTTGATAATGTCCCTACTGAATCCTCATGAATAAACTGCAAACTCTCATGCATAGTATTAACCCCAAATTTGTTGCCAGAGTTGTTTTCAGTTTCATCTCTGCTTTGCTTGAGCTTGTAGGTAAAATAATGTGATACCTTCCAACCCTTTCTTTTGAAAACCCCTGGTATTTAATTCTGGCAATCAGAATGTTTTTCAGGTTTTGTCTTACTTGTGTGAGAGGCCTTGGTGAACAATTCCACACAGTTGTGTCTGTGCATTCTCCTGTGCCTTGTCCTGTGGTCTGTCCAAGCAGAAGAGGTGGCAGTCCCAGCCCCCTTGCTTTCCACAATGCTGAGGCACAAAACAGTGCATAGGGTGCCAGGATGCTGAGAGGAAAAGAAAGGTACCCCAGGCCCTCAGAGCAAAATATACTTTACAAATCTTGAAACCTTTTCCAAAAGCAGAAAGTAAAAAGAAAACTTAGCCTTCAAAGTGTTTGTGAGTCACACCCCTTTCAAAGCATTTCCATGGATTTCTTGAAGTTTCTTTCCAGCGTGTATTCCAAACGTTTTTGTGCGGATGACAAATTTTTCCTGTCTCACATTTAATTTTGGTCCATCAAACTGGCCCTTGTTTCAGTTTTTCTTCTGGCACCAAAGGCTAATTTGCATCCTTTAATTGAATGCAGACACTGCATCCAACATGACAGGCACTACCACTCAAGAATGGGAAATCGCCTTTCCTACTTGCCTTAATTAAGAGCAGAGGGCTGACCTTAGCCCTGAACTCTGCCCTTGCTAATACTTTCACACATCTCTTCGTGCTAAGGCACAGCAGAGCACATGCAAGTTCCTGGGTGGACAGAAATCCATTTTCAGGCAGGACCTAGGATCTAGTATATATTCTGTGGTCTATTAGATATCCAGCCTGGGTTTCAGGCTTGGAGTGGGGTGTTTAAACCTTTAAGGTTTGGGGTTTTTGTCTTGTGTCCTTTCATGACTAAATTTAGGACTTCACTGTGTGTGCTCAGGTCCCCATCACTTAAACCAGCACTGGACCTCTGATGTTCAGCAGCCCTTGGGTTACTTTGTTAACTGGGAGGGTTCACTGGCCACAGTGAAAGGGTAACAAATCATGCCTCACGCCCCTAAAGTGGGATGCAGATGATGCAAACCAGGAGGCAGCAGTGGCTGAAGGGTGCTCTCTGAACAAGAAGTGGAAGAGGGTGTGAAGAGGTGGTGGTGAACGCTCCCCTCTGGAGCTGGGCTTTCCTTCTGTGGGCAGTGCCTCGGGAAAAAGCACACGGAAATCACCTGTCCATACAGTGTGCGTGTGCTGGGTGTATTGGTTGTACTCATCTCTACAGAGAAGCATTTTGCTGAGTTTCCAGCTCCTGGGAGGAGAGGCATCGGAGAGCTCAGCTTTCCATAACAGGCTTTGCTCTCCCACTTCTGGAGTGAASGTAACCAAGTGATCTGCATTTATCTGAAAGGATGAAATACAGAAGGCAAACATGACACCCAGCCTCCGCAACAATTTCRAAAACCCCAGAACATCACCTGAGGGAGGAGTTCGTCTGTCTGGGTTTTCCCATGAGAGCTTGAGGTGCTCACTCAGGGCTTTTTGATGCTGGGGTTGGCAAGGCAAAGCACAGGACAGGGCTGCTACTGACAGTSTTGCGTGGCTTTGCCAGAGCTGCTCAGTCACAAGGGCACCCTCACCTTTTCTCTTCTGCTTAGTGTGATGGTAATGCCTGAAGCAATTCCGGTATCCCCTGCACCACAGAAAATCTTTGTAACCCAGGAAGGCACCTTTCCCAAGACCCAAACTCACACAAATTTGATGAAAGCAAAAAAAAAACCCAAGCCAGCTGAGGCTAGGCACACAGCTACTTTAAATGCAGAGCATGCAGGTACTTTTCCCATATCCCAGGAGTGCAAAGCTTTTTAATATGTTTCTCTCAAAGTGTTTGGGTAAGTCTACCTTCTGAACTCTCTAGCACTGTCATATTGGTTCAGAGGAAAACAGAACTCTGTTCTGTACCTCACAGTCATCCAAAGTATAACGCTTAGGGAAACACCTGAGATAGAAAAGTTACTTTGCTCTGTTGTTCTGTCTAATGGCCAACAGCAGTTATTTCAATGTAAACAGCCAAAATGAGAGAGAAAGTTCATACCCCTACCTCTGACTGGTCCTAGAGCCTTGACCAACCAAAAGATTATAATTTCACTACAGGCACCTACACTGGCATCACCAAATACTTCCTTCAGGCCTTGCTTGACAAAAATAGTGCCACACTTGCCTGCATTTCTGCCACCAGACATGAGCAGAGAGCTCAGTCTGAGCAGTGATTTGCTGCTTGGTGCAGGCTGTCCTCTTGCCTGGTGAGCAAATGGGACCAATCCAGCTGATGCTTCCCTGCATATATCATTTCAGGATGGGGGAGCAGGGAGGATAATACTGGTGGAATTCTCTAAGTGGTCGTATTACCACATCAACAGGGCTGAGAACAGCTAGCTGGCATGCAAGAAAATCCAGGTTCAGATCTCTAGGGAAGATAACATAAGCATAATCCAAAGTTTCCATTGCAGTCTATGTATAACTAATATTTAAGGCAGGACTACTGCAGTGGCAGACAGAAAGTCCCACTTCGGGCTTTTAACTTCTAAAAACTAAAGTCCCATCTCCCTCCAACCACCACGGGTGAATTTGGTTGGTTTCCGTTTYGGCATGCCAGCTTTCGCTGGGAAGCATCTGAGCTTCCACACGGAGAAGAGCCATGTTTGGCACGGATCTGCCAAGAGGACCGTGGGGTGGAAAGATGATGTCTTAAAAGTCAACATACAGATCATATCAGTCAGTAAAACTGCTGACTCCAGCAAGAAATTCTTGGAACCCATCACTTCTACCACCACAGGCAGGAAAATGCATCATCTCTGCATTTTGTGCAGTGAAAAGTTTTCTACTTTGGCTGCAGCAGATACTGAATGGAGCAAGTCACGGGACACAGGGGAAACCTTCTCTGTGGGCTGACTGGGATGGGTTGCAGTARTTCCAGCCCCAGAATGTTTCCTAACCCCACCCCACAACCTCCAGCGTGGGATATCATGCAACAGAACCAGAATTTCTGACTCGCTGCTGGAGTTTACACCATCCCTGGCAAGAGTATCCCAGCTGCAGATAACAAACAAGCACAGCATCAGCTTTAATGGTTTGTGCCTGGTTCTCACACTGCAACGTCCCAGCTGTGAACTTTTAACCCTGAACTTGTTCCAGATTGAGCCCGTGCAGGAGACACGTCATAGGCAGCAAATCCACTTCCAGCCAAGTGTCTGAGCGCARGGGGATGGAGCTGTTCCCCTCGGTGCCTGGCTGCAATTCACCTTCTGTCTGCCTGCTGCCTTTCTGCCCACTCAAATGCGTGTGTTGGTGGCAGCAGCGCGCTGCTCACCTGTGTCGATGGAGAGATACAGAGTTCCCAGGCAGGTGCGAAGGAGAGCGAGCTTTATTACAAAAAACAAGCCTTTTTTAAGCAGTTAGCCCTTATCCAGAATACATARCATTGAAACACAACAAACAGTAATTCAACCAGTCACCATAAGCCACGAGGTGATCATGCGAAAGTTATGTAACTTGTTTTCTCTACTTCTAAGTTAGCTGAACTCGCTCCCAGAGGCCTTTTTACTTAGCCAAAGTAACAGAAGTSAACCATGATTTTACAAGGGTAACAAGGCCTTCATTTTGCAAGGTTTTACCTATCAGCAACACTCACCCGTGGGAAGGAGAGGCAGCCTAAAAACAGGAAGACCATGTGATGCTGTGAGAAGAACCAAGGATGCCTTTTATGACTCATCAGCCTGTTTTTGGAGAAATACTGGATTTACTATCATTTCCTGAGAGCTGAAGCAAAGGTAGGTAAAAGGCAAGTAGAATGTTTGGGCTTGGCTGAAGACTGTTTTCTACTATTTCTGCCTCCTGCTTGCTCACTGGAGCAACAAACACTGCCGCCATGAGCTGGGACAGAGCTCCTTTGTGCAACATGTGTGCACATGGACAGTGGGATCTTCTTATCTGATGCTTTATCTGCTCCAGGAAACAGCAGCAGACACAGGTCCCACTTGCTGCTGGGAGCCCCGGCTGGGTCAGCAGCCCCCAGGAGCCAGCACAGGCTGCCCCAGTGGGTTGGCTCCCTTTAACACAACGCAGAAATCAGCTGCAGGGAACATCCAGAACCCTTTAAAAATAAAACCCAGCATTACCTGCACAGGCTAAACGCTGTTTTTGCAACCCTAACRCACAGTGAAATCAGCACATTTTAAGCTCAAACTTGCTGATAAAACAAGTAGTGTGAGGCTGACTTGGGTGGATATACAACAACAAAAATCCTAAGTGACATTTCTTGTTTTAACAGTAAACCTCTCTACCTTTTACAGTAACACCCTGAATTTGTACCAGAGGGTCCTACAACAAAACACAAAGATGTCTTGTGAAAYATTCACGGAAAATAAAGGCATGGCCAGTCACTCTGAAATGTGACTGGCACTTGCCCTTGTTAAACTTCACATGGTTGATGATTGCCCKACTCTCTAATTTGTCCAAGACTCTCTGCAGGCCCTCTCTGCCCTCAAAGGAGTCAACAGCTCCTCCCAAATTTGTATCATCTGCAAACTTACTTGGCATCCCCTTCAGTCCTGCATCCAACTCACTTATGAGGATGTTGAAGAGCACAGGGCCGAGGATGGAGCCCTGTGGAACCCCACCAGTGACCAGTCATGAGCCTGGTGTCACCCCAGTCACTGTCACCCATTGTGACCRACCAGTGAGCCAGTTGCTCACCCATCGCTTGATGTGTTTATCCAGCTGTGGGATGGATAGTTTGTCCAGAAGGATCATGGGAGAGGCAGTATTGAAAGTTTTGCTGAAGTCCAACATTACATCAACTGGCTTCCCTTGGTCAACCAGGTGGGCTGCCTTGTCATAAAAGGAAATTGAGCTTTGGCTGCAGGAATTTTGTCCCTACAGTGATGAGCAGCATCTCTGTATTCCTCCCACATCACCTGACCTTGCTTTCACTGGGCATACACCTTCCTTTTTTTGCCTTATCTCCAAAGGAAATCCCTGCTCAGCCAAGCTGGCCTTCTGCCTCGCCTGTTTGRCTTCTGACATTTTGGAATTGACTGTTCCTGTGCCCTTAGAAGTGGTACTTAAAAAGTGACCAGCACTGATGGACCCCAGCACTCACAAAAGCATTTCCCAGAGGACCTGACTCACTAGTTCCCTGAGCAGCCTGAACTCTGCTCTCCTCATGGCCGGAGTTGAGGTTYTTCTGGCACTTTTCCTCCTGTCACCAGAGATTTTACACTTGTTGGCTCTGTGGTTGTTGTGGCCAAGACAGCCCCAATCCCCACTTTGCTCATGAGATCCTCTCTGTTGACAAGCAGCAGATGCAGGAGGGCACCTTTCCAAGTCAGCTCTCTTAGTACCTGTACCATGAAGTTGTCATCCAGGTGTTTTAGGAATCTTCTGGACCTGTTTGTGTCAGCTGTGTGATACTCCTGGTTTATTTCTGGCAAGTTGAAGTTCCCCATAAGGACAAGGGCAGTTGATATGGAAGTGTCCCTTAGCTCCTCAAAGAATAATTTGTTGGCATCATCGTCCTGGCTGGGAGGACCCGAATAGACTCCCATGATAACATCCACATTATTTGTTTGTTCCCTGATTCTTACCCAGAGGCTCCCAACTGTGCAAGTGCCAACTGTGAACTCCAGACATTTCAACCCTTCTATTACAGCCCCCTGCCTCTCCCCTGCCTCTCCCTGTCTGTCCTTCCTGAAGAGCCTGGAACCATCCAACAGTTCATTCCAAGAAGCTGAGACCTGGAGAGCTACATCTGCCACCAGAAGGTCTTTCTGCCTGGAGGCCTCTGACACGTCTGGAGCAGTGACTCCAGGAGCTACATGGACATGAGTGCTGCAGTGTGTCAGAACCATACTGAGAGAGGGTACATGAGTAAGACTGGGGCTGAAAAGAGATCTCTTTGTGCCCTTCCTCACCAGCTACTGGGTCTATCTGCTAACTCTGTTGGCTGCTCCCAGGTGGTCGAAGAGGAGCCCTTCCCATTCACCCTGACCGTGCAAACTGACTCATCCCAGGTGCAAGGCTTTCCCTTCAGCTCTGCTCTCACGTACAGAGGAGCAGATTTGGGTACATGATAGTGGAGACTCTTCTCATGCCAGGGGAAGAAAAGGCTGGGTTTCCCCTCCCAGCTCTTCAAGCTAGATCCTTCCCTTTGGGTAGATGACCCTAACTCACAGTTCTCACGGAGAAAAGCAGAACCATTGTGAGTCTCCAGAGTTCATTAAGCAACACACTTCATCAGTCATTCTTCRTAAAACCTGACCAGATAGGTCTTTGTGCATGAGAAGCTGAACTGTTTTATACTGTACAGACTGTGTGGAAAGCTGGTTTTGCACACAAATCTGGCAGGACCTCTCCATGTGGCACCACAGTTGCCTCTAGGATGGAAAGCAGGAACTYGCAAGCTGAAGGATTATGTCCCCTTATTTAACCTTAACTAGACAGGGTGCAACGTAATTAGTGAAGACAGAGTTGCACTAGGATGCCAAGGAAAACACCCCTAGTGGCAAAAGATTTTACTGATGTGAAACAGAAACAGTACATGCTGTAGAAACAGGTCTGCACTGATACATGWCTTTCAGAATAGAAGTTGTCTCTTAGTCTGCAGCTGTCCAGAAACATTCCCACTTTCAAAACTGAGAGGCTGCCAAAGGCTCAGCCTCTGGAAGAGAAGTGATGCACTGCTTGGCTTTCAGCACTAGCAGAAGTGCTAAGTCACTTATTTATGACCAGCACTAGACTAAATTAGCCATCAYTGTGCAGCGAAGATCTGGTAGCAAAAAGAGAATAACAGATGTGCTTGCTGATGATTTCAGGGCAGCCTGTCACCTGCTGGGTCACCCCTACCATGTACTTGGTTGGATTAGAGCTCTAAAATCCCAGGGCAGTTCCTTCCCTTTTTGATACCACGGAATATTTGATACCTGAAAGTACACGTTTCGGTATCTAAATTAACGATGATAAATATAGCCATTTAATCCGTATACAACAAAGATCCAGAGAATCTTTTGCTGGATTCTAAACAAACATTATGCAAAAGAAACTGAGTTCAGACAAGAGAAGGTTTTTCTATTATTTTCCAGGATTATTGCACCTGGGTGACTGCTGATTSCAATTCTTTCACCTCTTCCAGTGGCTAGACTTGGCCTGCCAGAGCCAGCCTTGCCAGCACTTCCCTCAAGAACACAGAAGTTCACTTCTTTTATTTAATATTTTTAGTCTTTCATCAAAACGTGTTCATAAGCTTTCACTAAGAAGGGCACTGCACCTGCAATAAAAAAATATGCCTGCAGTACTTCCTTATGAGAACAACATTCAAACAAATCAGTTTGCTTTTATTGTCGTGGTTTAGGAATGGTACTTCCCAGTTTAGTGCTCCCACTGAAACTCTTCTGCTATAAACAGCCATTAACCAGTCTATATTTTTTCATATGGCATTGCATTTTTTCCCCAAACTCATGTTAAACATTAATTAAGTAAGATCAGTAAAAYGACATGGTAATGCTCTTGTAGCTTGTGGACCAAAATTATGATTTTGTTACCTGTATAACTCACCCCAAGCACACGGTSCTTTTAAGAGGGATTTTCACCATGCCAGTGATCTTCCATTTCCAAAATAAACTTGTACACAAAATTGCAAACTAGGAGGGGCCTGGTGCACATGAAACAGCTGAATAGGGGGAACGCTTGCATTTATCTGTGGCAGAGAAATAGTTTTAGGAGATACAGAGGGGTTTCTGACTGGGAGGAGAACAAAAGTACTTGAGGCTGCACCTTCATCCGAGGCTGTTGCATGGATAAGGTCATCCTGGTGCCTTTCCTGCCAAGGGAGGAATTTACTTGTAGAAACAGAAATACAAGTAGAGTGAACTTTCAATTTTCCAGGGAATAGTGRCTTGGAGTTCACATACACATTGCAGGCTTATAGAAAGCTTTTTGTTCATGTTCACTGAAGCTTCCTATTTCCTTCCTGCTTTCCTAGGACCAGCTGACCTGGGAGMAAGAATAGCAGATGGAAAGCTTGTGTATTAAGGATTATTAATGATCTGTCATGCYCTGGACTGCAAAAACTTCAATTTTCGTTTTCTTTTCAAACATACCCAATATCCCAGTGCAGAATATATTTTCTCCAATACTAAAAGGAGGGCAGGGGGTGGGGGAGAAGGGAAGTGGTATTTGAGGCCCCGAAAAGGGAAGGGCAGCCTGATGGAAACAGGAAAAAAAGACCTAAACAACCACAGATTTAAAAGTGAACTTTTGTATCTTATAGTACTGGTCAGAAAGAGAAAGGTCTGAGCAAAACTAAACTAATGTCAGCTCTGTCCCATTTTATCTATTCTGTTCCCATAGAAATGATTGCCTTGTCATTCTGACAAAAAGGGGAAAAATTGGCCATTTTCCACTCATCATTTGTGTTGATAACACAGCTTTATAACCAGAGCTGTATTTATAGCCCTGCATAACTTTTAAAATATACTGGTAAAGCCAAAATTTTGATTTGATTTGATTTGATTTGATTTGATTTGATTTGATTCGATTCGATTTGATTTAGGCAGCACCACTACCCATGGAGCAATGTCCTCCAAAATACAGCCACTCACCCAATCCACTACTTCCATGATCTTCTGCCATTTTCCACCTCAGAACGTACCCTTGAGACAGCCATTCTGGTGGTGATTTGAAACTGAAAATCAAATCAAAACACCTTGCTTCTTTTAAGTTCCTGGTGGTGTTTAGGAAATAGTGTGGCAGTCCATGTTTGCAAATTGCCAGCCYTGGGTGCATACAGGAAAATCCTTAGCCAGCTTTCTTCCTTGGCTGGAGCTCCAGGTTCCTAAAATCTCTGGGGTTATGCTCCATTATGGGGCAATATCAAAACAGAGATATTTCTAAACGTGTTACAGCCAGCCTGGGTGGATGTGGATGTAGGGGAAGGTGTGATCTGACCAGGACTCCTTTCATTTYGGCAGTAGCTTTTTCAAACAAACAGAACTGGAAACTGTCCCAGAGGAGGAAGGATGGATGTAAAGGGAAAACTCTCATAGAGACAATACAATATAATTTTTAATGTGCTTTAATTATTTTCTCTTCATTGTGCTTATCTGTTTTTCTCCCACTGCTTTGTCTCACAAGGAAAATTTATTTCAATAGCCTTTTGTGAAAGAGGATAGGAGAGCAAACAATCTGAAAAATGGCAGAATAATACCCCATTTTACAGAATGTTCACATTTGGTTTCTCTTTGGCTTCTCAGCCCCTTTGTCGTGTTTCTCACACTAAGACTAAAACTAGGTTCTCTATCTTGATTTTTATGATATGTATTGAGCCAAAAGCATAAGATGATTCCCTTTAAAAATGGGAAGAGACTGTGAGCTCTCTTGAGAGGAAATAGTTGTCTCCAGGAGAGAAAAATAAATCAGAGAGGAAAAAAATCTAGTTTTGAGAGATGGAAAGGCTTGGGTTTGGGTTTTTCTCCACCAGAAACAACAGTGCCGGTGGCTTCCAAGTGCCTGCCTAAGCTGGGCAGAGCGGGACCGACTCCAGGCGGGTCAGCGGTGCCTTCGCGCATCATCTGCCAACAAGTACCGGCATCTCTTGTTATAAATAGCTGCTATCAAGCACACCACGGGCGTTCTGGCTGCTCAGCAATAGCTCAGCGCAGGGACGGAGTGTCCGGAGCAGCAGCTTCGGCCGCCCCCGCCCGCAGCGCACCCGCGGCGCTGCCCGGGGAGCTGCGGGACCGCCCCGGCCCGACCCCGGCTCGGCCCCGGCCCAGCCCGGGGAAAAGGCGTCGGGCAGCGACACCCGGTGGGGGAAACGCCTCCACGGCCTGGGAATGCCGCCCTTCCACGGCAATGAACGGGGCACTCGCACCCGGAACGGGATGATGGCTCCGCTGGAGAACCACGAGACCGACCCGTATGAAGGGCTTTGGCTCTTCTGCCTGGGAGCCCCAGGGTGCTGCTGGTGTGCGTGAAACACAGACTGAGTTCCACAGAAGACTGAGGTACCGAGAGCTGGCCGAGTGTCCCTCCTGGCACATGTCGCTGTGCCAAACCAGAAATGAAAYGTGGAAAGGGAGATCACACTGGGCTACTTTGGGCATTAAAATGTGTTTCTGAGCAGTACTGCTGCCCTTGCCTCCTTGGTTTAGATGGAAAATAACTTTTATTTTAAGTTACCGAATGATGCAGCTTTTCCAAAAGATTTTTGTCTCTTCTTCCCAGTGTGTGTTGCAATGGAGTGAGTGGTGGGGCACAGTGAGGTTGGGGGTAACAGAGGCACTGCTGGCCTCCTCTTTTAATGCTCTGGCTTCCCCCAGTCCTCCACAGGGTTTGGCACTGATGCTCTGGGCTACCAAACGTGGTGTGACTGGGTGACACCCGATGGGATGCCAGGGAAAGCCATGGGAGGAGGCTTTGCCGSGGAGGAGGCTTTTCCCTGCTATGTTCAGGGGTTACATCTCGCTCAGGGCCTCACCCTTTGTGCTGCAGCTCTGCCAATGCCTGGCTGCATGCCTGCCAACCCAGACCCCAGATCCTCACGAGTCTGGGAATTGCATGACTCTTGGCTGTGCCTGGTCAGGATCACCAAACCAGCTCTGCTTGCCTTGCGCAGGTRCCATGGGGCTGCCCCGTGCCCATGAGGATGCTGCTCTGGGCTGTTGGCTCTCACCTTCAGCTCCTGGCTCCCTTTTCCCTATGGAACAGCCTGCTCTGGTGGCACCCAGGCTCTCAGGAACTTCAAGATGTGCCATGAGGCTGCCAGTAGAAAAGTAATCCTGGACTGTATCTCTTTTGGTACACTGACCGAGGAAAATCCATGTCCTCTTATTTTTCTTGTTATTTACAGTCACTTCTAGTCTTTCTTCTGGCTGTCTGCTCAGCACAGTTCAGGTTGCATAAGGTAAAGACGCTTTTTCCAGTCTCCCACTACCCTGCCCTTAAACCAGTTTAGTTTAGCGTCCTGTAGGCTGTGATCTGCCCTGATTGCCAAGGATATGTTCCAGAGCCTAGGAGTCAGCGTAACGTTTGAGTATTGTCCTCTTTTCTCTCAGCCTTTTCAATAACACATTAAGTAGTGTTTCCCTAAGAGCCACTGAGACAAAATCCCTCTAAGCAAGTTTTTCTTCATTCCTGTATTTTCTATAAGAATAAAACCAAACCATGAAATGTGTAAGTTTCTGGATTAATAGTGAAATATGAGATAGGCATAGACTAAAAAATTATACAGCTGTCTCTGGAAAGTATTTTCACATTTGAATTGAATTTCCTGATGTAATTGATCTGTTTCAGGTTATCTGTAGTATTATCTGTAACTGTACATTCCTTTTATGCGTGCTTCTGCATTTTTACATTGCATTGCTGTGGCCAGCAAGTTGAGGGAGATGATTCTGTCCCTCTACTCCACTCTGGTGAGACCACACCTGGAGTGATGCATCCAGCTCTGGGGCCTTCAGCACGGGGAATGTTGGAGCAGGTCCAGAGGAGGCCACAAAGATGGTCACAGGGCTGGAGCACCTCCTGTGTGACGATAGGCTGGGAGAGTTGGAGTTGTTCAGTCTAGAGAAGAGAAGGCTCTGAGGAGACCTTATCATGGCTTTTCAGAATATGGAGAGGGCAAAGACAGATGGAGAAGGACTTTTTATCACAGCCTGCAGTACAGCACAAGGGACAATGGTTTTAAACCGAGAGAGGAAAGCTTTAGATTGGACGTAAGGAAGAAATTTTTAGCGATGAAGGTGGTGAGGCCCTGGCACAGGTTGCTCAGAGAAGCTGTGGCTGCCCCATCCCTGGAATATTCAAGGCCAGGTTGGATGGGGCTTTGAGCAGTCTGGGATAGTGGAAGGTGTTCCTGCCCATGGCAGGGGGGGTTGGGCTAGAGGATCTTCAAGGTCCCTTCCGGCCCAACCAACCCATGATTCTTCTGTGGTTCCATTTAATGGCTAATTACTTGAGGCACATTGGAAGAGTTTTAGGAACCTCCTAAGTATTTTCTTTACACGTGTAGATAAAAAGATTTGCTTAGAAGTGCAGCTGAGATGGATGTGCAGCTGCCACAGCTCAGCTGGCAGAGGTGAACTCACTGTCTGTCAGGTACCTCAGCCCAAGGGAAAGTTCTCATTCCTCCTGTCCACTGCTGGCATTTGGAGCGGTATGAACACATCCTTGTGTAAGTGTACATGGGTTGTTTTTTCCTTGTAGAATGGAAAACTCTCATGAGCTTCAAGTAGAAAATACATACAGTGTTCTTATACAACTTGACATGCTGCAGCTGACAGTAGTGAAGGCAAAAATGTTTGTGAGTGGGAAGCATGGGACTGGAAACCACAAGCTGAATGAAAACATATGAATCAAGAGGCTCAGGGGCTGACACAGTTGCAGTCGTGTGTTGGTTAGTTTTTGTCACAGGTCAAGTGGAACAAATTCTTTGATTAGGATTTCTCCAAAAGAACAGAATTTTAGCAAGATTTGCAGTCTGAGAAAAACACTGTATCAGAATACCAAGCACCCCAAAATGAGCTGAACTGCCATGATTTGCACAGCTACTGGCAAGTGGAAAAACCATGGCGTGTAACACAGAGGGCAGATCTATAAGCTGCAATAATGAAAACATTACGAATTTATTTTTTTGTGTGAAATTAAGATAACATTTCCCAGAGGAAAATGTGGGATAAAATCTTTGACTTCTTGAGAAAGAAGCACAGTTTCTGAATTTTGGGATATCCATTTTATGCAATCCTTTTGGGACTTACTACCTTTTTTTTAAGATCAACCATAAAAGCTGCTTTTTCCATTTAAGTTAAAACCAATCATCCCTGTGCATAAGTCTTTTCCTCTGGGACACAGACACTGGGTTTCCAATCTTCCTACTTCTCTGGCATTTGTTAGTCCATTAATCATAAGACTTAGCACTCCTGTAGTGCTGTAAATCTCCAAAATTTCTTGCTACCATGAGGGACTTAGTTCTGTAAATGAATTTAAATGGGTGGATCACCAGGCTTTGTGAAGCCCTGTGGAAAAGAGCATTCCTGGGAATGTAAGTGGGCCTGAGGCCTGGGATACAGTTCCTCCTGATAACAGTGTTGTCCTCTATACGTTTTTCCGGCTGGAAACTCTCAGATGTAGGTGATGACGAAGTGGAGCCGATGTTGTCTTTCCAAACAACGTTTGGAACATCTGGTCACTCAAGGAGGAAAAGGAATCTTCAGTGTGCATTATAACTTGCTTTATTGTCCTTTAAAACTGGATCTGAGGCTCTTTGTGAGGGTTAGTTAATGTCCCTATTTACTTAGACAGAGACACAGAACACTTGTAGCACCTGGTTCCCCATGAAAGCTGGTAAGGGGTTTTCCCACTGATATTATTTCAGCTTTGCTGAATACCTGAAAAAATCTTTCTTCAAGGGGTTATGAAATTGAAATGAAATGTCTTTTTCCCCCCAGACCAAATAGTTGTATTTTATCTCTTTGGAGTAAGGTATGTTCAGACATGTGTTTTCAATCATGTTGAAATTGAATTACAGTACAACTGCCTGGTCTGGTGTTGCTTTGCTTCACAGGAGTTGTAGTTTAGGTCCCATTTTGTGCCCTGGTTTTGGTTCCCTGGGGAACAACCTCTCCCCTCTGGCTGGGCTGGTTACATATAGGGGACAATGTACAGCTGCGCAGAAATGCAGTTGGGTAAAACACTTTGATTTGAACCAAAATATATTATTCAAGGAAAATCATCTGCAGCAGTGCATCCAAAACTGGGAGAAAACAAGATACTGAAATAACAGAATTTCCCAAGACATTGAAACTTCATTTTTCATTTGTCCCAGTTCCCATTCTGTGCCCAAAAGTGCTGTGTCTTGTTACTGCTTCTCTTTTAGTACAACATTAATGAAATGTCATCTTCAGGGCACAGAGGGATATGTGCTCTGGAGACCAAGGCTGGGGGATTTTTTTGAGAAATGATGCTGGCTGTTTACATTCATAAGTGTTCAAGGCACGAAACCTCACTTTCAGAAGTAGCTTGCAGTAAGCAGTGCCCAACAAACTGAAAACAGAAATTAGGGTCCTAATTAGTTATTAGGAGAAGACTTTCTATTTGATTTAATTAGTAGAAGATCAGGTGTAAGTCAGCTTCTGTGCTGAAGTTTCTTGATAGGTGTGGTGAGAATCTGAATTCCAAAGTGACTTTCAAGTTATTTTAAACAGAAATCTGTGTGTCTATATGTAAGAATAATTTTTTATTATTATTATATATCTGACAGCTCCAAGGATTTCTGGGTGTCACTGTTTCTGGTCAGGCCGTACAAATTTGGAGAGTTATTGTTTTGTTCTCTTAAGACATGGTAAAAAGAAAAGAGATGTGCAATAAGTTCTATTTGCTGAATAGAGATGCTGAAAATGTTAAAGAGATTTTCTGAACGTTACCTGAGATTAGCTTTATAATGGATTCTTTAGATTTAAAGAAAAATAAATCCGGGTTTTAAATAAGCATTGCTTTTCTGTGTCTAGAATGTGTTAGCAAGAGCAATACTATTAACCATGTCAGGCTACTACCAGTTTTCACACCAATCATTTATATTCAGGTTGTATTTATCATGTGCTGAATGTCATCCACACACATGGGAGGATGCTTGTCCTTTCCTGAAAATCTTACAGTCACTGGCAAAGAAAAAAGCATTTTATTTGCTGAGAGCTGAATGGGCCCTTCAAACATCTGTATGCTGTTAAACAATCCAGAAAATAATAATGGCTATAAAAATAAAGTAATGAGCTGTAGCTTCCTCCATACCTGCCTTTAAAGACACAGAGCCCCTTCCCCACAGTCACTGAGCCTTTTGTTTTTAAAGATCAACCCCTCTCATTCTGGAGCTGGGAACAGACTTATTTTTGTACTTGTAGCATGCAGGGAGAACAGAGCAGCTTGCTAATTGCTCTTAGTCACTGCAGCCTGAGTAAGATCTTCTACTACCTTTCTCCATCTCAGGAGGAGGAGGAACACCTGACTCCCCACATCCAAGCTCACTCCCAGCTGCTGCTTTCCTGCTCTGTCAATAGACGTTTCGATGCCAGTAGGACTGACAGTGATGGTTTTCTAATGACAGCATTTCCCCTAGTGCCCTGTATGTTCTGCCTTGTAAACTTTTTTGGCTGATAAGATAGATTCAGCCCTTTTGTGACAGAAGGAAGGGTGGTATGGAGGACCTGGAGGTGTCCCTGCTGGACTGCTAGCCCCAATCACAGACCAAGGGCTACACGACAATAGCATCTTTTATGACTTTAGGAGATAAAGTGGCCTGCAATTTGACAAGTAAAAATTTATTTTCCCCTCAAAAACTGCACATGAGCATCCTGAACCTTCATGAACCATTAAATTTCTCATCCTTTCTCCTTGCAGAATTCTCTGGGAATTTCCCCTTCTTCCCCTACTGACAAACCAGCTCTAGCACTACCCAAAGATCTCTCTACCACTGACAATGAGAGCAAGGCGGTAAAATTCTAAATGGGATGTAACTTAACTAAATACTTCTCTTCTCTATTCTGTCCTAAAGTCCGTGCTGTAATCTCCTGAGGACTTTAAGGGAATGTGTTGTGGTGGCTCAAGGCAGGACCAGTTTCAACTGCCTGTTGTGCCCTCTGCTTGGGAACTGGAGGGAGTCTGAGAAGGTAAGCAGCAGTTTGGATGCTTCTGAGTGTTTTACCTCCCTCAGGGAATTTCAAGGCAGAAACCCTGTGAGTCAGCCATGAAGCAGAAAGATGCTCAGGAGATCTGGCTGATTTTAGAGTTCTTGAGGACTCAGGGACAATCATCCAATTGTAGAGGAAGACAAGGAATTTTACAAGATGCATTTGAGAAAATGCATCTGAGAAAAAAGTTACTTACAAAAGCATTGCTTAGGGTCTTGGTCACAAAACAGAGACAGCCAAAGCTCAGTCTGAGAGAAAGCCAGCAATGGGCCTTAAGGACATGGCTGGTTGAGGAGAGGAGGGTGAAAATACCTTGACTTCAGTGAGGCTTCCCTATAGCATTTCTTACAGCACTGTCATTTGGAATGGAGGAAGAAACAAAAGGACTGAGGGAAATACAGGTTTCATTGTCAGACTCACAGGACAGTGATCAGTGGCCCACCACTCTGGTAATGGGTAGCTCAGGAGCCAATATCGGCACTGATACTGTTCAACACCTTTAGCAGTGATGGGGAGGAGGGCACACAGTGCACCCTCAGCATCTCTGCAGGTGACACCATAGTAGGGAAAGCAGCAGAGACAAATGCCAGAGCCTCAGTCCAGAGATACCTCAAAATCCTCAAGAAAAGGACCAACAAAGACTTCAGTAAGAACTCATGTGAAGCTCCACACAGGGGCAGAATTGCCCTACTTATCAGCAACTGGCTGAGCAGCAGTTCTGCTAAAAAGGACCTTAGGGCTATGGTGGATGCCTGGTTGAATGTGAGCTGACAGAGTCTCCCTGCAAGCAGACCATGATAAGGTCCTTCCACCTCCTGCTCAGTGCAGCTGAGCCCACTCCAGAACAGAATGTCCAAAGGACACAGAGAACCCAAAGAGGGTCCAGCAGAAGGCTGCCAGATGATAAAGAGCCTAGAACTCATGTCTTACAAAGGGAAGTTGAGAGAGACAGGTGTGTTTAGCCCAGAGAAGAGGAGGCTAAAATGCTGCCTAACATCTCTCCACAAAGTACTGGAAAGGCAGAGCCAAACTTCTCTCCAGAGTGACTGAACTGAATAGTGAGGGCTGTAGCTGTATCTAAAGGCCATCCTGTCCCTGGAAAGAGACCTCGAGCTTGCGTTACAACCTTGTCTCTGGCCCCATCTCCACTCCAAGCTTTCTGGGTGGACCCTGAAGCTGGTTCATCACATCACCTGGTTGAGGGCTGGTAATGGACACTGTTCAGGTCCTCTGGGACTATGCCAGAGGAGGCACCAGGGCACTGCTTGTGCAGTGCTTGACCCACAGCTTCTGTCTTGTCCTTCCTTGGGGAGCACTTTCTTCCCATACCCCTTGTTGATCCTTGATGTTTCATGGACCTCTGTTCTTAAGGCCAAATACATCAATTATATGATATACTCAGACTTTCCCTTCAGCACAAGGAGTAAACCTTTATCTGGTTGAACCTTTGATGCTAAGAGCCTTTCACTGACTGACTGTATCTAAATGCTTCTGAGGATTTCTTTGCTTCAGGTAAATTTCCCTTGCTTAAATAGAAGGTGACACCCAAATCCTATTGGATTTCTATTTGGAACTTTTGAGACTTTTAGTTAGTCAATAACTATATTACAGAATACTTTGTATTTTAAATTCTATTTATCACAGGATAATTTCTCCTTGTTTTAAATGTTGCCACTTCATCCTAAAATTTATGTTATGGTTAAAAAAACACACACACAAAATCTTACTCCGTAACTGTTTCAGCAGTTGATTTGAGCATTGTGAACAGTCCTTATTCCTCGAAGAGGGCAAATCTGGATGCCCAGCAACTACGTGAATGTAACATAACCATTTGGCTGCTGATCAAAGATGTTTGAATGCGGAGGAAATCCAAAGGAGAATCAATCTGAGTGAATTATCATTTTGGTGTCATGAAGCACTGATGCCTGAGAAAATTCCATCACTTCTCTTTTCTTTCCTATGTGTCTCAGAAAGCCAGAAGAGAGCAGCACAGAGACAAATGGAGAAACAATTGCTCCTCCAGAAAATGGTAAGATATACTTGTCCTGCAAGTATATCTTACTCTCTCTCTCTCTCTCTCTATATATATATATATATATGTATATATATAGTGAGAATCTTCAAAACTGATTTCATTCACAGACAGAGACCAGGACAGCAACACAATGTTTCTCTCTCTTCATAAAGTCTTGCTTCATGAGCTCTATTTCCCTTGTTTTTCACAGAAACTGGCAGCATGGTGTGTGCTAAAGGCAGCCTTGTGCGGATCACAGGGTGGTAGATCAATAACTCCCTGAATTATTTACATGGGAGTTGCAAGCGTCCTCGTCATCCTCAGATCTGGAGTGTTTATTTAGATGCCACCGTGGACAGAAATTCATGCAGTCTTTCCTCTGCTGAAGTCTCATCTACAGCCTAGAGTTCAGCTGAGGAAACTCTGTAACTGTGTACTGATGGTTCCAAAGACACACCAAGGTTCAGTCACCATGGCTTTAAAATCACGTTTCAGAAAAATGAAATTCTTAGCTGTATAGTAATGTGGACAATATTTCACTGTTGCAGACACAGCTGACCAGGTAGGGCTCGATGGATATTCCTGAGGAAGAGATGMTCTGACACAGAAGGTAACAGTGCAGTTACCACTGTAAGGCTTTGGGATGGGAGGTAAGACCCTTTCTTTGGGGCTTTCTCTGTGGATTCGGGGTGTCACCCACCCAGACAGCCCCGTGTGACAGCACTGTGTTTCTTAATATGTAATGCTATTGGGAAAGCATGAAAGACCAACATGACTTTTAAGTGCTTTAACCCACCACATACCAAGGTGACAAGGGTGCTCTGCTGGCTGGCTGTCAGGAGGACTCAATAAAAACGGGGACTCAGGCCCAGGATTTGTTTAATTTTTTTAAAATTACATGTTAAAATTTTGTTTTAGTTTTGTTTTAATTAATGGTTAAACTTTAATTGACTCGGGAGAGGCCCCCGGCGAGGCCGCCCCTTCCCGCGGCGGCGCCAGGTGGCGCCATGGAGGCGTCATCGGGACAGGGCCGGGACACCCCTCAGGATACACCCGGGATACCGCCTGGATACCCCAGGGACACCGCCGGGACACCCCCAGGATACACCCGGAACACACCCGGGACACACCCGGGATACCGCCTGGATACCGCTGGGACGCCTGGGACAGTGCCTGTAAGGGACACCTGATGCTGCAGTGTTGTTTTGGGGAGCAGGCAGGATCTGGAGGTGTCGGTCACTTGTCAGTATGGGCTGGTGCTTTTCAGTTCCACACAGGCACATTAGCCTTGGCCCTCTCAGGTCCTACATTCCCCTCCCCAACATCCCCCCAAACACCCTCCTCTCCAACACAATCCCGCTCTTCGTCTGGAGAACACTGAAAACTGTGGCATTTCCCTCTCAAACTGGTCTGCATCAGTTCAAAACCAGTGGAGAACTTGTGGGAGAAAATGTATGTTGGGTCTGTTTTAGGAAGGCAGACTGATGCTAGTCGATTTTGGGAGGAAGGAGAGAGAGTGGAGACCAGGTGTTTTTATTTTTCTGCCTGGAAAGAAAACCTCACCTTGTTTCCTGTGTGTGTCCACCCACAGGCAGCTTTTGCAGCATCCCTGCTCCTGCTCTCACACACCGTGGTCGTGGCTGCCATTACCTCTTCATCTGTTCAGGCCTTGTGCTTTGCTGTCTTTTTACCGATTGTAGTTTAAAGCATCACTCCCCAGATTTCCTAGGAGCAAAATCTGCCTTCCTCACACCTCTCACCCCCCTGGGGGCAGTTTCTACCAAGCTGGAGCAGTTGATCAGTCACCAAAACATTAAGGACCTTCCTTGTGGGATGGGGCAGTAGAGGAGTCTTGGAGAAAAGCAAGCCCAGAGGGGCTTGCACAGTTCCTTCACATCCCACAACTGTGCGTSTCCTGCTCTCCTCTTTGTCAGAGGCTCGTGGAATGCTGCCACAGGGACGTGAAGCGTCCTGCATCAGTCCATTTTAACACATTTTGATCTTACTCTAAAGTATTTATGTGTTGCAGTTTCCTCTGCCATACAGAGCCTGATGGGTGTTTGCCTGGAGCTGGGTGTCCCTCAGCGCGAGTGAACAATGAGCAATAGTTTCTCTCATACTCKTGAGTGACGGTTCATGTCTGCCTGCAGTGTCACTGTCAGTCCAGCTGCTGCCACTGCCACCAAGAGGAGCAGCCCATTCCTTGCTTCTCCCCCTCTACTTGTGTGATTGCACAGTGACCTGATCCAGCTGAGAGCRAGAAAAAACAAAGAGTGCAGGAGGRCAGGGAGGGGGGCAAGTTCATTTTCAGTGGGATCGATTCCATGCTCCAAACACTTGCACAAGCGAAACAGAGGACTTGGCCTGCGCACAGGAACAAACAGCGTGGGCACAGAGGGAACACAGTGTCCACATCAGCTAAAACTGGTACTGGTAATGTGTGTGTCAAAAGATACCCTGAAGGCTCTTGACATGAAAGTTGTTGAGACATAATTTTCCACACCTAGACACTCCTGAACTTACCCAGTGAGCTAGAAGTAGAGGAGCTGGCAGTGGTGGTATCAATGCACCTTCACAAAGTGGTATTTTTTTCCTTGAAATGCAACACAAGGAAGGAAGGAAGGAAGGAAGGAAGGAAGGAAGGAAGGAAGGAAGGAAGGAAGGAAAAGAAAGAATATCGCAAACCAAAATCCTCAGTTTTTAAAATATGGCCATTCTGTTTCTGGATTGTTTTTCTAGTGCTGCACCATTAAATGGAGATGTCTTTTCCACTTCCCTTTCCCCTCTACTCTTCCTGCAGCAAAATACAGATGGACCTTAAGGAGAGAGAGAGAGAGGGGTAAAGGTGCCCTGTTGATTCTTGTGAAGATGTTGCTTTTGTTCTTTCTTTGTTACTACATTATAGGATGAAAACATGTTTCTTCTCTTCACAACACACTGTATAGCCTGTCTAAACATAAGGAAAACAGCACTTCTGTGGACAGTGCTAAGTTCCAAGGCTGGAATCATCCTTATCAAGAGGCAGTTGCACTGTGGTAGATACTTTGGTGAAATCTGTGTCCAGCTTCCTGCAGCATCACAGCTCAGAATTTAGTTGGCTTCTGTTTCTATTAAAAATTTATAATTTCAAAGATTCTCTAAAACTATTAAATAAATGAGTAAAAAGGGAGGTGGGAGGCATCTAGCTGTCTGTCTTTCCTGCATGCAAAACAAATGCATGGTCACTTGTTTCAGAAAAATAATTTGCTAGAAATCTGTCTATAAGACAGTGGGTCATGTGCAGGGAATACTTTTTGCAGGAGATTAAGTGCTTTGTCTCATGAGTAAAAATATAAGGAGTTTTTAAAGAGTGAAAGCAGACMATAGACTTTGCTTTTCAACCCAGGTGATGTTTGTTGCTGAGATTTTGTTACAATCATTTGTAAGTTGGGATGCTCTGTTTGCAAGGGAAGAGCTCTGGCTGGGCAGATAGGAGTACCAGAGTGGGCACTGGTTTTGTGACTGGGAATGCTGAGGACACAGGGATATTGAGAGTTTAGAAGCACTGAGTCTCGCTTGGCCAAAGTCATCAGTGCACTGGTAGGAAAAATTCAAGTCTAAATTAATACACTCATGTAAATAGTTATGCCGAAGTTAAACCTTGAAAGCATTCACACTAACAGGCAATCTTGTTTCTCGTTCAGTATATGCCTTTCTCCACAGGATGTTCCTGTAAGTTTGCAGGGAAATGGCTTTGGCTTTTATTTGGACCTAGTTTCTGCTAACAAAAATAACCTTTGTGCTTTTACTTACTTATGCTTAAATCTGGAAAATCTTGACTCCTGAGCAATTAACATGGGTTAATGCAATAACATTTCTTGCCAAAACAGCTGACAGTGGCCAGGTGCTGCTCTGAGGGTGCTCGATGCCAGTGACCCTTTTCCCCTCATCCTGGCATTTTTGGATGGCAGTCACTGGGCAGTCAGAGGCCATGCCAGAGAAGCTGATTCACTGGCCAAGGCCTCTGCCCCTTGGCAGGCTCCCTGGACATCTGCATAGGACAGCATAGGCTGTCCTTTCCGTCACATGGCTGGGTACCGGGGGGCGCAGCAGGGGACCTGCTTTGCTGGGTGTTTTCTTCTCTTTTGGTTTCCTGGAGCTTCCTGAATAAACGGAGAGGTGTTTTCTTTATAAGGAATTGGCTGTACATCCCATATGTCCCCTCTATTGTTCAGGCTGAGAGAAACTGCACTTCAACAGGATCTTTGTTTCCGGCACCCCTGTCTCTCTCCCTGGACGCAGGCTGAAGTCATAACCCCCTCCAGGAGTCCTCAACATTGGTTACTCTAGAAGCAATTGTGTTTTTGTAGACAGCTGTTTATAATTTCAGGTCTGTGAGGGAACGAGTGATGAATTTAAAGAAGCAAAGCTACTTGAGAGACTTTACCCTATTTGCTGGAAAGATGTCAGGAAAATTTGGGGAAAATAAAATAGCTGGAAGGCAGGGAGGCATCGCAAGAAGTGGGTAGTTGCAAACTGAACCTTATAAGGGAATAGATGCCTGGCCTTACCAAATTTAGAGGGCTAGACCTAGAAAGGCATATTAGATTATTGCATTTTACAGCAGTTTGAATCAGGGATCAGGATGAAACAGTTTTTCAGCTCTTGTAATAAGCTATGAGCTATTGTTGTTTCCAGAACAGAGAAAAGAAGTTGTGCCCTGTTGTCATTCACCAGCAGGATGGTGGCATTCACCTTTCCTCCCCCTTTCCTGGCCTGATCTTCTGCCAAACACTTTTCCTCACTGGTCCCAAGGCTCAGCTGCCCTAGTTTTCATCACAGGTTACACAGTCCCTCCCAGTCTTTTCGGTGTGGTGAGGGGTGGCACACAGCACTGCAGTAATGTGCTTAATCTGCTTTTATCTGCTGCTCTTTGCTTCCCAGGAAGTGTTCCTCTGGGCTTCCCAGGGTTGCTGCTGTGGTGTGGGAGCTTCCCAGGCTGCAATCACTCAGGGGTATCTCTGGCTCAGTGAAGGTTGTCTACTTGGAGGGTGTGTCTCCAGCCATGCCCTGAACATTTTTTGCCTTCCACATTCTCCTAATTCTCCTCTTCACGGATCTCCTCACAAGTCTTCTCCGTGTTTTTCCTCATCTCCTCACCTGTATCCAAACATGTCTCCTCACTTAACTTCTCTCCTAATGKCTATCACTCATGCTTAAATATATTTGAGTGGAGGTGCCATGTTCTCCTGTGGCTGGAGTTTTTGCTCACTGTTGGCTGGTCCCTTCTGTTTCACAGCCACAGGAGGCAGCTGTGCCTGGTTGGAGGCAGTTCAGGGATTCCACAGGTCACCCCCACAGCCCGTGACCCTGAAACGCTGCCAGTTTTGCCCAGAACCCTCCTTTTCCCAAACTCTGCCAATTCTTCCGGTTTTACTTCCTTTTTGCCCCTGCCCATCTCTTGCAGTGCGCTACTGGCTTCTGTCTCTAGGATATCTCGAGATTTACTTGCAAGCAACACTACTTTTAAAGATTTGGTGGTTGTCTTGTATGAGCTACGTGCTGGAAAAATGTAGATAATTTTTCTCCGTTAAACCGTAGTTCCTGGAATCACCCAATTAAACTAACACTTTATTTTTAATGTAAACTCATAACTCTTGTGCTTCAAGAGGAAACGTTCAAAATGTAAATTGTAGAAAGCAAGTTAAAAAAAAAAGGAAATATTATGGGAATTATTTTTTTGTCTTAGCTTTTTAAGCCAGTTCATGATGTGTAAGCCCTAAGGGTTTGCAATTCCGTGGAAGGAACTGCTTTTCTGTTGTGTCCATATCTGCAAAACTACAATAACCTCTGGAACTCCTTTGTTTTACACAGAATCACAAGATGGGTCAGGCTGGAAGGGACCACAGTGGGTCATCTGGTCCCACCTCCCTGCTCCAGCAGGGTCATGCCAGAGCACATGGCACAGGATTGTGTCCAGATGGTTCTGGAATATCCCCAGTGAGGGAGACTCCACACCTGCTCTGGACAATCTGTTCAGTGCTCAGTCACTGCACAGGGAAGAAGTCCTTCCTCACATTCAGGTGGAACTTCCTGGGCATCAGTTCCTGTCCGTTCCTCTTGTGCCATTGCTGGGCCCCATGGAGCAGAGCCTGGTCCCTGCTCTGAGCCCTCCCTGCAGACAGGGACAGACAGGGATGAGGGCCCCTCTCAGCTGTGTCTCCTCTCGAGGCTGAACAGCCCCAGCTCAGACTATTCTCTTAAGAGAGATGCTTACTTCCCTACCAAATGTGATAGTTTACATTTCAGCACATTTTTGTCTGCTTAGATCATGGTCTACAGTGCTCTACAATTTACTAGTCAAGCAGATCCATGCACAGTGATGAGAATGGACATGCTGCAAAGCATGGTCTGCAGCAATAAAGAAGGATCTGGATTTAAAAGGAAAAATGCCACTAATGTTGCCCTTTATAGAGAGTATATTGGAAAATTAAATTTCTCAGATTCTTTGGAAGTTTAAGCTCTTAATTTTGAGTCCCTTCTGCAAGACATGTTTCTTAAGAAACAACTAGCTCTATGTTTTCCCCCATAACACGATCTTCACCTTCCTTTGGCAAATTCAAAAATTTCTTCATGTACTGTCAAGCATAACTCAGCTGCTCACTCATTTCAGCCCCTTAGTTTAATAACCTCAAGACAGCCAAACCTGTCATCTTCTACTGCTAAAAGCTACGTACATCAGAAACTATTGACCAAGAAAGTAATTTCTATTCCAGATGTGACCACAGCTACACTTTAGACTTCCTGGAAGTCTAGATCATGGAAATAGGTCTTTTACATCCATGTTTTGCCCTCAAGATTTTTGTCACATGTTGAAGCCTTGACCATCCAAACAGTATAAACCTAAATTTTACGTGCAGTGCATAAGGTAGAAGGCACACACCAGGCTGCTTTCTACTGCTAGTTTTTGCTGGATAAAAAACCACCATAGCTCAGCTTGGGGCCTTGCAGGAGAACATCAACACAAGGGTTGTTGAATAAAAATAATGTTGTCACATTTTCCCTTCTTTTACTGTGGGGATTGTTAAGAATATACCTGTGAAAGCAACCTCTGGACAAGGCAGGTTTGTGTTCCTTTATTCTCTACTTGAAGCCAACTTAAAGGGTTATTTACTTGTGATAGCCACAGGGGTGTGGCAGCCTCACCTTGTTCACTCTTGGGTTCCTTGGCCTCAGCCTCCCAGTGCCTTCAGATGGCAACACCACCCCTTCCGGCAGCTGTGACGGGATATTTGGGAAGACAGATGTGAAAGCATGGAGAAGTGTGGCTGGGCCAGAATTCAGCTAAGGTGCTGCAAGGCCGCTTGGATGAGACAGATCAGTGTAGTTCATTTGGATGTTTGGATGGATGGAGTCTGCCATGAACTGACTTAAAATCTGTACAATTCTGATGTATAAACCAGACCTAAAATAAAAAATAAAAATTAAAAAATCTCAATATATTATGTCTCTTCTTAGTCTTTGGTCAGAAATTATTTCCTCTGTGCAGTAGGTGTGGTCTGTTACAGAACTTCAGAGGACCAGAAAAAGCTTTTCAAATATGAAGGATGAAGGGGGGGCCATTCTGTCCTGAGTGTTACATGCTGACAAACAGATCATTAGTTCCAGCTTCTGGAGTCAATTAAACATGGAAAATAATCTGTGTACTCATATAAAAAAAGAAACAGAATGCAGGGGCATGCTTTGGAAACTTTGGGAAGTTGAAGTCAGACTTGCAGTTTCTGAAGCCCTGATTCACAGTTCCTGAATGTGTGGGATTGCTGATGTGGTCAGAGATTTGACCCTTGGAGCATGAAAGGCAAGTCATCTGCCTGACTCTCTGATGAGGCCTGTCTTGCTTGTGTTGCATATTGGAAGCCCAGAAACTCCATGTTCCCAGTGTATGGGGAGGGGAGAGGTGTCCCCATTTTGTTAATTATTTTTTTAACACCTCAAAAGCTATCCAAGATCTGGTTTCTACCTTACTTCTTCCTCACCACCCATCTTCCAGGTAGACCTTGCAGCAACAGGCCAGTCTGTGCCTTGGCTGCAGGTGTCACCTAGGTTTTCCGTGTCCTTGCCAATGTCCAGGCTGTTCCCAAGCAGTAGTCATCAAAGGGAGCCTTTATTTCCAGGGGCAGTTAAGTGACTAACCCAAGATCAAACAGTGGGTCAGTAGCAGAGGCAGGAACTGAAATCAGGTCTTCTGAGTCAAGTTTCTCTTGKCTGCAGCCTCTGCGTTACACAGCAGAATTCATTTGTGCTGTAATTTTCAGCAGTTGCTGAGACAAAACTACATTTTCTTTCCCTGAGATACCGTATCTGTGTCATCCTGTTCTCTGCCCACTAGGAAGCAGCTTCTTAGCATTTGACTTTAAAAAGGGAAGGAGAGCAGGAGATGTTTCTAAGCAGTTGCACTCTTTTGATCGATGAGAGAGGTGAGCCAGAGTGTGTTCCAGTGACCTCCTGCTATATAAAAGCTTGGCCTGCCTGACAGGACTTCTGGCTGCCGAGTCGCTGTGAGTCACAGCCTTTACTGCTTGGGTTTGATGCGGATTTTTACACCAGACACTGCAGAAACGAGGTGGCCTCTCAGATATTTGCATTGCTTGGCAAGCCAGGATAAACGGGGGTGGATTCAGGAAGTTCTGGCAAGGGCAAGCACAGCTGGTGTTAAGGTCTTTGCAGGCCTCCTTTGTGTGTGTGTGTGTGTGTGCGCCTGTGTGTGTGCATAGGAAAATAGCAAGGCCCCTTGATTTTTTTTCCAGCCAGGGTTCCTGGGAAAGGATGAGTAATCTGGACATTTCCTGTGACTTTTGGAGTGAGGGAAAAAAACACATCGCCTTTTGGGGGAATCTTCTTGGATCTTCCACCATCCCACTTTTTCCATGAGTGGCACAGAAGCCTCTTCCCTGGACTTGGCTTTGTTTATCACAGCAACACAAGCTGTGCTGTGCAAATACTGTGCTCTACCCTTGTTTACCTGGACAGTCCAGGATCCAACTGGTACAATTCCTAGTGCCTCCTCGTGTGTGTTCTTCGGGAACTAAACTCCACGTAGGGCACGAGTACCAGTGGTCAAGGTGTGCCTGGCCTGGGATGCTGGCAGTGTTTTTCCCTTTCATGTCTGAGAGCATCAGCCCTGTCAGAGAGGGACTGTGTGGCCACAGAGTGTTTGCACAGCACCTGCCATGGCTGGGGTCAGGTTCATGACTGGGTCAGCTGGGTGCTGCTGCAGTGCAAATGAGTAAACAGGAATGACAGAAGAAATGTGGGGGTTTCCTGTTGGCAGAGGTAGAAAGGAGTGAGTTACCTCAACTCTGAAGTTATTAGTATTTATTATTTCTCTTGCAATACTGCCTGCAGGCTGCCTTCAGGGACAAGGGCTCTGTTGTGCAAGGTACGTGCAGGCAGGAATGGCAGAGCCATTCCCCAYCCTGAAAAACGGTGTTCTCCAACTGAGCCGAGTTGTTTGAGCTCTTTGAGAGCAGGGATACAGGGGCCAGAGTGTAAAGCAAGGGGTGCTGCTGCAAGCAAGAGCTGTACTCAGGCAGTTTAGACATCAGGTGTATGTCCAAACACCTGCTGCTATCTTTCCTATATTCTCAACACCACTATGTGGCCATGACTTTCTGTAACTAGTATTTCTTGATGTGTGCTTAGCCATTTCATGTTCTAAGTGCTCTACAAATATTATGTAATTAGGAAAATAACTCTCTATTTGCACAGGCAATTGCACAACCACATATTCAAAATTCAGCCTTCACAAATGCAGCCTCAACTGAAATTTCCTTATCTGCTCCTAACTCTCCCAGCTGCTCTTCCCAAAATGATTTTTCATCCCTTCAACCCCATAACTGACTGTGATGATGGTAATAAAATGAATACAGCCTGGGTGAATAAAATGCTTTCCTCTGCAGTGTAAAATGTAAGGCTGGTAAAAGAAAGTAAGGGCTGGTAGGGAGTAAATGTTTTGGATTCCAGTGTCGGTCTATTTGCTAAATATGCTGGCTTTTAGTAGAGGAAAATCAGTGCAAAACAAACAGCTGCATCCCCCAGTGCCTGATCTCCAGTTGCTGCAATAGAACAGGCTGAGGAACAACCCAGTTGCTTCACTTTCTCACAAGCTTTGGTGTTGGGGCTAGGGACAGATTTATCCCTATGACTGCCTGTACGAAGTGTGAGCCATTGACACAAAGCTCACAGCTTATCTCCCTACCAAAATCCAGAGTATTTTTGCTTGGTTTTGCCTTTTTTTTTTCCCCCTTCTCCTCTCTCTCAAAGGTTAAATGGTTCCCACAGGGTGCAAGAAAGGGTTATTGAAAGCAACAGGTCCACTTTTGAATATTGCACTTCTGGTAAATCTCTGATCCAGCATCTAGTGGTTAACCACTGATACAGGAAATGACATTTAACGTTTTATCACTCAGCCAGAAATGGAAGAACAAGGCAAGTCTGTATGTGGTGAAGATGGATCATTGCCTGCTACCTACCCCTTAAAGGCATATCATGCCATTTAAAAGGAAATGTTTTTCAAGCAGGGACTTTTTTTTTCTCTTTGTGTACCTTTCTGCTTAAGGAAGACTAAAAACATGGAAAACAAATCCCCTTCTTCCCTCCCCTTCCCCGAGGTTTTGCCTGTTAAAATACGGGTTATGGCCTTATAAACAACTTAAATCCTCTTTCCTGCTCTTTTGTATCTTTTGGAAGTGTATCCCAGGCCCTGGAGGAAGCTGCGGGGGGGAAGTGGGGTGGGCGAGTAACCGGTGATGGAAAAATCAGGTTTCAGTAGGTGGCACTCGCTGCCCTGACTCAGGGCTCAGCTCTCCTGGACATGATGTGCTCCTGCCTCTAGTCCAGGCAGTCCTGAGCAAATGTGCTAAAGTGGCAAAGGAAGAAAACAGTAAAAAAAAAAAAAAAAAAAATTTAAAAAAAAAAAAATCAAAAGACCAGGCCGGAACTTCAGCAATGATAAATTATTGTGGGTTATTGATTTCAGTGTAACTGCATTGGTTTACAGCAGCAAGCATCTGCCTGTTGTCACCACAGGAGCCCTGCTTTCTATGGGAGCTGCTAAATCTTGGTCTGATTACAGAGTGCATATTCAGAAAGCAAGCAAGCAAGCAAGCTCAGAAATTCAATGGTTATGTACGGTCCAAGTAAAATTCAAAAGACTGTCGGATCTGCCTATATAAATTCTAACAGTTTCAGATGTTTTCATCATACATGCTGGAGTGAAAAAAAAAACAAAAAACACCCCAAAAAGATGCAGGAAGGCACATTCCTCCTGCAATAGGATATGTAGGCAAACTCTGGCTTGTCATCTGTTCCAGAGACCATTTTCACCTAATGACACAGTGTGAGATGTTTTCCAAAGAGTGAGCTCCACAGATTGCCAAAACTTTCCTGGAAGGGAGAACAGAAATGCCTTAGAAAGCAACATATTAAAGGTAGAGCAGCCCTCCTGATCTGTGAGGCTGCATAACATGATTTTCATGAACCCAAGAGCCACAAGGAGGAAATTCTTCGGAGTCAGTGAGTGGTGGCAGCAGCAGAGACCTTCATGAGGAGCTCAAAGGCTACTGACGAGGGCAGCTCTCCAGAAGTCCTGCTGCTCTCTGGCTTGGCTGGAAGTGAAGCTGGATGATGGGGTGAGCACTTGGATACTGGAAAGCTGGCTTGCTCAGTCCTGCAGCAAGGATCTTGGATCACACTAGCCAGAACCTACTAGCACAGCGCTCTGGTATCTGAAGCACTGACTTGCTCAAAGTGTTTGAAAGCCATCCTTGCAGCACCACACTGGTAGATCAGACAGAGAAAATRTGTATGATCTAGAGACAAGCTCATGTTTAGGTGGAGGTCTGATGTGTACTGGTGTGAACTGCACGTGGGGAGTAAGGATCTGCAGTTAAACTGCTAGTTGGCATCAAAAATGGAGAAAGTGTAGTTCTAGCTCTCAGCACACAAACTCTTCACTGAGAGTGTCCATTCTTCAGCATTCTGCTTATTTTTCCAGTTATGGAAACCTGCTTAATACAGAATGCAAAGTGAGAAAGCTGTGGAAGTTGCTTGGAGCGTGTGGATAAGGGCTCTGCAGAAACACACATCATCCACGGAGTGAAGATGCACATGCATGAAACCAGATTCTTGGCCCTTAAYGCTGCATATTTTTGAAACTGTTACGATGTATTTTGTACAGCTGAAAGCCCACCATGCTCAGGCATCCTGGTTTGGCTCGAAAAATCTCTTCTCTCCAGCCTTGTAAAGCAGTAAGGCACTGGTCCTGCCAGAAAGTCTACAGACTTGAGCAGGTCTTTGACCCTTCTGAATGTTTGCCAGCAAACAGCGACCGTCAGGATCAGAGCCTTGAGCTACACCTTGGGAAGTGCCAGTGTTTATCTCTGCACTTGATTGCACCCAATTATGTGCTAGGAACATGTTCTTTGAAGAAAGATCTGGAGCTGGATCCTTCTCTCATTGTGACTCTGCCAGCTGCCGTCCCCAAAGCTATTTTTAATCAGACAAGCTTCTCCATCCCTGCCAAAAAAACCTCGTAACAATTAATAACAATAAAATGAAGGCAGCCTGGATAAATGAATTGTGCTGGTTCTATAAATCAGTGGCAGAGGCAGCGAGGGAAGATCAGTGCTGCATTGTTAATGTGCTGTCTCCCATTTTGCCTTGGTCTCCTGGTTCACATTTGGTCGTGCTGCTGGTCTCCAGGTTGCCTGTCGCAGGTAGGCTGGCAGATGGGCACCAACACCTCTGCACAGCGGGCTGCTTTGATCTGCCTTGTTGTGGATGTGAGGTGGGTACCAATGACCCCCTTAACGTGCCAGTCGTGTTGCACTGCTAAGTTCATTAATTCTGGGAGCAGCCAGATGACACAGAGCTGCACCCAAAGCAGGCTCGGTGGTTGGGTTAACTCCCGGCACTGTCATGTCGCAGCCTCTGGTGTGATAATTTGCCTGCAGGCATGTGTGTCCCTGTGCTGTGATCCTGTCAGAGGCTGAGCTGCTTTGGGCTGGATCAGAGCATGGACAGGAGGCCTCCAAGGACAGGCTGCCACCGAGGCCACTGCAGGCAGTGATGCCATCAAGCAGGAGGTGGAACTGTGTGCTCTGCCAGCTGACCCGAAGCCGTGCTGCACTGCTGCTGGAGGCTTCCTTGCCTGGGTACAAGCTGTTGTTGCTTTGACCACACGTGGTAACAAAACATTTCCTGGCAATTTTCTTTAAAAAAAAGAAAGAAAAAAAGCATAGGGGCACAAGTCCAAAGGTACTGTCCTGGCCAAGTCCCAGGCTGGGTGTCTGTATTTGGTTTGCCTCTTCCTGCTTGACAACGTATTTCTCCTCAACCCTGGCTCCAAACTGTTGATAACATTGCTCTTCAGCTGTTATTTCCTATTCCAGAGCTGGAGGCCTTCTCTAGTGAGGAGCTGCACAGTTTTAAGGGGTCTGGAAGAAAAGATATATAGGAAATGGAAAGAGAAGAGGAAAAGATAGAGAAAAAATAAATAAGCACACAACCCCCACCACCTCCAGAACAAAACCTGTCCCTCAGAAGAACAGGACTGCTTCACAGACAGCAAGGATTACTTTCCAAGGCCCTGTGGGGTGGCACTTTCACCTCCTGGGGAGAAAAACACTGGAGCTGCTCCATCAACCCCTCAGTCAGCAAGGGCACTGCGGAGATCAACGAGAAGAAAATAATGTGAAAGCAGGGATGACAGGACAGCAGCCTGAGGAGGGCCCTGGTGGCCCATGGCGAAAGAGGAGGAGAAATCTAGCTCCTACTTCTCCTGCCTGTTAATCTCATATCCTTAGGATCCATTTCTACAGTATGCCTGTGAAATTGAACCGAAAGTGGTGTCATTTCTGAACTTGCCACTGGCAGTGGCCATCTCTCTTCAAAAAGCTGTTGGGGTGGCCATGAGGAAGCACACAGAGAGAGCCTCACACAGGCCCAGCATCCCCAGGCTCTGGGACTTGGACCACTAATGACAAACAGAAAGGAGTAGATGTGTTTTACTCAGATGTCTTTTCTACAAAAAAACCCCAAAACCTCACAGAACAAAAAAACCCCCAAACCCAGCAACACTACTTTGTACTTCTTTCTGAAGAATAATTGCCAAGGTGATGTTCACGGGACCCTGGGAGGTGATAGAGGTGACATGAGTGGCAGGCTACAAGTAAAGGTGCTCATCAAATAAGTCACTGCAAGGCAAAGCAACAAAAATTCCTCTGTGTCTGCCAGCTAGGGAAGCAGCTAACTCTGAAACTGTGTACTCAGAAAACTCGTACTTTGCTCACCTGCCCAGGGTTTCTTATTGTCACCTATGACACAAGTACAGATCTATTTCAGGCAGGGGTTTTAACGTAAATGGGTGAGTATCCACTGGAAATGTATTGCTGTGAACACTAAAATTGAGCTGTTTCTCCTGGTCCACCCTGAACTACCCATTAACCTTTCCCAGCCTCTGCCAGGCAGCAGCCACCRAGGTGGGCTTTTAAGGCCAGAGATCCAGTGCCATAATTATCCTGAGGCATGGTCTCTACAGTTAAGGTGCTGAGAACAAAGACATACCAAACTGGCTGAATCCTCAGCTTACATGTGCCAAAGTGGTTTGTTCTGGGAAGCTGGTGCTTCAGAAAGGCAGAAATGGACCTGCACTCTCCTTCACTGGATATGCAATCTCCATCGCTGAACATGCGATCTCCTTCACTGAATGCTTTGATAGTTGGTGTCATCTGTTGACAGAGGTGCTCAGAAGACCTCAAAACACTAAGCCTGAAAGGAATGTGACATGACCAAGGTTGTCTATATGTTTTAAGAGAAGAAAACAGGGGTTTTTTTGAGAGTGGTGGAAGGCAGCTGTGATTTTGCCTCAAGTGTTTTGCACAACTGGTGCTGCAGCAAGCTCTGAACACACATCCAGATGCTGTTGAAGTTACTGTGCAGGCTCTGTGCAACCACACAGTCACCTCTCCTTTGGAGAGCTCGTGCCATCAGGTGTGGAATTCACACCATCCCCATCCAAATTAGCCCGAGATGGTCATCTCAGCCCTGAGGTCAAGGCCAGCCTGCAACACCAGGACTGGGAGTAAGGTGGTCTGGCAACAGGCTGGCATGAAGTGGGTGTGTAAGCACAGAGCACTGGGTTCAGGGACAAATTCAGGCTGACTTACCATGTTCTGCAGGGAACATCCAAGTTTTATTCCTAAACTTGCTATTGTAAATTTATGGAAATGGGCTCTATCAGCATGAGTGTCCTTATGCTGCTGGAACTAGTGATGGTGGTGTCTTCCCTGCTTGAAACAGAGTAAGCAGCACTTCAGTGAAATCCATGGGTGATCTTGTGGTTATTGTGCATTCACTTAAGCACTTTGTGAGCCCTTTAGTGGTGGTTTGAGTTTTAGAAAACAAGCAGAGTAGTAGATGAGGAATAGAGCTAGATCTTAGAGCTAGGTCTTGTGTGTTGTGCAAATGCAGTCTCTCACTGCAGGTATCTAGGTGTTCTGATGGTTTGTGTAATTATCATTTTAATTTTTTTTTTTTACAAGAAGTGAAAGACACATCAATGCTGCACTGCGAAAGGCTGTGAACACCCTTATAAACAGGAAAGTGATATGAAGCAATTCAAGAGAGATTAAAGAATGTCTGGAAAACAACAATACAAGTTCCAACTTGGAAAAATGCAAACTGGAGAAAAACAACTTGAAACTCAAATATGCAGCAGGAATAAATTGTGTTGAGGAGATCTAGGAATGATAGCAGCTAGCTGATTGGAAGTGATATTTCTTAAGCTGCAGAAGTGGGCAATGCGTGGGAAGGCACCCTCTTACATGTGGGAAGGCAGAGCATGTAGAATATTGTCCTGAGTCCTGTGTACTGCACTTCTAGGCAGACAGAGGCATGCTGGAGGGGATTCAAGAACAGCAACCAAAAAAACAGGGGGGAGGTTGTCTGTGAATATGCCATCCCTAAATTTTTCACCATAAAGTAGTCAGAAGATGACAAAGAGGGAATGCAGTAACTGTCACTAGCACTAGAAAAAAGTAAATGCTAAACAGATTTACATCAGGCTGTATGCAGGGGGATAATCAGGAGTAATGGGAGTGCTCCTATAAAAGGAACATTTAACTGAATCTCAAGAATCCCCTCGATGGAGAGATGTGCAATGCTTTGCAAGGAAGTGCGGGAAACTTCATCCCTTGAGGACATCTAACACTTGACCACACAAAGCACTAGGAAGTTTGTTAGAGGAAATGACTGCATTGGATAGGCAGGGGAAGTATGATACAAAAGATCACTTTCAATTTATCTGAATGTATGATATACGTGGAAAAATATGTACCAGGATGTTTGCAATTTCCACATTCAACAGTCTTAAGCTGCCTTTCATTTATGGTAATAAGAGACCACTTTATTCCCAGGTTCCTCTTTTTTCCACTCTACCAACTTTACCTTTCCTAATTTGTGTTGTGAGGCAATAGCCTTAGAGCACAGAGGAAGAGGAGGCTTTTTCTCAGAATAAACAACAGTTTTGTTGGAAAAGCTCATTTTCTGGGTGAATAATGCTAAAACACAGGGCAGAAGGTAGTCATGCTGAATTTGTGGGTGTCATCTCTGTGTGGTGCTCCTTCCTGACTTCATTGGGAAGAAGCTCGGTGTTCTTCATGGAGGAATATGGCTTTTACAAGTTCCCACGTGGGTTGTATGAGCCACTTGCATTTGCTATCGAAACTGGCTGCCAGAATGCGAATTGCCCTRGTTGTTTAATTGGAATGCTTAAAAGCCACGCTATCCCTGCAAAAAGACTAACAGAAAGTTATACACACAACAAAAAAGAGTTTACAGCCACAATATTTTGAAAAGCACACACCTCCCATCTGTGGAAGTGCTTCCCCATCCCGCCGGGCGCTCGTTACTGCGGGGATACAGCAAGCACCGCATTCCTGTGGGCTCCGAAGGCTTTTAGTGTTGCCTAGGTATTCGGAGATCAGGTGGTCAAGCTGTAGCTTCGGAGCAATAGGAGCTCACCAGGGAGAGGAGAAAAAGAGTTATAAATGTGCGTCTGGACGTTCTGCAAACCCAGCCTCGAGCAGCTCCTGGAGAGGTGTCCCATCGCTGCAGCACTGGGTTAACCCTGTGCTCGTTAGCCTTGACAGTCTCTCTCGACAGCGTGCCCTCTCTATAATCTAAAGCTGTGCTTGGGAGATAAGGGCTTTGTGTACTGGTTATAAACAGCGAGGCTGGAGTGGAAATTCACAGAGCTGGAAGTCAGAGAGCAGCTTTGTAGCTACATTGAGAAAGCCTCAGAAAGGGTGAGGGCTCCTTATCCCCGCAAATTCAAAGCAGCTTCTCCTCCAGTCTCTCACAGGGCATTTGTTTGTGCTTTGTGTTGTGCCCCCACCTCCACAAGTCCTTGTGCTGAAAGGTTTTTCTTGTTTTATTCTGGAGTCACTTTGAATGCATTGTTSCCTCCCGAGTGCTTTGTACTTTCGACAAAGCAAGGTGCTTGTATACCATTGCTGAGGGGGGGGGRAAATAGCAGGATTGGAGGAAAAACACTTACCTTGGGAAACTTTAAAGAATCATGTTTTGTTTTTTGTCTCAGAGCAAAAGCTGATTGTTTTTTGAAATGTCCATAGTTCCATGGTATTTATCTTCTTGCACCTCTTGGCTCTTAATTGGTTTGGCAAATTCCCCTGTTTATTCACCAAGAGAGTACTGAGAGCCCTCCCACCACCATTCTTGCCCTGTGTGTTATCAGATCTCAGGGAAAAGCTGGACTTGAGGGATTCTTCTTCATTAAAAGAAAAAGGAATACTTACACTTCTACACAGGTGAAATRAATTGAGCTACAAATGGTTCTCAGTGAAGGATAGGTGTGGGTTTGGTAAGAGAATATTATCTAATAGCCTTGGAAGTCATCTAAAGAAATTGCAGTAAGAATAAAGACATCAGCTGTGAAAYGGTGCACAGCCTTTGAGCTTTCTACCCCTCTGTCCTCCAGCCTATATGTTGTCCCAGACTAATATTCCTTTTCACTCACCCACATGCTTGGTGTTTTTCAGTGGGCTTGTCAAGGCAAACAAGGTAAAAAGTAGGGAAGCTAAAGAACAGGTTCCTAACCAGTATCCTGTTTGGAGCAATATTTTATGACCCTGAAGTGGATGTAGCATCTTACTCCATTCAGCAGTCCTCAGTGAAAAAATACCAAGTGTTWCAAGAGCAGCTCTAGCCCAGGACCTGGGGGCGACATAGGAACTCAAACAGAGGAAATATCAGAGGTATACCCAGATCTACAGATGGTCTGCGGAGGTCCCCAGAGTGAAGACTTAAAAAAGCAAGCTGTTCATCTTTGATTCAGCACTCTCACTGGACTCCAGCATCCAAAGTGTTTTCCATTCCTGGGGTTTCTGTGCATCATCTCTCAAATCCAGCATCTCCTTGTCTGTCTCCAAACACAATGAAAACCTAGACATGGGACCTTGGTATGGCTACCCTTCCTTCACTGCTACTGAAGCAGCCTGGGTGCCTGCAACAACTGATCCTCTCAAGCCTCCTAAACACCAACCTCTTTTTTGGCTTACTGCTCTGACCMTCACATTGCTCATCTCTTTGCTTCCTTCTGCTGGATGACACCTCTCCACTTTTGCTGGCCCTACCCCTCTTATCCCCCATGGACCTTTTGCAAAGGTGACCTGGCTGTCACACCCCAAAACCCCATTCTGGCTGGGACACATTCCTCCCAGGTGCCTGGAAAAACATTTTCCTCTCCTTTGGATCTCTGAAAAGCTGCCACTCCCCACGCTCCACCAGCACCTACCAGGTATGTCAGGAGCTGAGGGTGCCTGGTCAGTGACAAATAGCMTCCTTGTGTTATTGATAATTTGTCCTTCCCTCTCTCCTTCACATGAACCTAAACAAAAGTGAGATTGTGCTGAGGATATTCATATGACTTCATTAATTTCAGGCTACTAAATTAGGTGGAGTGAGTTAGGTTCCCTACAGTGTCAATAAAGGAAGACAACATCTAATAAACCTCCTAAAGTGTCCTACCCTTCTCCACCGATTGCATAAGGAGCTTATTTATCTAACTTAGGTAATAAAAATATCCCCCTGAGGCTCCTTCCCCTTCTTCTCTATGTCCAACTCCTTCTCTAAGAAAGTGTTGGGGAATTATGTGTGTAGTAAAGAAAGGCAGGCACAGGGAGCAAGGAGGAGAGAAACTGGTGGGAGATGAGGATGAGAGACTGGGGTGGTGTGGATAGGAAAGGAAGAACAGGAGATGAGATGAGGTAGTTGAAARGATCCTCAAGAACAAATAAACTTAAGAGGTGGAAGTGGAGGAAAGATTACTACAGAAGAGACACTGAAGGAAAAGAGAAGAGAGCAGCAGGAGGCAATAGGATGCTTATCAGAGAAGTGTTTGTAAGTGGGCAGGCAGGGAGCAGCCACCAGGAAGGAAAGATGCATTTGAAGTGATACCAAATGTGAGTCTAGGGGAGAAGAGCCAGCTGGGATACTAAAAAGCTTGAGAAGGGAAGGGAAGGAAAGGAAAAGGAAGTGGAAGAGGAGAGGAAAGGGGAAGAGGAAGAGGAAAGGGAAAGGGAAGAGGAAGGGTGAGAGAAAGGAGAAGGGGAAGTGGAAGAGGAAAGGGAAAAGGAAGAGGAAGGGTGAGTGAAAGGAGAAGGGGAAGAAGAAGAAAAGACAGTGGGTTCAGGAAACAAATGCCAGCAAACTTTTAAGGAATGACACTATGGCGGAGGAAGGTTTAGCTGAACCCAACAACAGAAATATCCAGACAGGAAAAAAAAAGCAGCAGTAAGTGGAGGACAAATTAACAGAGGAAAAGCACAAAAAGGAGAGTAAGCACGGAGACCAAGGGTCTTGGCTTGCTGCCTTGGAGTCTTTCCAGGGACTTTAGTACGAGCAGATTTGGGCCCAGAGCATTTGAAATGACTGTTATATAGGACTTTAGCCACAACTCAGTGTCACAACTCCTATGTAAAAATTATCTATCTTCAACGCCGTTCTGGACACGTATGTAGGCAGCCCCAACCCTGCCAATCCCTGCACTGTAAAATCCTAGATGATTACTSCACCCCCCGGGGACTGAATTGGATTTCAGCTCTCCAAGTATGTAAACACTTGCTGTCTGTGTTGCACCTGGCCCATGCAAATAGAACCACTGACCTACAAAGTACAGGAGCTTAACTCTCTGTAAAATAGATACAGATCAAGGTGTCAGAGAGTTGTTCCCAAGACTGCTTGAAGTCCTTGCAAAGCAGCAGTTTCCAGCTGGGATGGTCCCTGTACTTTCTTAGTGAATTTTTGATCAGTGGTTTTGGAAGGCTGTTCCTTACCAGACTATTTTTGCCCTTTCTTTCCTCCATCCCCTTTCCTCCTAAGGAATGACCACAGTGCCTCTGAAAGTAAACAAAGCACAGGACAGGTTTGGCAGGACCTTTCAAAAGGAAAATATTACCTCTCCATGTGAGTGGTTATGAATAAMAATCTTTGTAGCACATTTAGTTCAGACTTCAAAGCCTTTGTCACTGAGGTTGTGTCAAAGCTGATTTGAAACACAGACTGACATAAGTGAAAGCACTCACAGGAAATACAATTCTTGCCCAGAACAGATTGTCAGAGTACCTGTGATCGCCTGGGTTAAGCTGCTTTTATAAATGATTTGATTTCTCTGCTCAACACCCTCTACTGGCTTTCTGTCCGTCACTGCTCTTCCACAGGGAAGTGTGGCTTTTAACACTGACTGCGAGAAAGGCAAAGGGTGCAAATCTGCTGAGCAGCTTCAGAAAYGGTCCCTCTGCAGCATCATCAGCACTTGGCACTGCTGACCTGGGTACTGAGCGATGACCCCGCCACTGCCTTTCCATGGGCTGCAGTAATTTGCCTGCTATCAAGCTGTGTTTGATGAAGATCAGAATAGAAAACAAGGCTAGATGAAATCTGCTTGGCTAATTTGTGTACCTCACCCTCTGTAAAGCACTCAGCCTCCTGCCCCTCCCCCTTCTCGCAACGAGAGAGCACTTGCTGAACCGAGATGCATCACCCTGCTGAGATGCGAGGGTGATGAACACGAAACAAAAAGCACTTGAAAGCAACCACCCAGCAGCCCTGTCGCAGCTGGATGGAGCCCAGTCACTGTTAGGCTGTTAGCATGTTATGCTTCCAGGCCATGACATTGCCCTTTCCAAGCTCTGGCAATGTGTGCTCCTTCTCCAAGCCAAATACAGATGCCTCCATCCACGTGAAAAAAACCGTCCAAAAGGTAAAATTCCACAGGTAGACACTGCAGACAGTCAGTGCAGAATGTTCTGGAGTCCATCTTGCTCCCAGAAAAGCAGGAAGTGTTGCTAAATCTGCTTTTTTTTCTTCTTTTGGTGACAGATTGATGCCACATTGTCTGCATTTACCTCCTTTTGCTGCAGCTTTCTGACAGTGATAACCCCAAGGCTGCTGAACATCGTCAGTATCTACCCATGGACAGAATGGGTTCCTTGTTCAACTTCTGTGCATGTCTGCTCTTCRGCAAGACCTCCCGGTGTCTACTCTAAACTGACTGCTTTTGTGCTTGGGTATGTGTATGCACATGTAGGTGGCCTATAGTGCGTGGAGCAATTTTTGTACCTCTAAGCTCTAGAAGAAATAGCCCAAATCAGGGTGATTAAAAAAAAATCCAAACAACTAAGAGCAGAGGACAACAGGATAAATTTTCCCTCCAAAACTGGGAGAGGGGTTTTGTGGGATTTTTGTAGAGGTAGAAATTGGGTTGAATTCTGTCAGGAGCTGCTGAGGCTGAAATCTGCATTTGGCTCAGAGGCCACCTCAGATGAGAGGTGCAGACCCAGATTTTGAAAGAATGCACGTGCCTCTGTTTTGGATGCCAGCAACCTGTTTTTGCAGAGGCACTGAGTTGTTTTTTTGATCTCAGTAGGAGTTCTGGGTGCATTAATGCTCATGCAAATCAGGCTGCGGGTATCTAAAGTCGAGCAGCCAAAAGTACAGGCGCCCCAAATTTGCAGGCTGCTTATTACATAATCACAGCTCAAAAAACTCTCTGCATTTAATTTTCCCATGTTGATAGTGCTGGGACTCTAAAACGTTCCTCAAATGGACTCTGGGAAGAGTTAAGCCTTCATTTAGCCGGAGAAAAACCACTCCTGTCAGTGACAGCCACACTTACTAACAAGAAAATGTGTATCAAAAGATCTGAAGTTTTCTTCTGATTCTCCCTGCCCATCCTATGCCTCTGGATATATTGAGTAAAATCTCTGTGGTYCTGGTTGTCCACACCAGGACATGTGGTACGTATCTTCAAGATGTGCTATGAGCTGTTCTTAGTGTTTGCAACACCCAGTGCAGAGGTGGTCATGTTTTTGCTCAGTGGCTAAGGTGAATGTTTTTGGGAGAAGTGCTGGTTCAAGGCAAAGAAGATCAGGATTCTTTTCCCCCACAAAAAAAAGAAAAAAGAAAAAAAAAAAAGAAAGCCAAATATTTCTTACTATCTTGAAATGCTATACATGATGCAGAGTGGTATAGTTTTCTTCTTATTCCTGTTAATTAATAGCCTCCTTATAGAAATTTAGATCAATCTTTAAAGTAAAATTTCCATCCTGAAGTGAAAAAGCAAAAAGTTTCCATTTGACATTTCTGGAACAAATAATTTTCAGATACGCCAGACTAAAATTTTTCAATGTTCCAATTTTTTTTCGTGCTTGTTTTCAGCTGGAACTATTTGCTTCACTTGACCTGAACTTGCAGCTCTTGACAGTCCATCTGAAATGGCTTTTTCCCAGAACATACAGTATTCACAAAAATAGTTCATCTAGCTGAACCCAGGCAGAGGATTTTAGTCTCATCTGATTAGTTACTGATTTGTAAACTGGCCATCAGCCCATGGCCTGGTAGCCAAGTTGCCAAATTGTTCTTTATTTCTGTTGAATGTACTTCTAGGAACTCCAGTGAGTAAGTAGGGCCCTGTTTCATTAGGCAGCACACATATATGTAAAGCCAAGCTTGCCTGTGCTGCAAAGAGCATATTTCTACCAGGTAATGAAATCAGCTGGAACAAAAAGGTATTTGAGAGCTGCAAATAAACGAGAAGCTTCTGCTGAAAAGATAATTGAGAGAGCATGTGCCTTGTCCAAAGGCAATGAAAGCAACAGGAGCCTAAGGGTGAGAGACTGGGAGGTAATGTGAGCTACATTTGGATGCTGGCTTGGGATTTTGTTCAGGGATAACAGGCAGTTAAGTGCTGGGGAGCTCCTGTGCAGCCCTCCAGCAGGAATCTCTTCTCTGGCATCAAGGTTCTTCTCCTCAACTTCCTCACTGGAAATTTGGTGCCAGTGATTGAAAGGATTGGGTGTCAAAATGCAGCCAATTAAATGACCCTTTTGCAGTTTATTTTCTGTTGTGTTCCTGATGCAGAAAATACAAGTGGGTGTTGGTGGTCGTGACGGGGAATTTCCAAGTGGATTTTTTTTGGACAGGTTCAAGGGATGAGGGTTGGAATGTCCGGGCATTGGACAGCCCAGCTGCTCCCTTGGACCAGCCGCACTGCACTTGCAGGCAGGGCAAGCATCAGGGACCCAGGCAGCTCACCTGGGCTGCCCAAAGGGCTGGGGGAAACCCACCTCTCACCCCCTGAGATGCCACCAAAGCCAAGCCACTGCTGCAGTGCAGTCATGCTGTGAAAAAGACTCCCTTTTTTCTAACGGAAACTAGATCCATGAGAAATTTTCCGTGGGGGGTGCTGTTGGCCCCCAGGCAGGTTGGTGGGGAGAGCCCAGCTCTGCAGTGCACATGAGGAAGGAGGGAGCTGACGGGCCTGTTCTGGCATGCTGCGAGGGGAGAGCGCTGRAAGCACCTCAGCTGCACTGCTGTCCTCGCCCGCCCGCGGTGGATCCCCGCCCGGCCTCCTCCTCAGGCAGCAGCCACAGCTCTGGAGCAGGGAAAGGAGCCTGGGACGGCACAGCATTCTTAAAGCACCTTGTCCTGGGGGCACCAAGCCCAGCATTGCCAGCCACTTCAGGGAGGGGATTGTCCCGCTCTGCTCGGCGCTGAAGTGGCCTCACCTTGAATATTGTGTGAACTTTTGGGTGTCACGATGTAAGAAAGAGAGTGTCCAAAGGAGGCCACAAGGTTGGAGAAGGGCCTCGGGGGGAAGCCGTGTGAGGAGCGGCTGAGGGCACTTGGTCTGTTCAGCTGGAGGAGACTGAGGGGAGACTCATGGCAGTGACAGCTTCTTCGTGAGGGGAAGAGGAGGGGCAGGCACTGATCTCTGCTCTCTGTGACCAGGGACAGAACCTGGGGAATGGCTGGAGCTGTGTCAGGGAGGTTTAGGTTGAATATCAGGAAAAGCTTCTTCCTCCAGAGGATGGTCGGGCACTGAACAGGCTCCCCAGGGAATGGTCACAGCCAGAGCTGCAGGAGCATGTGGACAATGCTCTGAGGGACAGGGTGGGATTGTCGGGATGTCTGTGCAGGGCCAGGAGTTGGACTTGATGATCCTTGTGGGTCCCTCCCAACTCAGCATATTTACTGTGATTCTGTCATTCTGCTGGCCGTGAGGAGGGGGATGTTCCGCCTCCTCAGCCCTGCTCGGCTGTTGCTCTGCCCCAACTCCAAAGCAGCTGCTAAGGGTGGGCACGGGAGAGGCAGCCCTGGGCATTGCAGTCCCTCATGGGCACATGGATTGTCCTCCAAAGAAAGGGACCCCACCCTGTACAGTGAGGACAAGGCTGCTGGGACAAGGCCTGCTGCTAGGGGTGGTTTCAGAGGTTGCAACACGGAGCTGGGCTGTGAGGAAGCCGAGATTACTGCAACATGTCCTCCTCTGCCCTGCTGTGCTGTCAGTTTTCCCCCAGGCACTGTGTGAGAAAGTGAGCATGGATTTAATTGCCATGGTGGCACAACATCCAGATGTTTTGAATACTTCTGTAGATTCCTCCTTGTTTGTGATGTGGTTAAGGCTGCTGGCAGCAAGGTGGGGAGCATTTAACTTAGTGTCAGAGGAGAGAAAATGATAACCCACTGTGATAGATTGGTGTCTGCTGCTTGCTGGGGCTGCCGCTGCTGCCAGCAGTGCTGGGTGGCGGTGTGGGGGCTAGAGAAGGAGGGGACCCCAGAGAACCCTTGGCAGTGGAACATGGCCTGGGACAGGCACAGCAGCTTGGTGATGAAGGCTGCTGAGTTCAGCCCTTGGCCAGAGGCTGCATGTGAGCAACCAACAAGGGCTTCTGCCCTGCTTTGTTCCATCTTATCACAGTCGTACCTCTGGAACAAAGATCTCACACATATTTGATCCTGAACAAAACCTGACTTGGGTCAGCACACCAGATATGATTTTCCTGGGGGATCCTGGAAGAAGTGCTGGGGATAAATGTTGCCTTCTCTGGCCTCAGCCCCAGCTGGACCCAGCCTGTGCAATCCTCTCCCCTTATGGTCCCTGGCAGCCGACACCCAGCCCATGGCCCCATGCACTGGCATTTCTGACTCCAGTTGGGCCCCACAAGAATGAACTTCCAGCCCTGCAGTTCAGCTGCTGGTAACTGGAACTCCTGTGAAGTCCTGCTGTGTTGTGGACAGGGTGGCAGTTGGAGCAGGCGTACAGGACAGGTCCGAGCACTAACCAGCATTAAAAAGTGACTGCATGAAACAAAATCAAGCTGTTGCTTGAAGTATTTGCTGCAACTGCTTGTGGAGCATTGTGCATTGTGCTTTTCTTTGTTTGGACCATACATCCCAAGACACAGCTGAGATTGAAGCACCTCTTCTAACTGAGGATGTTGTTTTGGACAGGCACTGCCTGCACCTGCCTGAAAGTCTAGGTATGAATCTGCTTTCAGTAGGCAGTGATAAGTGCCATGCACTGATCTTAGCTGGGCTCTCATGCTGATGGCTGCTGAGTTGGTGCTTCTGCATGCAATGTTGGTAATGGATGTTCCAGTTCCTATCTGGGGTGAGGTGTTTAATGTCCATCTGGTTTCAATCATGCTGTGCCAGTTTATGACACTGAGTTATAGGGCCCTGCTTCCCAGGAAGGTCCTTTGGGGAGCAACACACCATCACTGGCAGAAGCAGAAGTAGTTGCAGACCTAGGCTGTATTTTCTGCAATCTCCTTCTGCAGTGAGTGTGTGCACCTGTAACTTTCAGAAAGCTCTTTCTCCTTCTATCTTTGTCTTCTTGATGGAATGAACAGCCCCTGAGCATCCTTTTCTCCCTTTCTAAGGCTGGGAGATCAGCTCTGCCTCTGTGGCTGTAGCTCTCCTACTAGTAGAGTTCCTCACCTGAACCAGTTCCCTGAAAGTGAGTCTGTGCAGGAGGTGGGTTTTTGTTTTGCTTGATTTTTAAGAAGAAAAATGTTTGTGCATTTTATATATAGTCCAAGGGCCCACACAAAGAAAAATTTTCTAATTGTTCCTGATGCAATGTGTTTGGCAGTGAGAAAAAATGTGGGTGGGGAATATAACACCTATTGCAATATCCTTCTCACCTCCTTGTAGGGAGAGGGAAGAGAACGAAAGCAATTTGTCTTTGGCAGGCGCTTGTGCTTTTCTGTAGGGCTCCGAAGAGGAGGCTGAAGTTGTTGACTATAAATGCAAGCAAAGATCTGCACACCTAGTATCATACTTGTGTAAAGATGCAAAAAAAAAAATCAAAGCAACCTGCAGAGTTAAGAAAAACTAATTAAATTAATTTTTCCTTACGCGATGTTAAAAGACAAAACTGAACCCCCAAAATCCCCTTGGTGTCTTTCTTGGACTTTACTAGGCACAAAGGACCAGAAGGATTCAAGGTGAGGGGGAATGGCTCAGGGGCAATCAGGGACATCAGGAAAGTACCCGCTGCCTCTGTGAATAAAGCAACACCTATCTTGCAACACCCATCATCTTTCCCCAGCTCATCTTCACTGAGGCTGTGAAGATCAAAATACTGGTGGGAGCTGGCAAGTGAATATCCTGGGGATTTCAGAGCCTGGGAATTTCAGCAATCTTGTGTGGAGGTGGTTACTCCTGTGGCCAACTCCTTATCCAAGACAAAAGGGCTGGCTTTTGGAGGATGCTGGAAGTGTGTGTCACAGTGCCAAGGAAGCAGCCAGGAGACTATGCTGTGTTTTGGATAATCAGATGTAACTTGTACTAAAGTGAACTCTCTCTCCAGTGGATTTTTATCTTGGAAAGGATGGGGCTCTCTCTAAGGCCTACACACAGGGTGGTCTAGACACAGGAGGCCACCAGTGGCAGACAACAGTGTTGTTTGGAGAGACATGGTGCTCCCCGCTGAGTAAAGCAGCAGTGCCGGTGGCAGACGGCAGGATCTGGCCCTGGGAACTGTGGCTTCCCATATGAACCATGGGAGTGCTGCTTGTCTTCCATGTTCCTCTCCCCAGCCATGAATCCCCAGGCAAAGGAGCTACGGGCTCTTTTGAAACAGAACTGTTTGGTTTGTTGGTCACTCTCAGATGGCTGCAAAGAACAATTGGGGAGGTCATACTCAAAAGTTAGAAAATAAGTGGTGAGGGCTGCAGCTGAAAGCCTTTGAGAGCTGTGCACATATGAGCTCTTCTGAAGCATGCCAGCCAGCTCAGATAGCAGGACAGCCACAAGCCACACTGTTTGACAGTGTGCAAGACCATACTGTGCCCCAGGAATTCAGTTTTCCAGCCTGGTTTGCTCGAAAGTGAAAATAGCTGTGGGTGTGTGCGATAGGGACGGGTGGTTAGACGTCAGAAAGCACAAAGGGAATGGCAGCACGGAAGCCCATGGGAAGCAGATGGCTATGGAGAGCTGGCCCAAGTGGGATCCAGCTGGGCTGTGGTTTCTTGCTCCTCTCCCCACTTTGGGATGCTTTTTCCTACAATCCATCCCACAGCAGCACTGGTGTTTGTGTGGTTGGGTGGTGAGTCAGATTGAGGAGCTGAAAACCAGCCTCTGCTTTCTGTCCAGGTTCTCTTTGCCCAGGTCAGTGTGCATGGCACTGCCAAGGGCTGGTGCTGGCACCAGGAGAGTGGTGGGAGTACATGGGAGGACCTGGGTTAACCAGAGTAACATTTGAGGCTGCAGATGTGGAGAGAGACTCCCCACTGTCAACTAGTGTAAGGCAGGTTGTGTTGGCTGCTCCTGAGGATGTGTCACAGGAGTGGGTAGAGCTGGGGAGCTGGTTCTTTACCATACTTTTGTCCTTTTTTTCCACTTGTTAGCCTCAGGTGCAGCTGTGTGCTCCTCTTGTTTCTGCAGCTGCTCCTGGAAGCAGCATGTTGTCTCCTGCTGGTTTGTAGTAACTACTCATGATATTCTGTGGGCTGACACCTCTTCTTTCCCACACAGGCACATCTATTCCTGTAATTGGATGGTTTTACCAATATGTTCTCAATTTGGTTACACGTTAAGACACTCTTGATTTGCACAGATGCAAAAGGCAGCTGACACACTCAGAGACGGTTCCTGTGTCCATGGCCCGTGATTTTTGTTCAATTCTGTTTTGTTTCAGCATCCATAAGATTTAAATTACAAGCAAATTGTTTGCCTGATTGGTCATTTTATTACCACAGCTCTTGGTTTGGTGGAGGATAGGAGCAGATGTCACCTCTGAGATGTCCCCACTCTTGGCAAAGCTGGGCTTAGCGATAGACTGGGTTATCAGCCCTCAATTATGGCACAAAGCCTGTGAATTTTTTGTGTGGCTTCCTAGGGATGCTGGCAACGCTGCAGTGAAACAGGAGATCTAAAGAGCAAAAGACAACAGGACGTTTATTTTGTGGACTGGAAATTACTCACTCATTGCACACAGACCACATGTGGCTGCGACCCACAGGAGGCATCTGTCTTACATAAAAAGTATCAAGGTAGAAAAAGTAGGAGTGAAATAGATGCTTGTTTTCTGACTGGGACTGCTTAAACGGCTCTTGAAGAGGTGAATGAATTGATTTTCCCCTTTGCTTTTCTGGCAGTCAGCCTTTGGCTCTAACAAGCTCATTACAAATAGCCTCGTGCCTATCTCTAACAGGTGAAGAGGAGCAGAATCTCTCTCCCTTTCCTTCCCCTTCCCCCTCCCCTCTCCCTTCCTCTTCCCCTTCCCCTTCCCCTTCCCCTTCCCCTTCCCCTTCCCCTTCCCCTTCCCCTTCCCCTTCCCCTTCCCCTTCCCCTTCCCCTTCCCCTTCCCCTTCCNTCCCCTTCCCCTTCCCCTTCCCCTTCCCCTTCCCCTTCCCCCTCTCCTCTCCCTTCCTTTTCCCCTTCCCTCCCTTCCACTCCCCTCCCTTCACCTCTGCAGCATCAGCAGCTACAGCTGTTCAGCAAAGCCTCACACCCCTTAGTTTTTTCAATTTTTCATTTCCAAAAAATATTTTCCCAACCCAAGACACAAGGCTTGGTTGACATTTTATGGAGGATGGATGAAAAAGGACAGAACTGAAACTCTTCCCTCTTTTGTAAACAAAAGCCAGGAGAAAAACAGTTGTTTTAAATTTAAAGAAAATGTTTTCATTTGAAAAACGAATAATTTCCTGAAAGACTTACAAGTGAATGAAGAATGTTTCCTTCTTTGTGAAATTCTCTCGGATAAACATTTACCTTTTCGCAATTGCCTCTCACACCTGTAGCCATGTTCTGTTGTTTGCTTTTCAGCAGGGACCAGGCGTCTCGCCCTCTGCCGCTTCCCGTGCAAAATCAGTGGGTTTTGCTGAAAAACTGTAGGTTCATCAGTCCTTTAGGAAATTAGGCCATATGATCCTAAGTCTTGAGATGGACTTGGCTTGTTTTTGTGAAGTGGGTCCTTTCTTTGTAGTACAAATTTATCTTTTGCTGTGAAATTATTTCTACTGTAACACTTCTAATTGCAAAATACATGATTTGACAACCCTGGGTGCCTCAGTCCTTGACAGGCCTTAGGTCTGAGGCTGATTTCGTGCTGTCAGTTCATCTGTGCTGGGATTTGGTGGACGTCAGCCTTGAATTCAGGTGTCTGCAAAGTCCCATCAAAACAAATAGTTGTGTTTTTCACTCCAGGGTGGAAACTGACTTGGTTGAGGAGGTTGCTGTGAGGGTTAAGTTTTATTTTTGTAGTAAACCCTCAATTTGTCCTGGGTAGGATATTTTTTGTGGACACTGCTCAGATCTCTATGTTGCACAGATTTTATACAGCCCTAATTTCCATTGGCTTTAGCAGAGCAAAGGTGTTGCTTCAAGCATGAAATTGTTAGTGTGGGATGGCAGATCTCTCTGGCCTGTTTTCCTCCTGTTCCATGTAATGCTGAGGAAATTTCAGTGGTGGATCAGATTGTGTGAATTAACTACTTGGTGAAGTCCTGGCAATGTGAAATGTGGTTGCCTGTTAATTATTTTTGCTTGCTGATACTGAATTTTTGGGAGTGATCCGGGATGTGAGCCGGGGAGGAAGAATCTGTGAGACAGCATGTTCCAAAGAGCATTCATCAACACTAAGAATATTTTGAAAAGAAATAAGGAAACAGGCAGCCTCTTTTGCTGATGTATTTGATACTGTACTTGCAGGCAATCTCCCCAGGGTCATTCCCAGATGGGGAGAGAACCTCCCACCCTCGCTGAAGGGTTGGAAGGAGCATGGCTGTTGGGTTACCTGGGCTCTCGTGGGACCAGAATGACACCTCCATGTGTGTTCCTCCCTTTCTGTTTCACATCAGCCAGTTCCCGAGAGACTGATGTGCTCTCTGGAGACTTTCCTGCAGGAGAGGCCCAGTCAGCACCCCCAGAAACAAGTGTGGATGTGTCCTGCAGCTCTCTGAGCCAGGAAGCCACTATGGAGCTTCAGTTCCTGCCTTGCATTCTGCTTATTTAGTTGGAAAAAAAAGAAGAGTAAGAGTTGCACTGATTGCAGTCAGTAAGGATCTCTATGTACAGGTGGGAATACTACAGTTTACAGAATTGAACAAAAAGCATAATGAGAGCTAGTGGTTGGAAGCAGAATTACGATGGAGTTAAACAGAAGGAAAGGGACACATTTTAACGGGGGAGATTATTAACTTTTGGTACAGAGGAGGTGGAGTTTTCATTCTGCAGGTCTTTAAATAGAGACCTGTTCAGACCAAGCACACATTGGCCAAGTGAAAGTTACCGTCCTTGGCCTTGCCCTTGGGGAGGCATGTGGTGAACACTCCCAGCTTTCATGATCCTGATCATCCAAACTAGCTCTTTGCTTGCCTCAGCTTTCATGCCATCCCTGCTTCTTTTCCTCACTTTCTTCTGATGGGTCATGCACTCACTTCTTTCCGGAGCCTACAGGAAACAATACCTGCTTTGTTCAAGCTGTCTTTGTTCCAGTTCCTTCCCTTTACCTTGTCAAACACCAGGAAGGGTTGACTTGGAAACTTTGTCCATTTAGCAGAACTTGGCTCCAAGTCAACAACCCCAGGCTAACAGTGTTTATCAGGCAGTAGGAGATCAATTCTAATTCCTGAATAGTTATCGTTCTTCCTGTTGTGGCTGTTCTCCAGCACTTCGAGATGCTGAGAAACTTTATGCAGAGGTGTTTGCAGGAGGCAGAGAGATTGATGCGTTCCTGCAGGTTTTACAACCGATCACATCGGTCATAACGACCTCTACTATCTTACGGGAGGGCACTGTGTTTTCTGGTTTTTCCCCCTAAATGTTGGCTACAGTTTGTGGCAGCCAGCTCAGAGCAATCACAGGGTCTGCTTGACTTTAAATTGGTATCTCAGCCTGGTTCCTGTGCTGGAATGTATTGATGCTGTACTGAGTCTGGTGGAGATGCACTTGCTTTTGTTGACAAATGGATAACACCAAAGTAAACAGGTGCACTGCTCCAATTCTCTGTAGCAATTGCCAGATTATTTTTTTCCCCTTTGTACATTTAGTCTGCCTCAGTCTGACGAGAATCACAAGAAACAGGCGTCCTGCAGAGTGACAACCTAAGCTTTAACCTTCAGTGGACATCTAACCAGGGATGGAGAGACGGTCAACAAGCAGAAAGGTGGCCCAAATTATGACGACTGACCCCGGAAGATGGTCATTAAGCACTGTTAGTGCTGTCCTTTTGAGCAAATGAGGGCTGTTACAGCAGGGATACAACAGTACTGCCGGAGGGGAGGTGGAAAAAGGCTGTTTCATCCACTAACTCTGGCACTGTTGGACTCAGCTTGGGCTGAGCATGGGGCAGGTCCTGCCTGCTCAGCAACGAGGCACATGCTGCCGTGCAGGGCACACTGACAACTCTCTGCGTAGGGCACACCTGGTTGCCAAGCATCCACACTCTCCCTTTTTTAAGGCAACTAGGAAAGCGCAGACTGGAGGGATGAAAGTGGAAAGACAGGCTCTTGTGCCTCTTTTTCTGCCCTGGCTGCAAAATGACATAAAATTTTTGAGTTGGTTGAGGAAAACAGGTAGGGACACCTAGAATGAAGAAACTGATGTGGTTTTGTTCACCAGTAGGCGCAGTCCTGTCTTACATTTTGTACTGGAGTTCTGCCTGCCCTGGCGTTGATTCCTTGGCACCTCATGTCCTTGCTTCTTTTGGAAATGGGTCCTGGGAAGGTCATCCTCTGGCATCACCCGGCTCTCTTTTGGGCTGTCAGGAGGCTGTTCAGGGGGCGAAAGCTTGACTCAGGCTGTGTACCTTCCCTTCCTCTCTCTCCAGCCTCCCCCTTGCTGGGCTTGGCAGAAGAGCAGTGCACAGTGGAACATTTCTTCTGAAGCAGCTCATGAAGTTACACCTTTCTCCTATCAGGTTTGGCTCAACTTCCTGTTCTGCTGGGCTTTGCATGGTGTGAGAAGGGATGCTGCTGTTCACAGCAGAACTGAGCAAGGTGTGCCTGGGGTGAATCCAGTGTAACCAGCAGACCTCTGCGTGCATTGGAATCCAGTATGGACAGACCTGACGTGTGGGAGATCCACCTGTTCCTGTGCTATCAGAATATTTACACTGACACACCAATCTTTTCTTTCAGGTGATTAATGAAGTACATTTGGTTTTGTACAAAAAAGTACATTTGTGCATCCTTTCTCTCCTCACATCTTTCCCAGGTGGCTCTTTCTGCATTGCTTGGAAGCTGCTTGGGTTTCAAACTGAGGTCAGCATGTGCTTGTTTGCTTGTGCCTCTTAGGTGGAGTCTCATGTGGGAGAAGTGAAAACCTTTCTTCCTACATAATTTAAAAATGCTGCTGTCAGCACCCCACCAGCAGCCTCTGTAAGTCCTTGGGGTGCATGGACTGAGGTCCTCTTTGACACCCTTGCAAAATCTTTCCTGGTCAGCGCTGGGAGGAACTGTCATGCCTGTGGCAGCTGTAGTCTGTAAACTTAGGCATCATGCGTGCTCCCCGAGCTGATGTTGGCCTGGGAGCTTTCCTTTACAGCTCAGTCAGTTTTGAAAATGGGAAGGAAGACATACTGGACATACACTGCTCTGCCTCTTCTGCCCCACGGCCTGCAAAGGATATTCTCTGGACTCGAGACTCGTTCTTGAGCTGAGACTAATCCTCACTGGGGCAATAGCCAAAACCACTGAGAACTTCCTCCATTGAGCCTTCAACCTGCAGCACTTGCTATCGTTCAGAGTGCGAAGAAAGCTGTGTGAAGGTGTAGGATACATACATTTCCTCTTCTAAAATGTATGGAAAATGGCCTCAAGGGAATGAATTATGGAGCAACACCCCTTGTTTCCTTCTTGCTTGATGTCTTGGTTCAGAAAGGGGTTTGTTTACTATTTACTCCTTTGCCTTTGTGTTTTAAAAACACCAGTGAAAGGAAACAAAATATAAATATTGAGCAAGAAGCAGCTGAGTGCTCCTTGCTCACACATCAGCCAGATTGTCACAGGGTCATTCTGAGCCACAGATGGGATCCAAACATTTTAACCTGCCATGAAGACATGGACCTGTTGGAATGAGACCAGAGGAGGGCCACAAAGATGATCAGAGGTTTGGAGCATCTCTCCTATGAGRACAGGGTGAGAGGGTTGGGGTTGTTCAGCCCAGAGAAGACTCCAGGGAGACCTTWGAGAAGACTTCAAGCATCTGAAAGAAGCCTACCAGAAAGATGAAGAGGGACTTTTTACAAGGGCGTGTAGGTGATAGGACAACATGGAATGATTTTGAGCTGAAGGAGGGTCGGTTTTTATTAGACATCAGGAAGAAATTCTTCCTTCTGCCTGAGGGTGGTGAGGCCATGGCACAGGTTGCCTGCCCAGAGAAGCTGTGGCTGCCCCACCCTTGGAAGTGTCCAAGGCCAGGTTGGACAGGGCTCTGAGCAACCTGGTCTAGTGGAAGGTGTCTCTGCCCATGGCAGGGGTGGAACAAAATGAGCTTTAAGGTCCCTTCCAAGCCAAACCATTCTGTGATTCTTCGAGTTGCTCCCACCAGAGAGCACTGGCTGTGGCCTGTGTGCCACTCAGGGATGTGTTTGTTTGCTGCGGCATTTGGTGGCACCTCTGGAGCAGGGATGTGTTTGTTAGTTGTGGCATTTGGTGGCACCTCTGGAGCAGGGATATGTTTGTTTGCCATGATGTTGATGGCACCTTGGGAGCAGGGATGTGTTTGTTTGCCGTGGCGTTTGGTGGCACCTTGGGAGCATGGATGTGCTTGTTTGCTGTGGCATTTGGTGGCACCTCTGGAGCAGGGATGTGTTTGTTTGCTGTGGCATTTGGTGGCATCTCTCTGGAGCAGGGATGTGTTTGTTTGCCGTGGCATTTGGTGGCATCTCTCTGGAGCAGGGATGTGTTTGTTTGCCG